>CM060329.1:57525983-57541345 GCA_030674155.1 Stramonita haemastoma
AGACAGACAGACAGACAGAAGACAGACGAGACAGACAGACAGACAGAGACAGACAGACAGACAGACAGACAGACCAGACAGACAGAGAAGAAGGACGGGGAAGGGGAAGGAAGGGAGAAAGAAAGAAAGGAGAGACAGACATACAGACAGACATACAACAGACAGAGAGCCAGCCGGCTAGAGACCGAGAGACAGAGAGAGGAAAGAAAACAGATATTCAAGCACATACTTATGTAGACAACAACAAAGAGGACAGATAGACAGAGATTGAGACAAACAGACAGACAGACAGAGACAGATAGACAGAGACAGAAAGCGATAAAGACAGACACAAAGAAACAGAAAGCAACTGCAACACAAAGCATTTATCATAAATATGACACATTCCTACATCAGCGCGGCATTAAAACAAGTATACATAAACATCTCTCTTCTCTCTCTCTCCCTCTCTCTCTCTCCTCTCTCTCTCTCTCTCTCTCTCTCTCTCTCTCTCTCTCTCTCTCTCTCTTCCTTCTTCTCTCTTCTCTCTCTCTCGTCTTCTCTATTCTATCTTCTCTCTTCTCTGTCTATCTCTCTCTCTCTCTCTTAAAACAAGTATACATAAAAACCATCTCTCTCTCTGCCTCTGTCTGTCTTTCTGTCTGTCTGTCTCTCTGTCTCTGTCTCCCTCTCTTAAAACAAGTATACATAAAAGCCCCCCCCTCTCTCTCTCTCACACACACACACACTAACACACACCACACACACACACACTACACACACAACACACACACACACACACACACACTACTACACACAACACACACACACACACACACACACACACACACATACACACACACACACACACACACACACACACACACACACACACACACACACACACACACACATGATCACATCAATACACGAACAGCTTGCGTAGCGCATGAAGCGAACCATTTGTCAAGTATTTACTATATGGACCTCGAGAGACGTTCAGACTTTCATCTTTCCCGAACAGGCCTCCATCAAAACGTTGTGTCACTGTTTGATGTTTTCAGCATCTGGACCAGCAGCCTGCATGCTTTGCAATGCATGTATGATGTGCTTGTTCTTCATCTAAGCACAAAAGTTTGTAGTGTAACAACCTGCATTCTCCATTTCAGAACATCTTGCGCACACGTTAAATCCTGTTCCGCTTTTCGTAAGAGTAGAGTAGAGTGTACCGGTGGGAACAGATGGCAAGATTTACAAAACTGCATATACACGTGGACTGGATGTAAAAAATAAAATAAAAAAAGCACAGGAGTACTTATTCCTTTCTTCGATAAAAAAAAAAGATTTCTATATTAAAAAAAAAACAAACTAAGCCACGAAACAGGGTATGGCTCCAACTTGAAAAAAACACGCCCACACTTCTCAAACTGAGCACAAAGTTCGTAGTCTAACAACCTGCATTCTCCATTTCTATATAACTTATTATATAAATACATATAATATTATTTATTATATATTTTATATATTTATATAATATTTATTATATATATATATATGTAGGCATCATCAGTCTCGGAAGACTATGGAGTTGCGCTCTAGTCTTTAGAGCGCAAAGCCTGGGCAAGTATGTATGGAGGGCAAGCTGTTACCTATGCAGCAGACCCCCCCTTTCCACGGCACTGGAATGATCCATTGGAAGGGCATTGACCAATACAAATGGTTCCAGTACCGTCGCAGGAGCCACCAGAACGTTGCCATATACCTACAGCCCCGAGCCGCTCTGGGACACCAACTCCCCGATTTTTCCTCAGGGATGGTGTCTAAACACGACACCTGTGTGCATGCTGGTTTGTTATAATTTTGTCATCCGCTCCTACCGGCATACGATGGCCTACTCTTCCGAAAGGTGGAACGGGGTTTTAACGTGTGCGCAAGATGTTCTGCGTATATATATATATATATATATAATATATATATATATAATATATATATTATAATATATAATATAAATAATATATATATATATATTATAAGCATAAACATATTATATATATAACATACATATATATACATATATATACATCTATGAATATATATATAAACTAAGCCATTCGAAGACAGAGATTTATTTGCTTTTTTTTCATCAAGCTCTCTATATCTAGGAACAAAAATAATTTCATCAATAATTTTTAATTAATATGATCACGGGAACCTTCAAAACTCAAATATACCTACAGCAAAACACAAGCAAAAAAGTATGCACTTATAAGTTACACACAAACACACACACACACGCGCGCGCGCGTGCACACGCACACACACACAGGCATTCACACAGCCCCGCGCCTTCACGCAAGCACGTACGGATACACGGCGTGCACACATTTATATTGTTTTCAGAGTTAAAAAACAACAAAAATGTCAAACAAACAACTTATGTCAGGTTACAAATCACCAATATTTTCAACTTCATACATTATTTAGTAAAATAGTGAAAAACAATACAAATAAACATAATTAAAACAAATAAAACAAAAAACAATAAAACCAAGAGCAGAACACCAAAGTGTACTTGGCATTCAGTGCTGTTAGCATTGAAAAATCTGTCAGCAATGACATCCCTCCAAGAACGTATACTCATATGTGCTCATACTCTTAAAGCAGTGCGGTTTTTTTTTAATCATATACTTATTCATTTTTTTTATTTTATACCACTTTATGTCACAGCAGATTTCTCTGCATGAAATTCGGGCTGCCCTCCCCGGGGTGAGCGCGTCACCACATGTGCAGCTCCTACCCTTTTCTGTTTCTTTTTCCTGTCTGGAACTGTATTTGTTTCTCTATCAGAATGACACTTTTCTACAGACTTTTGCCAGGGACAAACCCTTGTTGCTGTGGGTTCTTTTACATGCGCTAAATAATCGTGTGTAACACACGGTACCTCGGCTCATCGTCTCATCAAGTAGACTAGCACCCAGGCCACCACTCACGGCCTATTAAACAGAAGTTCTGGCTCTCCAGGCTGGTGCATTATACCTCAACCACCTATCCACTCGTAACCTAATTTTGAGATTGTTACCTGGACACCCCCCGTCCACCACCACCACCACCTCACCCTTTCACCCACATCCTTCTTTCTGTCTCTCTCTCTCTCTCTCTCTCTCTCTCTCTCTCTCTCTCTCTCTCTCTCTCTCTCTCTCTCTCTCTCTCTCTCTCTCTCTCTCCGTGTATGTCTAAGATAGACTACACGTGTGTATGAGACAGACAGACAGACAGACAGACAGACAGACAGACAGACAGACAGACAGAGACATAGACAAACGAACGCACGCAGAACATCTTGCGTGCACGTTAAATCCTGTTCCGCTTTTCGTAAGAGTAGGCCATCGTGTGCTGGTGGGGACAGATGACATTTACAAAACTGCATACACACGGGACTGGATGTAAAAAAGCACAAGAATGCTTATCCCATTATCCTCGATATAAAAGAATGAAAAATAGATAAACAGACAGAGAGATAGACAGACAGACAAGCAGGCAGACGGACAGAGAGAGATAGATGTAGTGTGTCAGACTGACAGCGACAGAAACTGACAGACAACGACACAGAAAGAGACAGAGATACACACAACAAAGCACAGGCAGAGAAGAAAGACGGAGAGAAACACACAAAGACACACTAACAGACAGACAGACAAAAACAGACAGATAGACAGCCAGCCAAACAAACAAACAAACAAACGGACAAACAGAAAAAAAATAAAAGAGATACCGACAGAGAAACAAATAGAAACCATGCATACGACATGCAATGACAAAACACTCACACAGACACAGACACAGACACAGACACACACACACAGACACACAGACACACAGACACACACACACACACACACAACACACACACACACACACACACACACACACACACACACACACACAAGTAACACGTCAGAACTATAGCCAGAGAGTGAAATGTGACAGTTGTGAGTGACACTTTCGCCCACCACTACACGACACAAGAAATCTACTTCTACACGTATAAATCATCATCCATATCATTTATCTCTCTTCTATCTATCTTCTTCTTCTTCTTCTTCTTTCTTCTTCTTCTTCTTCTTCTTATCTTCTTCTTCTTCCTTCTTCATTCTTCTTCTTCTTCTTGCAATTCTTCTTCTTCGCAATTCTTCTTCTTCTGCAATTCTTCTTCTTGCAATTCTTCTTCTCTTCTTCTGCAATTTCTCTTTCTTTTTCGCAATTCTTCTTCCGCAATTCTTCTTCTTCTTCTTCGCAATTTCTTCTTCCGCAATTTTCTTCTTCGATTCTTCGCAATTCTTCTTGCTTCTTCTTTTCTTTTTCTTGCTTCTTCTTTTCTTCTTCTTTTCTTCTTCTTGCTTCTTCTTCTTTCTTCTTCTTGTTGTATTCTCTTCTTTTTTGTTTTGTTGTTGTTTTCTGTTTCTTCTTCTTCTTCTCTTCTTCTTTTCTTCTTCTTCTCTTCTTCTTTTCATTTTTCTCTTCTTCGCAATTCTTGTTCTCTTCTTCTTCTTCGCAATTCTTCTTTCGATTCTTCTTCGCAATTCTAACTTCTTCTTCGCATTCTTCTTTCTCGCAATTCTTTTTTTTTTCTTCTTCTTCTTTTCTTCTTTTTTCTTCTTCTTCTTCTTCTTTTCCCTTCTTCTTCTTCTTCTGCAATTCTTCTTCCTCGCGATTCTTCGCAATTCTTCTTTGAAAACCTTCTTCTCCCTCTTCTTTTTATTCGCCTTCTTTGCATCTTTCTTTTTCTCTCTTCATTGCATTCTTCTCTGTGCGTTCTTCTTCTTTTTCTCTGGAGATTAAAGGTAGTATCTGCACAAGGATTTTTTTTTATCCTTGTGTTACGCGCAAAACATTACGCAATGACATTTCGCAATTCCTCTTCTCCTCTCACCTGCTTGTCTCTATCCCTCCCTCTTTTTCCTTTTCTCTCTCTCTCTCTCTCTCTCTCTCTCTCTCTCTCTTCTCTCTTCTCTTCTTCTCTCTTCTTCTCTCTCTCTTCTCTTCTCTCTCTCCATCTCTCTCTCTTCTCTCTTCTCTTCTCTCTCTCTCTTCTCTTTGTCTCTTCTCTATTCTCTCTTCTGTTCTTCCTCTGTCTTCTTCTCTGTCTATCTCTGTCCTTTGTCTCTTGTCTCTGTCTCTGTCTCCCTGTCTCTTCTCTCTTTCTTGTCTGATCACAGTGGCACCCATCATACATATGTGTTATTATATTATGTCATATCATCATCACATCACATCACATCATCATCACATCATCATCATCATCTCATCGTCGTCGTCGTCGTCGTCGTCGTCGTCGTCGTCATCAGCATCATCATCATCATCATCATCATCATCATCATCATCATCATTATCTATCATCATATTAGTTGTTATTATATTATTATTATTATTATTATTTATTATTATTTTATTAATATTATTATTATTATTATTATTATTATTATGTCGTGATTGTTGTTGTTGTTGTGTTCATATCGTGGGGACGGGGGGGGGGGGGGGGGGGGGGGGGGGGGGTAGGGGTGGTTGTGGGATGCAGGCGATGGGGGAGGGGGATAGTGTATGTGTGTGTGTGTGTGTTGTTGTTGTTGTTGTTGTTGGTTTGTTGTGTAGTATTGTGTATGTTGGTGTGTGTGTTTGTATGTCTGTGCATCTACCTGTCTGTCTTTATGTCTGTATGTCTATATATCTATCTATCGATGTGTCTGTCCATATGTCTTTCTGTCTGTCTGTCTAAGTGACTATCTGTCCTTCTGTCTCATGTTTGTCTCTGTATCTGTCTGTCTGTCTGTTGGTTTGTCTGTATACTCTCTATCTCCTCTTTTTTTTCTTTTTCTGAGAGCTTTTTCTTACTGTGTGTGGTTACTTCTGTTGTTTTTTTTATTTTCACCTTTGTCTATTTAATGTTTTCTTACTTTTCATCTTTTCTTTTCTTCTTCTTTCTTCTTCTTCTTCTTCTTCTTCTTCTTCTCTTCTCTTTTCTCTTCTGTCTTTTTCTTCGTCTTCTTTCTCTTCGTCTTCGTCGCTCTCTCTTCGTCGTTTTGTCTTCTTCTTCTTTGCATTCTTTGCATTCTTTGCATTTTTCTCCTTGTTCTTTGCACTCTTTTTCTTGGTATTCTCCTTCTTTGCATTGTTCTCTTTCTTTTTTAGAAACATTTTTGCCATGTATGTCATCTTCAAAAGTCAGATAGATCAATGCCTTTTTTCGCTGACAGTTTATAATTACAACAAAATTTCGTTGGTTTGAACAACGGGAACACAACTGAACATGAATAGACTGGATTTTTTTTTAAAACCCGCCTCTCATCAGCCGAAAGAAACTTTAAAGTGCAGGGATGCATTGATTAAAGTAGTAGCACAAATTCAAACGCAGGATTTTAATTTACAAGCGGAAACATAGATAAATACTATGATGATAATGGGTAGACGATGTCAAAGACTTTAAAAAAAAAAAAAGTAATAATCGACAATTTCAAATACACGAAAATGAATATAAAAGATAATAATGAAACACGTATATTTTTTCCTCGTGATGTTTGTATTTTCTTCCAGTTCTTCCTGTTAACCATCCAGATTGTATGTGTCATTGTAGTCTCTAGTTCACAACATGCACTCAACACTAAACTAACTACACTCATACACTACACTACACTACACTACACTACACTACATACACTACACTACACTACACTAACTACACTACACACATGACACGACACGAACACGACGGCACGCCGAAGGACGAGGCCGCACGCGGACTGCACTACATACATACACTACACTACATACACTACACTACACTACACTACACTACACTACACTACATACACTACACACACACACACACACACACACAAAACAAACAAACAACACAACAAACACACACACACACACACACACAACACACACAAACACACACACACACACACACACACACACACACACACACACACACACACACACACACCACACACACACACACACACACACACACACACACACACACACACCCCACACACACACACACAGACTACAGATCAAAGCACGTGCAGATCGGTAGCAATATCTGGTACATTCTAAGACAATGCAGATACACGATTAGTCGAAAGCCAATCATGGACAGACGATAAAAAAATGCCGATTCACTACTTGCCTGGCCAAAAATGTTACAAATAAATAGGAAAGAAAGAAAGACATAAATCTGATTGTGGTGGTGGTAGACTTTGTTTGTGTTGTTTGTTGTTGTGGTTGTTCTTGTTCTTCTTGTTTTTTCTTTTCTCTCCCTTGTTGTTGTTGTGTTGTTGTTGTTGTGTGTTGTTGTCTTCTTCCTTCTCTCTCCTCTTCTTTTTTTTTTTGTCTTTTTCTTGTCTTCTTCTTCTTCTTCTCTTCTTCTTCCTTCTTCTCTTCTTCTTCTTCTTCGCATTCTTCTCTTCTTCGCATTCTTCTTCTTTCTTCTCTTGTTCTTCTTGTTCTTCTTGTTCTTCTTGTTCTTGTTGTTGTTGTGTTGTTGTTGTTGTTCTTCTTCTTCTTCTTCTTCTTCTTCTTCGCATTCTTCTTCTTCTTCTTCTTCTTCTTCTTCTTCTTCTTCTTCTTCTTCTTCGCATTCTTCGCATCTTCTTCGCATTCTCTTCGCATTCTTCTTCTTTTCGCATTCTTCTTCTTCTTCTTCGCATTCTTCTTCTCTTCCAATTCTTCTTGTTCTTGTTCTTGTTCTTGTTCTTGTTCTTCTTCTTGTTCTTCTTCTTCTTCTTCTTCTTCTTCTTCTTCTTCTTCTTCTTCTTCTTCTTCGCAATTCTTCGCAATTCTTCTTCTTCGCAATTCTTCTTGTTCTTCTTGTTCTTGTTCTTGTTCTTGTTCTTGTCTTTTCTTTTCTTGTTCTTTCTTCTTCTTCTTCTTCTTCTTCTTCTTCTTCTTCTTCTTCTTCGCAATTCTTTTCGCAATTCTTCTTCTTCTTCTTCTTCTTCTTCTTCTCTTCTTCTTCTTCTTCTTCTTCTTCTTCTTCTTTTCGCAATTCTTCTTCGCAATTCTTCTTCGCAACTCTTCTTCGCAATTCTTCTTCGCAATTCTTCTTCGCAATCTTCTTCGCAATTCACCTTCTGAATTCTTCTTCGCAATTCTTCTTCGCAATTCTTCTTCACAATTCTTCTTCGCAACTCTTCTTCGCAATTGTTTGGAAGTTTTCGCAATTCTTCTTTTTCTTCTCCTTCACAAGATAGAAAAGAGGGAATACCTTGCTAATCCAGAATTTCCGAGCGACAAGGAAGCCATTCATACTGGCAGGGCCCCGATATCGCCACGGACAGTTTATTCGTTTGTTTTTCCTTGTGTTTTTCCTTCCGATCCTTCTTTCGTTCTTTATTTCTTTTCTTCCATTCTTTTTTTTATATTTTATTCATAAATCCTTTCTTTTCTATTTTTCTTCCTTTCTTTTCTTTCTTTCTTTCTTTCTCTTTTTTTCTTTCACTCTTTCTTTTCTATCTTTTCTTTCTTTCTTTTCTTTCTTTCTGTCTTTCTTTTTTTCTTCCTTCCTTCCTTTCTTTTTTTCTTTTTTCTTTATTTCTTCTTTTTATTTTTCTGTGCTACTTTGTTTTTTTATTTTCACACAAGAGGTCTGAGTGCACAGTTCTAACGAGATTCAAGATTTTATTTTTAACAACCCTCCACCCCACCCCCTATTCAAAGGGCAATGAAATTTTAACAAAACCACAGCCACAACCGCTACCACACCGCTGTCGGTTGAGCGAAAGAAAGAAAGAAAAAAGGTGTTAGCCAAAGGTGTTGGCTAAAGAATTCTAAGAATGGAGTGAGTCTATTAATGGTATGTGTATCTGCGATATGTTCCATGGTAGTAAAGAAGAACAATGTCTGTGCTATGTAACAAAATTACTTGGTCACATCGCAAAATTTGCCCATGTCTCTGTCTGTTGGTTTGTGTATCTATTTTTTATTTATTTATTCTTTTCTATTGAGGATAATGGAATAAGTACTCATGTGCTTTTTGTACATCCAGTCCCCGAGTGTATGCAGTTGTGTGAATTTTGTCATCTGTTCCCACCTGGCACACGATGGCCTACTCTTATGTAAAGCGGAACGTGTGCGCAAGATGTTCTGCGTGCGTTCGCACACGGGGCCTCGGTTTATAGTCTCATCCGAAGGATTTTGGGGGAGTGGAGTCAGCACTGATGTTAACTCCAGGCGAAAGTATCCCTCAAACGGGAATCGAACCCAGGTCGTCAGATTAAGGGCGCAATGTTCTAACCACTTAGGCTATCCCGTCCCCACGTCATGTAGACTATTGTTCAGTATGGTTTAAATACACCCTGTGAATTTGATGAACTTCAAGTAGACTGTTTATTGCTTAGTGTGGTCTTTATGACACACTGAATTTGATGAACTTTTAGTAAATCTTTTTAATGCAACATTTTACACATATGTAATACAACATTCATACACATAGGAACATTAAAGCCGTGAGATATTCAACAATCAGCAGTCATGGATACATATGAACAGACATTTCAACGTAGATGGCTATCAAAAATAAACAAATAAATAAAGGGTAGGCGCTGCACTTGTGGCGACGCGCTCTCCCTCGGGGAGAGCATCCCGAATTTCACGAAGAGAAATCTGCTGTGACATTAAGTGGTAGAAAATAAAATAAAAAAGGATAAAATTCATAGAATTTTGATGAACTTCATGTAGACTATTTATCGATCTGTATGGTCCTTTGTCTTTCGCATCGCTTTGTTGTGCTGGTTGCGTCACTGACACGTTATGATATTCTCTGATTTTATTGTTTGGCTAACTCTTTTCAGAGAGGAGTTTTGGCCTTCATCTGAAGAAAGGTTATAAAGTCAAGAACATCCATCTCTCTATCCCTCCATCCCTCCATCCTCCATCATCCCTACCTTCCTCTCCTCCTACTTATCTTTTCTTATACTGTTTAGTGTTCTTTTTTATTTTTTACCCTCGGGTTTTGTTTGGGTAGTTTTTGGTCTCGTATGACGCAAGTGCGCACGAGCGCGTAATTTTAAATACACACACGTACACATACAGATACACGCACGCGCGCACACGTGCGAACGTTTGTGCGCACGCGCACACAGTCACACACAGTCACACATACACACACACACACTCACACTCACACACGTATGCGTGCGCTTAAGCGTGCACACGCATTCGTGTAGTATGCAGAGTACGAAAGCGTACACACACGTGTGCGTGGGCGTGTAAACACTCATGGACCCACAGGCACACAAACACTCAGACAGGACGCACAAAGGCACCCATTCGCATACTCCAACATGCACTCGGGCCTGCGCGCGCGCGCGCGCGTGTGTGTGTGTCTGTGCTGCGTGCGTGCGTGATGTTTGTGTGTATGCATGTGTGTGTTTGTGTGTGTCTGTCTGTCTGTCTGTGTGTGTGGCGCGCGCGCGCGCGAGCGTGTGTGTGTGCATTTCTGCAGATAACATTTTTTGCAAAACAAAGACAAGATGAAGAAAACCAGAACTAAACCTCATTAACAAATCAACTCAGTCGGTCAGTCACTTACTCGGTATAACTAACTAAACTAACTACTTACTAACTAACTAACAAATAATGAACGAACAAACTAACTAACGAACTAACTAACGACTTCTAACGAGGGACGGGATAGCCTAGTGGTCAGAACATTGCGCTCGCAATTTAACGACCCGAGTTCGATTCCCGGTCGAGGGGTTTTTCCCCTGGAGTTAACATCAGTGCTGACTCCACTCTCCCCAAAAGTCATTTCGAATGAGAAACCGAGGCCCCGTGTGCAAACGCACGCAGAACATCGTGCACACGTTAAATCCTGTTCCGCTTTTCGTAAGAGTAGGCTTTCGTGTGCCTTTGTTGACAAAAATTACAAAACGGCATTCACTCGGGGACTGGATGTAATAAAAAAAAAAAAAAAAAGCACATGAGTGCCTATTCATTTATCCTCGATATAAAAGAATAATAAAAAAAAAAAAATAAAAAATAACGAACGAACAAATTAACGAGCAAACGAACGAACGAACTAACGAACTAGCTAACTGACAAATAAATAAGTAAGTAAAAACAACAAACTAACTAAGATACCCCAAATCGGATGGCTGGGCCTGACTTGCCGGCGCTTAACGTCAGCGTGACGCTTTTTCGCTCATAATTATACAGACAACAGTAGTTGCTGCTTAGTATTGACGAGAAGAAAAAGAATTAAGGAGAACTAAAATAATGGTGCATTGCTTCTTTGGCGACGCGCTTCTACCCAAGAATGGCGGCCCGAATTTCAGGCCGAGAAATCTGTCACTACAAACTGAAAGTGGTATACCTACAGTACAAGCTGATCCTTATCGTGGTCTGAGGCTTATCTGAAGATATTGCGAGGAAGAACATGCCCCAAGCATTCACCAGTAGTATCACAGGTCAAGTGCTTACAACCTTCCCTGTATTCCTGCTCTTTGACAGTCTAAAGCTCCCGTGCTCATCTTTCAGCCTTGGATTATTGGCGAATACTCATGTATTCATAGTCTAGTCTGCAAAGTATCATCAATAACTGTGCAACCCCCCCCCCCCACCCCCACCACACTATAAAAAAATAAATAATCTTCTATCTGTGTCTCTGTGTCTCTCTGTCTTGGTTTCTCACTCTCTCTGTGTCTCTCTTTCTCTGTCTGCCTGTCGGTCTGTCTGTCTCTCTCTCTGTATATATGTATATATATATAAATATAGATAGAGTAGATTTATATAGATATATATGATTTTTTATTAGTAATTTTTTTATAAAATATACATATATATATATATATATATATATATATATAATAATTATATGGAAGGATGTCCCATAACCTATGTGGTCGTAGGGGAGCGAGGTGTCAGAGACCTAAGCTTTTCCAGGGGCCAGCATATTGAGGGCGGCGCCCATTCCTCTCCCTCGCTGCTTAACCTTCCCTGACCCTAAAGAGAGCAGGTATCAGTATTGTCAGCTGGGTGGACTGGGGGACTGTACTGAAGCCGAGGCGTGCAAACGGTCAAGCCATCCACTTGGTAAGCACGCTGCTGCTGCTTAACCTTAGCTTGGGGATAGCGAGTGCTCTGACCACTGAGCTATCTGTCCGTGTATATTATAATAATATATATATATGTATATATATATATATATATATATATATATATATATATATATATATAATATTCCTGGAGTCTTTCCCTCCAAACTGATCAACGCTTCAGAGCTTTAGGAAAGGAGAGGTTAAAGGGAAGACCGTCTGAGGTTTATGCAGTGGTGCTCTAAACATTGGGATGGAGACAGTGATGGGTGTGGGTGTGGGTGTGGGTGTGGGTGTGGGTGTGGGTATGGGTGTGGGTGGGTTAGAGTTTGGGAGTGTGTGGAGAGAGAGAGAAGAGACGAAGACGAAGAAGAAGACAGACAGACAGAAGAGAGACAGAGAGAGAGAGAGAGAGAGAGAGAGAGAGAGAGAGAGAGAGAGAGAGAGGGAGAGAAGAGAGAGAGAGAGAGAGAGAGAGAGAGAGAGAGAGAGAGAGAGAGAGAGAGAGTGGATTGAGTAGGCGCTAAGGAGAAGTGATTCGAAAAAATAACGTCTATGGATGTTAGATATCCATTCATCTGGAGTGTGGTGGGCGTTGAGCTGCGCCAGGTTTCTTTGTTTCCTACGATTTCGAAATTCTACCTCTCATTATCTTCTACTTTCTCATTCTCATCTGCATCTGTCGTCTTTTCCCCCTCTCTCTCTCTCTCTCTCTCTCTCTCTCTCTCTCTCTCTCTCTCTCTCTCTCTCTCTCTCTCTCTCCTCTCTCTCTCTCTCTCTCTCTCTCTCCCCTCTCTTCTCTCTCTGCCTCTGTCTCGTCTCTCTTCACTCACTCACTCTCTCTTTTATTTGTTTATTTGTTTGGGCTTTTTGTGTGTTTTTTTCTCGAGGGCTGGATGTTATAAAAGCATATTGTGCTTAATCTATTACCCTCTGAAAAATAAAATTGATTCAAATTTGTTCTCTCTCTCCCCCCCCCCCCTCTCTCTCTGCCTGTTTTTCTACCTGTATATGTCTGTCTCTCTCTCTCTTTATCTCTCTGTCTTTCTTCTGTATCTCTGTCTCTGTCTCTCTCTTGTGGTGGTAGTGCGGTGGTGATCGTAGCGATAGTTGGGGTGTGTATATGTGTGTCTGTCTGTCTGTCTGTCTCTGTCTCTGTCGGTGTCTCTGTGTCAATCTGTTCCATATTTATTCCCCCACCACCACCCATCTCTCTCTCCCCTAGATCACATTTCTCCTCATCACTTTCTCCTCCATCCCACCTCCCACTCACTTCTCCCGACCCCCCCCAAAAAAAAAAAAAAAAAATCCGCCCTCCCCAGATCTTGTCTCACTGTCTTCATACCTCCCCCCCCTCTCTGTCTCTCTCTCATTCTGTCTCATCTGTCTTCTCTTCTGTCTCTTCTGTCTCGTCTGTCTCTGTCTGTCTTCTGTCTGTCTGTCTGTCTGTCTGTCTGTCTCTCTCTCCTCTCTCTCTCTCTCTCTCTCTCTTCTCTCTCTCCTCTCTCTCTCTCCTCTCTCTTCTGTCTTCTCTCTGTCTGTCTTCGTCTTCTCTCTCTCTCTCTCTCTCTCTCTCTCTCTTCTCCTCTCTTCTGTCTGTCTGTCTGTCTTCTGTCTTCTCTCTCTCTCTCTTGCCCTCCTCTGACTGTTTTCTGTCTGTCTGTCCGTCTGTCTGTCTGTCTGTCTCTGTCTTGTCTCTGTCTTCTGTCTCTCTGTCTCGTCTGTCTCTCTCTCTCTCTCTCTCTCTCTCTCTCTCTCTCTCTCTCTCTCTCTCTCTCTCTCTCTCTCTCTCTCTCTCTCTCTCTCTTCTCCTCTCTTCTGTCTGTCTGTCTGTCTGTCCGTCTGTAGTCTGTCTGTCTTCTGTCTCTCTCTGTCTCTCTCGTCTCTCTCTATTATTGTATATATATAATGTATATTTATAATATATATATATATATATATATATATATAATATTATTAATTATTCTTTTGTTCCAACCTGTAAACCTACAACAGTCTACAATGTTTACAGCAAACCTGGAAACAAACAGGATGATGGTGAAGATGGTGGTGACTATGGGGGAAGAGGAAGGAGGAGGAGGGGAGTGCTGGAGAGAGGGGGGGGAGGCAAAAGAGAGAGGGAGAGAGAGAAGGAGAGGAGAGAGAGGGAGAGAGAGGGAGAGAGAGGAGAGAGAGAGAGAGAGAGAGAGAGAGAGAGAGAGAGAGAGAGAGAAGAAGAGAAGAGAGGAGACAGACAGACAGAACAGAAGATCGCAGACAGACAAACAGACAGACAGACAGACAGACAGACAGACAGACAGACAGACAGACAGACAGACAGAAAGAGATCGCAGAGACAGACAGACACAGACAGAGACGAGAGCGAGACAGACAGACAGACAGACAGAAGACAAGACAACAGAGAGAGAGGAGAGACAGACAGAAGAGCAGACGAGAGAAGAGAGACAGACAGTCAGAGGAGAGACAGAGAGAGAGAGAGACAGAGACAGAGACAGAGACAGAGACAGAGACAGAGAGAGTGTGTGTGTGTGTGCGCGGCGCATACTGCGTGCGTACTTACGTTTGGGAGAGAGAGAAAGAGAGAGAGTGCTTGTTTAATTGTGTTTGTGCAACATAACAAATTTGTGTTGTGTCAGGTGCGATCTGCTGTTCTAGCGTTCTAGAAGAATGAAGAAAATGCTTGCTTAATGATTTGTGTAATTGTGTGTGGTGTGTGCGTGGTGCGTGCGTGTGTGTGTGTGTGTGTGTGTGTGTGTTGTGTGTGTGTGTGTGAGCTGTGATGTAGTGTGTGTAGTGTGTGGTGAATTTGTGTGTCAGAAAGACAGAGAATCACTAAGAGTAGAAATAGAAGGAAACAGAAAGATAGAGACACAGATACAAACAGAACACGAGACAGAGCAAATAACAAAGAGACTAGAGACAGCGACAAAGAGACAGAGACAGATAAAGAGAGATAGAAGAAAAGAGGGGGAGAGGGAGTGAGTGAGGGAGGAGGAGGGGGGGGTGGGGGGGGGTCTATATACTGCCATAAACAGAAAGGCTGGTGCTTCCTGCTAACAGTCATTTTTTCGCTTACTGCCGCCTCCCCATTAGCCAATCGGAATCCACATAGCCGTTTGTCCACGTCTCCTAGGAGACGCTTTGACGTCATTGCCGACCCAGTAACAGCTTTGTAGAAAGCGAAGGTCGACTGCAAGAACGAAATGAGACTATCATTTTTTTTTTTTTTGAGGGAGGAGTAGGGTGGGGGGTGGGGGGTGTTGTAGTTTGTTGTGTGTTGTTTTTTTT
>CM060329.1:57541445-57543945 GCA_030674155.1 Stramonita haemastoma
AAAGAAACCCATAAAATAATGTGAAACCTCCCCCCCCCCCCCCCCCCACCACACTATAAAAAAAAAAAATTTAATCTCTCTCTCTTTTGTCTCTTTTTGTCCCTTTTCTTTTTTTGGTTTTTCTAAACTCTCTCCTGTTTTCTTTCTTTCTCTTTTGTCTCCCTGTCGGTCTGTCGGGTTTTCTCTCCTCGTTTTTGTATATATTAAATAAAAATTTTAGTGATTTATAGATATTTTTTATATAGATATAACATATATATTTTTTGGATTTTAACATATTTAAATAGGGAAGGATGCCCCAAAAACCCCCTATGGGGGTTCTTTGGGGGCGAGGTGTCAGAGACCTAAGCTTTTCCGGGGCCAGCATATTAAAAGGGGCGGCGCCCCATCTCCTTCCCTCGTGTTTAAACCCTTCCCTGCCCCTTTAAAAGGAGGCAGGTATCAGTATTGTAGCTGGGGGGAAAGGGGGGGGACTGAAAGGGAAGCCAAAGGGTTTTGCAAACGGTCAACCACCCAAATTGGGGGAAAAGCACGTTCCCTGCTTTTTTAAACCTTGGGCTTGGGGTTTCCCGAGTGCTCTGACCACGGAGCTATTTTTTCCCTTGTATTTGTTTTTATATTTTTAAATTTTATAAAAATTATTTATTTTATATATTTATTATATTTTCCGGGGAGTTTTTCCATAAAAAATTGTTAAAACGTTCAGAGCTTTTGGGAAAAGGGAAAGGGGTTTTTTTAAAGGGGAAGGGCCCGGGTTGTGGTTTTTTTTTGCAGTGGGGGTGTTTAACCCCTTTTTGGGATGGAGTCAGGGGATGGGTGGGGGGGTTTGTGGGTGGGGTGTTGGGTGTGGGTGTGTGTGTGTTTTTGGGGGAGAGAGAGAGAGGGGAGAGATAAATTGGGAAAAGGGGAGAGGAAAAGGGGAGACAGACAGAAGAAAGGGGACGAAGAAAGGGGGAAGAAGATGGGGAGGGAAACCAGGAGGGGGTGTGGGCGGTTGGGGTGTGTGGGGGGTGTGGGGGGGAGAGGTGTTTAAAGGGGGGGGGGGGGGTTTGGAGTGGGAGGGTGTGAGTGGGTGGGTGGTGGGGTGGAGAAGGGGGGAGGTGGGTTGGGGGGGGTTGGAGAGGGAGGAGGGGGGAGGTGGGGGAGAGGGGAGGTAGGGGGGAGGTTGGGTGGGGATGGGAGGGGGGGTGCTGGGGGAAAAAGGGGGGAGAGTGGGGGGGAAGGGAGGAGGAGGAGGGAGAGGGGGGAGTGAGAATTGTGGGGGGAGGGGAGGGGGGGGAGGATGGGGGGAAGGGGTGGGGGGGGGTAAGGGGGGAGGAGGTAAAGGAGGGGGGAGTGTGAGGGTGGGGGGAGGATGATGGGGAAAAGGGGGGAAGGGGGGGGGTGAGGGGGAGACGAGGTGGGGAGTGAAAAAAGGAGGGGAAAAGGGGGTGGGGAAAATTAAAAGGAAAGGGAAAAAGGAAAAAGGAAAAAGGACGAAAAAGGGGAGAAAAAGAGGGAGGGGTGGATTTGGGGAGGGAGGGAGAGTGAGAGGGGGGGGGGAGGGGGGAGAGAGTAAGGGGGAGGGGGGGAGGGGGAAAAGGGGGAGGGGGAAGGAGGGGGAGAGAGGGGGGGAGGAGGGGGAGGGGAGGGGGGGGAGGGGAGAGAGGGGGGAGAGGGGGGGGGGGAAAGGGAAGAAAGGGGAAAGGGGGGGAAGGGGGGGAAGGGAGGGGTGAGGAAGGAAGGGGAGAAGGGGGAAAGGGAGGAAAGGGGGAGGGGAGGGGGGGAGGGGGGGAGGGTGGGAGGAAGGAGTGGGGGAGTAGGGGGGAAGGGGGAAAGGAAGGGGGAGAAGGAGGGGGGGGAGGGGGGAAAAGGGGGGAGGGGGGGAGTGGGGAGAGAAGGGGGGGGGGGGAAGAGGGGGGAAAAGGGAAAGGAAAGGAGGGGGAGGAGGGGGGGGGGGGAGGGGGGAAAAAAAGGGGGGAGGGGAAGGAGGGAGGGGGGGGGAGGGGAGAGGAGGGGGGAAAGGGGAAAGGAGGAGGGGGGGAAGGGGAAAGGAGGGGAAGGGGAGAGGGGGGAGGAGAGGGGGAGGAGGAGGGGGAGGGAGGAGGAAAAGGGGGTGAGGGAGGGGGAGAGGAGGAGAGGGAGGGGGGAAGGGGAAAGAGGGAGGAGGGGGGAGGAAAGGGGGGGATGGGGGTGGGGGGAGGGGAGGGGGGAGGAGGGGGGGGGGGGGGGGGGGAGGGGGAAAAGGGGAGGGGGGGGGAAAAGGGGGGGGGAAAGGAAGGGAGATGGGGGGGGAGGGGGGGGGGGAGGGGGGGGAAAGGGGGGGCGGGGGGGGGACAGGAGGTGGAGAGGGAGGGGGAAAAAGGGAGGAGGAGGGGAAAAAGAAAAGAGGGGGTGGGGAAGGGGGAGAGGGAATGGGGGGGAAGGGGGAGGGAGGGGGGGGGGGAGGGGGGGGGGTGAGGAGGGGGATGGGGAGGGAGGGGATGGAAAGGGAGGGAGGGGGGGGGGGGGGGGAGGGGGG
>CM060329.1:57561445-57573945 GCA_030674155.1 Stramonita haemastoma
GAATAAAATAAAATTGGGATACTATCTCTACCGAGAACATTCCCTAATGTTCCCATGCAGTTACACCTGACCTAAGAGCCTTACAATAATCTAACCGGGAGCGAAAAACGATGTCATACTCTCTTTCGTCTTCTCTCCATCCTCTACCGTGCCACCGTTGTCCAAACCCTTCTAATTATCCTTACGTCTGTTCTCAACTATCTCTTTCACTCCAACACGAAGACCAAAAATAGAACTGGAATCTGCAGGGATTCCAAACAGCTCCATTTACAGCAGGTGAAGCTCAGCAATTTCCATTCACACTGAGCCAAGCTTATTGGCTGGGCCATGAATTATGTGTCAGTCCTTCGGGACAGGGGGGGAAAACCTGGCCAGACATACTCGCAGGGTTTTTTTTTCACATTTTGTTCTGTTTTTGAGAGTGGGTGCACCTGTAAAATGTTCGCGGTGATGATATAAGAATCAAACTGCGAGGTTTTTTTTTTTTTTTAAAAGGAAAGATTTTGATATCTTTACTAATTTGGCTAGCTCATCAACCTGTTCAAACAAAGGGAAATGAAATTTAGAAGTAACGTTAAGTCACAAAATAGCTATATTACATAGGTAAATTTAACATAGTTTGTAACATAATCATCCAGTTTTACGTATCAACAATTCAAACAGATCTAAACAAAGTAGTAGTAGGCACCCATCAGTCTCGGAAGACTATGGAGTTGCGCTCTGGTCTTTAGAGCGCAAAGCCTGGGTAGGTAAGTATGGAGGGCAAGCTGTTACCCATGCAGCAGACCCCCCCCCCCCCCCTCCACGCCACTGAATGATCCATTGGAAAGGCAATGACCGATACGAATGGTTCCAGTGCCGTCGCAGGAGCTACCAAAACGTTGCCATATACAGCCCTGAGCCGCCCTGGGACTCCAACTCCCGATTTTTCCACAGGGATGATGTCTAAAACACGACACCTGTGTGCATGCTGGGTTTTTATGATTTTGTCATCCGCTCCTACAAAACAGCACACAAAAAACGGAGGAAATAAGGACCAGAGAAGAAGAACACGAAATTTGATAAATATGTATGTATCAGTAACATGTAAAATTGCATAACCAATAAAAACAAATTACTAAAAACCAAACCACCAAGCCTAAGACAGTAATGGCATCAACACACAATTACCATCAATCTTTTCATGTTTTGCTCCCAAACTCAGCTTCTTCTATTCCATTCCTTGACACTTTCCCACAGCCATCAGCTTTCCTTGTGCAGGAAGAGAGCCACAGACGAAAACTGTCCTCCCTTTCAGGAGACTTCAAGCAGTGGACTGACATCTTCCTCAGCTGGAAGCCAGCAACTGTTTTTCCCAACTGAACCGGGGTTTGGGGCTGGGCCCAAAACTTTTCCCCCACCCACTAGACCATAGGTGGGGGTCTGAGTGCTAGTCTTTCGGATGAGACGATAAACCGATGGCCCAGTGTGTTACACATTATCATTTAGCGCACGTAGAAGAACCAAAGGCAACAAGAGGGTTGTCCTTGACAAAATTTTGTAGAAAAAAGCCACTCTGATAGGGAAACAAATACAGTTGCAGACAGGAAAAAGGGAAAAAAATGGCAAGGCGCTGCATTTGTGGCGACGCGCTCTCCCCGGAGGAGAGCAGCCCGAATTTCAAGCAGAGAAATCTGCTGTGACATAAAGTAATATAAAATAAAATGAAACCTAAAATGAATGAATGATGACTGTGTCAGTTTTGCAGGGCAGGAAAGACATGACCACACACTTTTCTCTGTCTGTCTGTCCTGTCTTTTCTATTTTCTCTCTTTTTTCTGCAGTCTGCTTCTTCTGGACCTAGTTGACAGTACATGCTTGATATTCCTATATAAATTACCACTTTTTCTCCTAAACTTAAAAGACAGTTCGGTTTTGTTTTGTTTTTGGAACAGCCATAACCAACTCTCCCAAGGGAGTTGACAGCAAGGTAAGACTGCCAGAAGACCACAATGCAGAGAAGACCCTCTGCTGTTTCACAGGCAGTGTTCAGAAGTGCATTCTTTTTTCTGTAGAGCCCTGTTTACAAGCACGACTCACAAGCCAGTGACAGAGTAGTTTTGCAACACAGCTGGATTGATTTCAGATACCAGGTACATGGTATACTGTTCCATTAAGACACAAAGCACTGTACTGTTAAGATGGTAAATACTGTACTATTAACGACCAAAGTACTGTACTGTTAAGATAGCAAGCACTGTACTATTAACAGACCAAAGTACTGTACTGTTAAGATAGCAAGCACTGTAATATTAACAGACCAAAGTACTGTACTGTTAAGATGCCAATGATGCAGTATGTTTAAAAAACTTTTTAATCTCTCAGTCGTCTAGTCTAATGCTTGTCGTCTGTCTGTCTGTTTGTCTATCTCCCCCCCCCCACTCTCTCTCTCTCTCTCTCTCTCTCTCTCTCTCTCTCTCTCTCTCTCTCTCTCTCTCTCTCTCTCTCTCTCCTCTCTTCTCTCTCCTCTCTCTCTCTCCTCGTCGGGGACGGATAGCCTAGTGGTCAGAACATTGCGCTGGCAATTTGAAGACCCGGGTTCGAATCTGGTCGAGGAGATTTTTCTCCTGGAGTTAACATCAGTGCTGACTCCACTCTCCCCACAAGTCCTCTTCGGATGAGACTTTAAACCGAGGCCCTGTGTGCGAACGCACGCAGAACATCTTGCGCACACGTTAAATCCTGTTCCGCTTTTCGTAAGAGTAGGCCATCGTGTGCCGGTGGGAACAGATGACATTTACAAAACTGCATACACACGGGGACTGGATGTAAAAAAACACAAGAGTGCTTATCCCATGATCCTCGATATAAAAGAATAAATAATCAAATCATCAATCTCTCTTCTCTTCTCTCCTCTCTCTCTCTCTCTCTCTCTCTCTCTCTCTCTCTCTCTCTCTCTCTCTTCTCTCTCTCTCTCTCTCTCTCTCTCTCTCTCTCTCTCTCTCTCTCTCTCTCTCTCTCATGGTTTCTTAAATAAAGTATTGATTTAGATATACGTACACATGTATACATATATATGCACATATATTCATATTTATTATATATATATATATATATTATATTATATTATATATATATATCTGGGGGGTGGGGGTAGATGATTAAGCACTGCTAGATTTACAGAAACACATGAACAATCTGAAAGACCACGAATCCCCAAAACCATACACGTCACCATCAATTCATAGCAGTTATAGATCTAGTCAAAGTACTTCCCCTAAGCTACAATGCACATTAAATCAAACTATTTTTTGAAAACGTCAGATGACATTATTCATGCAGCTACCCTCAACAACCCTCGGGAAAGCTCCAACAACAGCACCATCAGGACTCTTGTACTGGTGTCCACACATCCTGGGGTTTGGGGTTTTGTGGACATGGAGAAGAGAGTCACATGGGGCCAGGCCTGATGAATGGGGAGGATGGGACAACAGCTGGACACCTCTGCTGTCATGACAGCCGTTGTTTGTACAGCAGCGAGTACAAAGGGCACTGTCTTGGTGTAGCAAGTAGTCCAGTACAGTGTTAGTTTGGACAACAGTGTTTGCAGAGGCATTGTCTAGTGTAGCAAGGAGAAGTCTAGTACTATTGTTAGTTTGGACAACAGTGTGTGCAGGGTGCTGTCTTGGTGTAGCAAGTAGTCCAGTGCCAGTGTTAGCTTGGACAGCAGTGGCACCAAGCTTCCAAATCCACAGAGGAAGAGGAGACACTGCTGGCTGTACCACTCCAGGATCGCTGTGTGCTGTTCTCCTGAGGCAAAAATAGCCTGTGTTTAGTTCAGACGAATAGCATCCCCATTTTTTCTTCCCTCATTGCTATGAGATATTTGGCTTTTGACAAGGATGGATTCATCAGGGAACATTTAGCGTCATGTTGCTTTGTGAGAGGGTCCAGTGGTATTTGTAGGTTTCATTACATGTGACGATTTCTCAGATTGTTTGTTTTTTGTTATTTTTATGTTGAAACCCGGAGAGTAGTTCCATTCACCAACACAGTCCGCACATGCCGTCTATTGGTCATGTTAAGAAGAATGAGGCAATCAACGGCACAGTGTTTGTGTATTAAAACAAAATGACAGAAGACAAGTTGTTTTGAAGAAAACACATTCACACTGGTGATTCGTTTTACATCATCCCCGAAGTCAGAATACCACTACACTGATGGTGGGTAAAAACTATGAATATTGCGTACGCAAAATCTCACCATTGATGATATCAGAGCTCTAGCTCGAGTAACGCACCACAAAAAAATATCAGGAAAACGACAGAAGTACAGAAATGAAACCCTGTTCTCCTCAGGGATTTTCCAGCAGTGGTCATGGTCCGCAGCTGAAGAAGGCCAGCCCCTTCAGGGTCAGGTCAGCTAAGCCAGGGCAAGTGGCGGGTGATGAGTGATGGGCAGGTCCAGTGCAGCTAGGGAAGACTGGGTCATAGTCTGCCATCAAGAGAAGGAGACTGATTCACTTCTGCCTTGTCCCTTAACTCTTTAGAGACCGGACCTAAACTATTAAAAATATGATCAGGGAACCCGGAAGAAGATGAAGAATGCAAAGAAGAAGAAAAAATGCAAAGAAGAGTGCAAAGAGGAATGCAAGAAGAAGAATGGTAAGAAGAAGAATGCAAAGAAGAAGAATGCAAAGAAGAAGAAGAAGAATGCAAAGAAGAAGAATGCAAAGAAGAAGAATGCAAAGAAGAAGAATGCAAAGAGAGAATGCAAAGAAGAAGAAGAAAGAAGAAGAAGAAGAAGAAGAAGAAGAAGAAGAAGAAGAAGAAGAAGAAGAAGAAGAAGAAGAAGAAGAAGAAGAAGAAGATCAAGAACAACAACAACAACAACAACAAACAACAACAACAATATCATCATCATCATCATCATCATCATCATCATCATCATCATCACATCATCATCATCATCATCATCATCACATCATCACAACAACAACAACAACAACAACAACAACAACAACAAATGGAAAAGAGACCGTGAATTTCAACAAGACAGAAAAAGAGCAAGACAAGTATATGAAAACAGACCCCCCCCCCCCCCACAACCCCGACCCTCACCCCCCAAATCCAAAGACAACCATGACATGAGGACTGGTGCAAGCGTCACCATGAAGGCTGTGACAGAGTCCTTCAGGACATACTACGTGTTCAAAAGACACGGTGTCCTTGGGATGTCTCATACAGCTAGCTCAGCATCGGGGTACGGAGCAAATGGAGGAGGGGGATCATGTGGGTGTCAATGGGTGCTGTGGCTGACACCGTACTCTGTGATGCCAACGGTTGAGAGAGGAGAGAGAGAGAGAGGAGGAGAGAGAGAGAGGGAGGAGGAGATGAGAGAGGCGAGAGACGACGACACAGAGAGAGAAGAGACAGAGAGACGCAGACAGACAGACAGACAGACAGACAGGACAGACAGACGAGAAGACAGGAGCAGGAAGAAGGACAGAGAGAGAGAGAGAGAGACAGAGACAGACAGAAGACGAGAGACAGAGACGAGAAGGAGAGAGAGACGGAGAGAGAGAGAGAGAGGGAGCAGAAGAGAGAGAGAGCAGAGGAGAGAGAGAGAGAGAGAGAAGAGAGAGAGAGGAGAGGTGAGAGAGAGAGAGAGAGAGAGAGAGAGAGAGAGAGACGGGACAGACAGACAGACAGACAGACAGACAGACAGACAGACAGACAGACAGACAGGACAGACAGACACAGAGAGACAGAGAGAGAGAGAGAGAGAGACAGAGAGAGAGAGAGAGAAGAGAGAGAGAGAGAGAGAGACAGAGATGAGAGACGAGAGACAGAGAGAGAGAGAGAGAGCGGAGAGAGAGAGAGGGGGGGAGGGAGAGAGAGAGAGAGAGGAGAGAGAGAGAGAGAGAGAGGAGAGGAGGAGAGAGAGAGAGAGAGAGAGAGACAGAGACAGAGAGCAAGGATACAGAGACAGAGAGACAGAGACAGAGAAGAGAACTAAACATATGCTAGGAGTGACAAATTGAAAGGAAATTACATTTCTGTCTTTTTCTTTTTTAATAAGATGAAAGAATTCCAGGAGGACGCAAGCAGTGTTGGATATTTCATCTGGTCTTTTTGGTAAGATGAGTCATAGTTACAGAAATAGACAACCTGACTAGTTGATGGTCAAATGTATATTTTCAAAAGGGGGGTGGGTGGATGAGGGGGTGTAGGGGGGTGGGCGTGGCAGGAGCCCAAAGACTGTCGAACTGTCATGATGATTCTTTCAACGTTGTGTTGAAGTACTGCCTGTCTCTCTGTCTCTGTCTCTCTGTCTCTGTCTCTGTCTGTCTGTCTGTCTCACTCTCTCTTTCTCTGTCTCTCTCTACGTCTCTGTCTCTGTCTCTCTCTTATCTCTCCCTAATGAGTGACGCAGATTTTGAATTTTAAACAGTTCTTGGATATTTCAATTTTCATAAAAGAGAAAGAGACAGACATGCAGTACAAAGGCAAAGAGAGAGAGAAACAGACAGAGAGAGACAGAGACAAAGAAAGACAGACAGACACACAGAGAGACAAAGATAGAGACAGAGACACAGAGGGGATATAATTATATATGTATGTATATATATATATAATTATATATATATATATATATATATATATATGTGTGTGTGTGTGTGTGTGTGTGTGTGTGTGTGTGTGTGTGTGTGTGTGTGTGTGTGTGTGTGTGTGTGTGTATTATATATAAAACCATAAATCTAGACAAACACATGCACGCGCGCTCGGTCAATCACACACACACACACACACACACACACACACACACACACACACACACACACACACACACACACACACACACACACACCGCGAAGAAAAGAAAAAAAAAGGACAGCAAGACAAGACTGCACCACACAGGGGCTAGGAGAAGGAGGAGGAGCAGAAGAAGAATATTTTGATGCCTTCCCGGGTCTACTTGACAAGCACGTGCTCCCACAGCCACCAAATGTCGTCCATCTTTGCTGACGTGCAAAGTGTGACCCGGATGGCGAGAAGACAGGATCGCGTGACGCCCAAGGCCCATCACTCCTCCCATATCCTCAAAGCAGATCTGCGCTGTCCGGTGTAAGTGGCATGGAATTACCCCCTTTTGTTATGCATCCCCTCCCACTCCTGGATTTAATATATGTGTTGTATATATAATATATGTGTGTTATATGTATTTTTTCATTAATATTCATATTATATGTATTATTTCATAATTATATATATTAAGGAAAGAGTTGTGTTCAGCATCATCTCTTTTTTTCATTACCAGAAAATTTTCGCCTCTCGCCTGAAGCTTCCTCAGGCTGAATGGATAACATCAATAATAAAACCAACTTTTTAAAACGAGCAGATTACTGAATTTTGATCTAGTAATCTCTAGTTATCCAGAAAATACATATATATGATATGTGTGTGTATATATATATATATATATATATATTATATATAATTATATGTATATGTATATATATAATAGATAGATATAAATATATGTGTATATATAAAAGTTAATACCCTCGTCATATGTTGTTAATACCCTCGTTGTCTCTGGCCCAACACTGCTTTTTCCATCTTCTATTTCCTAGGAAGCTGTCTGTTTAACGGATTGCTGTGAGTTCGTTTCGTGCATCTAGGAACACCAGGAACCCTGAAAGTCATCTTCTGGAGTTGAAGGTTATTCCTGCTCCATCTTCTTCTTCTTCTCTGTCTTTCTTTCTATCTTGTTTTTTCTCCTTTGCACTTTTCTTCTTCTTCTTTGCATTCTTCTTTTTCTTTTTCTTTGTTCTTTGCATACTTCTTTTCAATCTTCTTCTTTCCTTTCTTTTTGCATTCTTTTTCTTTGCCTTTTTCTTCTTCGCATTCTTTTTCTTCGAGGGTCATCTTGTAGCTGGCTTGTTTTTTTAGTAGCACTTTATTCAAATCTGATTTATTTTCTTTTCTTTAGGAGAGGGCACTGACACAAACAAATTCCTTTAACTGATCTGCTTCCCCTCCTTCTTGTTCTTTTCTTCTTCTTTCTTGTTCTTGTTTTTCTTTGCATTCTTTGCATTCTTCTTTGCATTCTGCTTCTTTGCATTCTTCTTCTTCCTTGCTGTCTTCTTTTTCTGTGCATTCTTTTTTGCATTCTTTACATGTTTGCACTCTTCTGATTTCTTTAAAAGCTTTCTCCTTCTTTGCATTCTGCTCCTCCACCTTCTCTTCCCTTCTTCATTTCCCCGTACTCTATTTTTCCTCCTTTCTCATCCTCATTTTCCCCCTCCTCCTCCACGTCCTCCTCCTTCTCCTCTTCGTCTTCTTCTCATACACTACCACCTTCCCTCGTTGCTTTTCCTCCTTCTTCTTCCTCCTTCTTAGTTTTCTTGCTGTTTGGTATTTTGTTTCTGCTCAATGCTGTTGGTATTTCTGCAGTTGTTGCTCTCCTAGAGTTGTACTTTCCTACCACTTTTTTTTTCTCATTATAATGTCATTTTTGTGTTAGGAATAATGCATAAAGGCTTCTCCAGTCGTACCTAGGTTGGGGTAGATGGACCATTTATCTGGTAACTGTATAAATAGGTTTGGGACGGGATGGCTTCAGTGGTCAGAGCACTGGCTTTCCTCCAGCCAAGGTTAAGCAGTCTCGAACGTGGTTACCAATAGGTACGTGACCGTTTGCGCGCCTTGGCTTCAGTACAGTTCCCAGTTTACTCAGCTGTAAATGGGTACCTACCCTCTTTAGGCAGAGGGAAGGTAAAGCTGCGAAGGAGAGGAGTTGGGCGCCACCCTCAACATGCTGGCCCCATGGAGAAGCTGAGGTTCTGACGCTTCGCTCCCCAACAACGCATAGGTAAAGGGACGCACAGTCTCTGTCTCTGTCTCTCTGTCTCTGTCTCTCTGTCTCTCTGTCTGTCTCTCTGTCTCTCTGTCTCTCTGTCTGTCTGTCTGTCTGTCTGTCTGTCTGTCTGTCTGTATGTATGTATGTATGGTGTGAATGTGTGGTGTGTGTGTGTTGTGTGTGTGTGTGTGTGTGTGTGTGTGTGTAGGTAGGTAGGTAGGTAGGTAGGTAGGTAGGTAGGTAGGTAGGTAGGTAGGTAGGTAGGTAGGTAGGTAGATATGCATGCATGCATGCATGCAATGCATGCATGCATGCATGCATGTACGTACGTATGTATGTATGTATGTATGTATGTATGTATGTATGTATGTTGTATGTATGTATGTATGTATGTATGTATGTATGTATGTATGTAAGTATTTATCTATTTATCTATTTATCTATTTATTTATTTAGTATATATATAATATATAAAAGAACTATCCATTATCATCTCCTTCACACATAATAAGAAAAAGTTTTAAAAAAAACGTGACGAAGAATGCCCACGGGGGTAAACAGGAGAGAGGGGTATTGGAAAAAAAAAAGTCCACCAACTTATCACCCATCATAATGCCCATGACCACTGCACTGAACTACATGACCGGGGACAGGGCTGTTCATCCCTGCCTGTCTTTCGACAATCGTATTAGCCTGCCCCACTTCACCAAACATGATATGACCTCCCTGCACTGCCTTGCCTGCCTGCCTGCTGCCTGCCTGCCTTTCTGCTGCCTGCCTGCCTGCCTGCCTGCCTTTCTGCCTGCCTGCCTACCTGCCTTTATGCCTGCCTGCCTGCCTTTCTGCCTGCCTGCCTTTCTGCCTGCCTGCCTTTCTGCCTGCCTGCCTTTCTGCCTGCCTGCCTGCCTGCCTGCCTGCCTGCCTGCTGCCTGCCTGCTGCCTTTTCTAGATGCTTTACTTTACTGCAATCATCGCTCCTTAACTACCCCCAGTCAATCTCTCTATCTCTGTCTCTCTGTCTCTCTCTTTCTGTGTCTCTGTCTGTGTCTGTGTCTCTCTTTGTCTCTCTATGTGTCTCTCTGTACCTTCTGTATCTGTGTCTCTGTCTCTGTTTATGTCTATATCTCTCTGTCTCTGTTGGTATCCCTTTTTCTCTGTCTCTGTTTCTTTCTTTGTCTGTGTCTGTCTGTCTGTGACTGTCTGTCTGTCTGACCGTCTGTCTGTCTGTCTGTCTGACTGTCTGTCTGTCTGTCTATAAGATTACATTTTTTTCACAGTGGTATCTGTAGATTCCTTGACATAAGGTTAGAACATGCATAAAAAATACATATCTTCTCTTCAAAACAAAATAACAGCATCATGTAATACTGCTCTGGTGAGTGCAGTTTATAGTCATGGGTAGATCTATACAGAATAGGTAGGTAGGCATCGTCAGTCTCATAAGACGATGGAGTTGCGCTCTAGGCTCTAGATCGCAAAGCCTGGGTAAGTATGGAGGGCAAGCTGTTACCCATGCAGCAGACCCACCTCCCTCTCCACGTCGCTGGAATGGTCCATTGGAAAGGCAATCCCCGATACGAATGGTTCCAGTGCCGTCACTGGAGCCGCAAAAATGTTATATACAGCCCCAACCGCCTTGGGTACTCCAACTCCCCGAGTTTTCCTAATGGATGGTGTCTAAACACGACACCTGTATGCATGCTCGTTTTTTGTTTTGTTGTCATCCACCCAACTGACACACAATGGCCTGTTCGAAAGGCGGAATGGGTTTTTAACGTGTGTGCAATATATTGTGCGTGCGTTTGCACACAGGCCTCGGTTTATAGTCCCATCCGAATGACTTTTACCATACTCGAATACAAAGTATAGTCCATCAACGTGTGATCATCCAGCTTTTGGATTTGTTCCCCAACAATTATCCAGGCAATAGATACCGTTGACTTAAAAACAGATTAAAACCGAACTGAACGGCTGAAAAGTGCTAAAACTGGATCTTTGCATTGATTTTGGTCTACTGAGGAACACTCTGAGAGCCGGCACTGTCCTGAACAGAAGCCTCACTGCTGATCAATGGCAGTCACACTGAACCATCCAGCTGCTGTGGTGTGTATAGGGGGCGGGATAGCCCAGTGGTCAGAACATTGCGCTCACGATTTGACAACCCGAGTTCGATTCCCGTTCGAGGAGATTTTTCCCCTGGAGTTAACATCCATACCGGCTCCATTCTCCCCAAAAATCTTTCGGATGAGACTATAAACTGAAGCCCAGTATGCGGACGCATTCAGAGCATATTGCGCACATGTTAAATTCTGTCCCGGTTTTTGTAAGAGTAGGTCATTGTGTGCCAGTGAGAACAGATGACAAGTTTTACAAAACTGCATACACACGGGGATCATATGTAAATAAAGCACACGAAGCTTATTCCATTATCCTTGATATAAAAGAATAAATAAAATAAAAATAAATAAAATAAGGATCCCATCATTTCCTCCAATCCACTGAGGTTAATCCAATAGAGTTGGCACCGTTTGAACACTCTAGTGAAGTCTTCCTGTCAAAGCGGCACTGAGCCATTTCGTGGAGTGAGAGCTGAGCCTGCCTGGCTTCCCGAAGGAGCAGGGTTCTGTCCACACCATTTTGAAACGGTTTTTTTTTTTTTTACTTCCTGGACGTTCAGCTTGGTAAAGATAATGTTGTTTTGACCAGAACTGTACAGAGTATTTGGTATTGTGTGTTCGATCATTGATTTTTGTTACAATGCTATGTGTATAGATGGTTATGCTAGCAGTTTCGAATCACATGTTGTTAAGTTTGTTTTAAGATATGATGCTACTTTCATGTAATACAAAGTTAACTGTTACATTCACAGTGGTGTGAAAAGTTGCGCTGGTATAGCTTTCGCTATGGGAGTGAAGGACTCATTAGTTTATCAGACACACAGCTACACCATGTCCGAAACTTATCTATACCAATATAGTGGACCTAGATGACTTTTTTGTAAGATAGGGGGATGAGATTTTCAAAACAAAACAAATAAAGTTCAGGGCTGTCAGATATCTATTCTTTTAGAGTTACACGTTAATGAAGCTTGACTACATTTGATTTACCACTTAGTTTTAAACTTAGTGAAGACACGTTAGGTATTGCAGCACATTGTACAGGCAGTGTTTAACAGGCCAATGGAAGTGGATGGATGGAGCCCATCTCTCTTCAGCCGACGTTTTGCATGCTTGTGTGTTTGTATCAGTCATGTCTGCTCCTGATTGGACCACTCTTCTGCCAAAGGTGTACTGGCTTCGACTTAAACGCGTGTGAAAGATAGTTTGCGTGTGTTCTCACTTGGATCTTGGTAAACACAAACCCATACCATTACGTCAGTTTTCTGAAGTGTAGTGCTGATATTGACCCAAATATCTACCTCTCCCCCCCCCTACACACCCCTGGAAAGACCTGTACTGACTAAGGGCACTGTGTAGACAGTCATGACGCAAGCTGACAAATAAGAGATGCTGAACCCAAGAAGCAACTTAACTTATGAAGACAACGGCAATGGCTCATCTCTGGTCTTCAGCAACCCCAGAACGATGTACTAAACAGTTTAGAAACAATTTTAAGTTACTTTTTGAGCTGATTCTCGCACGAAGAAGTTTTTGGAG
>CM060329.1:57603945-57606445 GCA_030674155.1 Stramonita haemastoma
ATGAGCACCTGCTCTCTATAGGGTCAGGGAAGGTAAAGCAGCAAGGGAGAGGAGATAGGCGCCGCCCTCAATATACTAGAGAATATATAATATACCAATATACCTAGAGAAGCTGAGGTCTCTGACATCTCACTCCCCTACGATGCACATAGGTTATGGGACACCTTTACCTTAAAGGTACAGTTGTTTTTATGACACAGGGAAAAAAGTGGATTATGTTAGTGACGTTCTCATTAGCCTGACTTCAGAAGGACTGGACATATACCACATGAGAAAACGGCTGTGTGAAGGTGCCAAAGGTGCCAAAATATGAATACCTCGGACAAAACGCAATTATTTCAGAACAAAACTGAAGAAGAGCAACACATCAGAATACGAAAGTCCTTGTACAGCTTTGGGAAATGAGTTTTAAGAACTCTTTCTCGGCAAAGGTTTGCCAATGTACTTGAAAATCTACCTTCAGTGTCCTCTCCCGATACTTCACTATGGCCAACAAGCATGGACCCTCACCAAGAGTCAGGCAGAGAGGTTACAAAGCACACAACGAGTAATGAAGAGAAAATTGCTGAACATTTAACTTCAAGATAATTGCAGTACCATGTCAAGATGGATTATTTCTCACAGATGGTGAAGCCAAGACGTTTTAAAATTGCTCGGTCCTTTAAGAGCATCTTGCGCAAACGTGAAATCCTGTTCCGCTTTTCGTAAGCCATTGTGTGCCGGTGGGAACAGATGACAATAATTTACAAAACTGCATACACACGGGGACTAGATTAAAAAAGCACATGAGTGCTCATTTTACTTCATTGATATAAAAAAATAAATAGACAAAAAATATATCAAATGTTTCCAATAAAAACATTGTTATTTTCTTAACGTTCACACACCACCAACAGACATTATGAAGGAAGTGATGCAATCGTTTGGAGATCACTGACAGTGTATGCTTGTTTATATTACACAAGTGCGCATCTGCACACTTATGCAATCCTTGTTCTCTCTTTTACTGTTAGATAAAACGTCACGCGTTTAGTGTGATCTCTAATGCCTTTCTTGTGTCCTCATTGAGAGGGAGATAGACAAACAGACAGACAGATAAAGAGAAACAGAGACAGAGAGACAGACAGACAGAGTTTACTGATTACTACTTATTGTTTTCTGGGGGAAAAAACAACTTCATGTTAGCACATGCGACAAAAGAAAGAGCGAAAACGTCCTAAGACATAACTTTCATAGCTTCAAATAGACATAATAAGCGTCCCACAATCAAGCGTTTGCATGCTCGACCTATAAACTACACGTTAAAAATAATAACAAAATAAAACGCACATAATAAGCAGCCCCACTGGAACACAAATACACGGACACTCTACATCACACAACAAACCTATAATTAATAACACTAACAAAAACATAAACCAACACAAAATAATAACTAATACATCAACACTATTTTTCCCCACATAATCCATCCCAAAAAATCCTTGACTAAAACAAACCTCTAGCCCAGTTGACCCTAACCCCACTCACTCCTCTACTACCCCCAACCCAGCCCCCAACCCCCCCCACCCACCCACCCTAACGTCCATCCATCCATCCACCCATCCATCCTCCGAGAAGATTCTACCACCTAAGTCATTCCCACAGCTTCCCCCTCCCTGTCTTGGGGGAAGTTGGCTCAAGGGATTAGATCCCACCAATAACCACAGATCACCGGCACCTAGACCTTGGAAGATGGGGAATAAGGAGGAGGGAAAGAGAGGGGGCAGGGTGGATCAGACTGGAAGAGAAAGATGGAGAGGAGGGGGGGAGGGTATAGAGGCTGGTATAGGTTGGGTAGGTGGGTGGGGGAAGGTAGGGAAGGTGGGGTGGAAGCTACGGGGGTAGAAAAGATGGTGAATTTTGAATGAGAGAAAACTAATTATGGCAGCTTTGCTGCTGCAACACTCCGAGACAGCTCAAGCCAACGAGCTGAGGCAGACGGGGCTACAAGAACGATCGATTAGAAGAGAGAGAGAGAGAGAGAGAGAGAGAGAGAGAGAGAGGGGGAGAGAGGAGAGGAGAGAGAGGAGAGAGGAGAAGAGAGAGAGAGAGAGAGACAGACAGACAGACAGACAGACAGACAGACAGACAGACAGACAGACAGACAGACAGACAGACAGACAGACAGACAGAAGAGACAAGAGAGGCAGGGAGGGAGGGGAGAGAGAGAGAGACAGAGAGAGACAGAGAGAGACAGAGAGAGACAGAGGGAGAGAAGAGAGAGGGAGGGGGAGAAGAGAAGAGGGAAGAGAGGAGAGAGAGAGAAAGAAGAGAGAGGAGACAGAGAGAGAGAGAGAGAGAGAGAGAGAGAGAGAGAGAGGGGAGGAGAGAGAGGGAGAGAGGGAGAGAGAGAGAGAGAGAGAGAGAGAGAGAGAGAGAGAGGAGAGAGAGAGAGAGAGAGAGAGAGAGAGAAGAGAGAGAGAGAGAGAGAGGAGAGAGAGAGAGAGAGATTTGAAGG
>CM060329.1:57608945-57623945 GCA_030674155.1 Stramonita haemastoma
TTGTGCTTGTGAGAACAGATAGCAAAATGGACAAAACCACGCATGCACACGAGGACTGACTTGGGCCATAGTAGGTTTTCGAGTCGCTCATGCGTCTGTTTTGGTGCTCTAGAGGCAACACACTCACCTGGAAAGCGAGAAGTGTGGGGGCCTTCCCTGTTGGAGGCCTAATCCCCCCCCACCATCTGCTGAAACATTGAGTCGTGGTATGGGTGCTAGTCTTTCGGATGAAACGATAAGCCGACGTCCGTGTGCAACACGCATTTAGCGTAGGTAAAGAAACCACGGGAACAAGAGAGATGTCCCTGAGAAAATTTGTAGAAAAAAACGCTAGGGAAACAAATAAAAACATGCAGAAGGAAAAGCTTTTTAAAAAAAGGACGGTAGCGCTGCCCCTATGGCAACGCTTATCCCCGGGGAGATATCCTGATTTTCATGCCGAGAGATTTGCAGGGACTGAAAGTGGTATACAATGCGATACAATACAATACAATATAACAATGTATACAATATAATACAATAAATACATATACAATGCAATACAGTACAATAATCAATACAATACAATACAACCAATACAATACAAACTGACAAGACAATACAATATATATAGTTCAACCGATTTTCTTTTTCTTTCTATTTTCTTTCCTTTTGGTGGAGGAAGGAGAGGGTGTTTCTGCTTCTTCGTTTCTTTTCTGTTTTCTTCGTTGGATGTTGTTTTCTTTTCCAAAGTCTCCTCTCTGGTATTATTTCTGCCACTTGCCAAACGTGGTGCAGCATAGAGAGAGGGGCAAATTGAAGCTCCCCAACCAGGCAATCTAAACATCTGCCGACAGCCGTCTGTCTGTAGAATATAATATTATTGCCAACATTCTTTCTCTGTTTTCCAGTTTCACATTCAGAACCTGCACTGCCGTTTCGTATCAGCTACTCTTGTCTTGTTAGTTTTCCTTTTTTTTTTTATATCCTTTTTAACAAAGAGCCGTTCAGCGTTTGTCCATGATCGACTGCGATCATGAAAATGAAGATTATATATAATAAGATTATATATTATATTATATATATATAAGATATTATATATAGATTTATATATATATATATATAATATATATATATATATATATATATATATATTATGGTGGAACGGTGGTCTAGAGGTAACAACACACCTACCAAGAAAACGAAAAGTCCCGGTCGGAAGTGTGCGGTGGTTTGAACCCCGTTTGGGCCAAAACTTTCCACAATCATCCGACCATGAGTAGTGGTCTGGATGCTAGTCTTTCGGATGAGACGATAAGTTGAGATCCCGTGTGTTACACAAAATTATTTAGTGCACGTAAAAGAACCCACGGCAATCAGAGAGTTGTCCCTGGCAAAACTCTGTGGGGAAAAGCCATTCTGATAGGGAAACAAATGCAGTTGCAAACAGGAAAAAAAAAAAAATGTGGGTGGCGCTGCTCTTGTGGCGACGCGCTCTCCCCGGGGAGAGTAGCCCGAATTGCACGCAGAGAAATTGGCCATGACTTAAAGTATAAATTGTAAAATGCAAATTGTAAAAAATGTAAAAATAAAAAATAAATAAATATAAAAAAAGTATGTGTTATGTGTGTGTGAAAAGGAACTGAAAAAAAGGCTCTGTTAAACTCAGCGCGCGCACGCGTGCGCGCGCGCGCGCGCGCGCACACACACACACACACACACACACACACACACACACACACACACACACACACACACACACACACACACACACACACACACACACACAGCCTTGTGGGCAGAACATTACGCTGGCAATTTGAAAACCCGGGTTCAATTCCCGCTCAAAGGGATTTTTCCTCTGGAGTTAACATCAGTGCTGACTCCACTCCCCCAAAAAGTCCTTCAGATGAGACTTTAAACCGAGGCCCCGTGTGCGAACGCACGCAGAACATCTTGGCACACGTTAAATCCTGTTCCGCTTTTCGTAAGAGTAGGCCATCATGTGCCGGTGGGAACAGATGACAAGATTTACAAAAACTTCATACACACGAGGAATGGATGTAAAAAAGCGCATGAGTGCTTATTCCATTATCCTCGATATAAAAGAATAAATAAATAAATATATAAAACACACATGCACAGGCGCGCGCGCGCGCGCGTACATACATGCGAGGGGACATGCATCGCACTGAATTACAAAATTTTTTTTAAAAAAAAAAACAACAAAAAACAAACAAAACACCCCAAAATTTATATCCATACCATACAATCAAACCAAAAAATAAGACTAATGAATCAACAATGATAATAATGATAATTATGCTACAATGTGTGTGTGTGTGCGTGTGCATGCGTGTGAGCAAGCGAGCATGTGCGCGCGCGTGTGTGTATTTGGTGCTAATCTATTTTTGTCCCCAAAAGGGAAACAATCCAAATTTGGGCAACCCTAGAGCTATCGTGAACCCTGATCTAATTTAACTCAGCAGACGACACTTTTCAGTTCGCCTCTTTTGCTTGTAAACAAAGGTAAATTCCGATTCTTTTTGTCGCTGTTGCAATTTCAAATCTTACCTTTAGCCACTAATTGTGTTTCTGATATAGAAGGGTAGATGAAGAGCACATATCCATCATTCAAGAAAGAATGTAGTGTATTGATCGTCGAATGCATAGAAAATATACAAACTAGATCAAGATATTGTTCAAGTTTGTTCTAAAACTCTGTTATGTCATGGTAGAATCGTGTCTATTTTCAGGCCTATTAGTGTGCTGGTTAAAACAAAATTTGATAGTGATGATAAACTGGAAACAAAATCAATGTGCCAGCCAGGCAAAAAAAGATTACGTCAAAAAGTTGTTGCGTTTTTGAGATAATGATGTAGGCGTAGTTGTAGTAGCTCAGAATGGCTGTAGGTACGTGCTGTTTGAAATGACGCGAATTAAAATGTAGCTGTTGGTAAACTTTGGTATTATTTATTTCCTACCTTGAAAACATTAGGGAATTTTTCAGGGTTTTGTTTTGGTAAGGGCATAGAGTAGCGTTTGTTTTATTCATCTGTAATCGTTCGAAAGCAGGTTAAAAGTCAAAGTTGTTAGAAATTAACATCGTTACAAAATTGCAGACACAGTACTATTCATCGACTTTTGATATGTATTGATTGCTTAAAACAAATTTGTCGACACGAGTCAAGGTCTTGTAAACAAAATCCTCAACTTAACAAGAAGTCCTAGCACTTTTTTCATTCAGACAAAATAATGTTCCTTCCGCGGAGTTTAAACTGAGTTTGCCTTAGAATAGCATGTATGCAGTGTTTTTTTTTTTTTTTTTTTTTTTTTTTGCGATGGTGGTCTTTTTTTGGGAGGGTGGTGGTTGTTTCTTTTTTTTTTTCAGATGACCAATAAAAGTACTATGTGTGTTGAAGAGCTCAAGTAAACAGATTAAAATAAAAACTGCAAAAACACAAAAGCATCGGGAATGCTTTTTTAAGGTGCACAAAGAATCAATATACACAAAAAAAAATAATAACCTGGTCTGAAACAGCAGAAGCATGGTACTAATGTCACTTCCCCCCCAAAAAAAAATTGAAAAAGGTTGTTGTCTAGTCAAGCAGAGGGGAGGTAGCAGGTAGCATGTTGTAGTGATGGGATGAGGAGGGGGTGGGTGTAGGAGATGGAGGGAGTATGAGGATGAGAAGAAAGAGAGAAGAGGGGGAAGAGACGTAGAACATGCCCACGTTTTCATTTGATGTCACGAGGCTTCCTTCCCTTCTTCTGTATGACTGTCTGTCCTGCCTTGTCTGCTTGTTCGTCTGCCTGTTTATCTGCCGCATGTCTGTTGCCTGTCTGTGTAGCTAGCTGTGTCTCAAGCTGTCTTACCTCTCTCTCTCTCTCTCACTGTCTGCATTCCTGTCAGTATGTCTGTCTGCCTTTCTCTGTGTCTGTATCGATTATGTGTTAGACGTTCGTGAATATAGGGGACTCTGTGTGTGTGTGTGTGTGTGTGGTGTGTGTGTGTGTGTGTGTGTGTGTGTGTGTGTGTGTGTGTGTGTGTTTAAACTCTTTTATTTCGAGGACAATAGAAAAAGCACTCGCGTGCTTTATTATAGAGCCAGTACCTGTGTGTATGAGCTTTTGTAAATTTAATCTTCTGTTCCCACCGGCGCACAACGGCCTACTCTTCCGAAAAGCGGAATAGGGTTTAACGTGTACGCAAGATGTTCTGCATGTGTTCACACACGGGACCTCGGTTTATAGTCTCATCCGAAGGACGAGGAGTGGAGTGGGCACTGATGTTAATTCGAGTGGAAAATATCCTCTTGAACGGGATTTAACCCGGGTTAGCAGATAACGAGCGTGCGTGCGTGCGTACGTGTCCGTGTGCAAGCGCGCGAGCTCGCGTGTTTATAGGTTATGTGCGTATGTGTGCATTATACGTCCAACATAAAGTAAACCTCCCTCTTTTATTGTTGTCAGACTAAAACCTTTTTCACCCCAAGTCCAATTATGTCGACTTTCCGCGCTGTATTAAACTGCACATTAAGGCTCTGATGTGAATGGGCCTTGAGATGAAAGTGATTCCTATAAATTATGCAGTTTTTATTCAGCCACTGAGGCCCATTTCAATCTATTTCTGAAAAAAAGGAAGTCACAGTTTGTGCTCTTTGTCCTATATTTCAGTGTATCAGTTTACCACGCTTTTCGTGCAATCAAAAAGAAAATAAAAAAAGGAATTTGGTATAGATATGCACTGCATAAGGACACCTAAGAGTAAAAGATAAACAAGTGTGGTATTATTCTAAGAATAAAAGAGTGGCTATTATCAAAGAGGAAACACACAACACACACACACACACACACACACACACACACACACACACACACACACACACACACACACACAACACACACCACACACACACACACACACAACACACAAACACACACACAACGACACAACACAGACACAACACATCTCTCGTTAAATCGTTCCGCTTTCGTAAGAGTAGGCACGATGTGCGGAGGGAACAGATGACATATCTACAAAACTGCATACACACGGGACCGGATGAAAAAAATGCACAATGATTGCTTATTCTGTCATCTTTCGATACAAAAGAATAAAAAATAATAATAAACAGAGAGAGAGAGAGAGAAGAGAGAGAGAGAAGAAGAAGAGAAGAGAGAGAGAGAATGAGAGAGAGAATGAATAAACTTTTTTTTTTGAATGCACGAACATTTTTATTGAGGGAAAAATTAAGCACAATGGTGGCTCGTTTTCATCCAGCCTCTTAAAAAATAAAAATAAAAAAGGGAATCAATCAACCAATCAATCATTCGCATAATTCAAGTATAAAGCTATGAACAACAAAATTTGGTGAATAAATCAACCAATCGTATGATTTGAACATAAAGCTATAACATAAAAACCCAGACAAACCACACACCTCGTGAATCAATCACCAACCGTTCTATTAGAATATAAAGCTAGAAAGTCAAAAACAAGTGAATCAATCTCAAATCATTCAATAAATAAAAACTATAAGATGTCAGGAATATCGGGAAACTACAACATGTGAACATGCATAACCAAAGAATAGAGACGGTTGCTAGTATGAATAACCCCACAATGTAATATATCATATACCTGCAGTTGGACAATCCATGATGAAGCTATCCAGTGCAGAGAGAAAGAGAGAAAAAGAGAGAGAGAGAGAGAGAGAGAGAGAGAGAGAGAGAGGGAGAGAGAGAGAGAGAAGAGAGAGAGAGAGAGAGATTACATCATACACTCACAACCACACACACACACACACACACACACACACACACACACACACACACACACACACACACACACACACACCACACACACACACACACACACACACACACACACACACACACACACACACACACACACACTTGCTAGTATGAATAACCCCACAATATTACGATTATATTATATACCTTGCAGTTGGATAATCCACGATGAAGCCTTTCCAGTGCAGTCCCTAAGACCTGTCTGTCTCTCTGTCTGTAACCGTCACAATGTGGAACAACATTTTTGTGATGTCGGATTATATCTGTTTCCCGCTCTAACGGGAAACTGGAGTGGAAAGAGCGGGTAAGTGTTCATGCAAATACTGCTCTGGGGTCTGTCTGTCTGTCTGTCTGTCTGTCTGTCTGTCTGTCTGTCTGTCTTCTGTCTGTCTGTCTGTCTGTCTGTCTGTCTCTCTCTCTCTCTCTCTCTCTCTCTCTCTCTCTCTCTCTCTCTCTCTCTCTCTCTCCCCTCTCTCTCTCTCTCTCTCTCTCTCTTGCTTTTTTTTTCTTCTGTTTCTTTGCCTATGTTTCGCTTTCTTTCACATTTAGCTGTCGTTAGATATGTCTTTGCCTGTCTATATGCATGTATGTATGTCTGCATAATTATCTGCATGTCTGTCTCTGTCTCTCTCTCTCTGTATCTCTCTCTCTTTTGAGTGTTTATATTTCGCTCTATGTCTCTCTCTTTGAGTGTTTATATCTCGTTCTATGTCTCTCTCATCACACACACACACACACACACACACACTCACACACACACACACACACACACACACACACACACACACACACACACAGCACAACACACACACACTCACACACACACACTCACACCACACACACACACACACACACACACACACACACACACACACACACACACACACACACACACACACAACACGAAAAAAAAAGAAGAGAACAGAGACAAGCAAGCAAGGGAGCGAGCATGCTGCGTGCATTGGTGGCAAGGAACCATTGCATCAAGTCAATTATTAACGAATTTGTCACTGCGCATTCACCCCTGCTGGAAACGTGGTCTAAAACCAACAACGCTACATGCAGCAGAATTCCGGGTTGAAAATTGTGCAATCGATGTATGTGTGGGCGGTGATTCGGCAGGCACAGTCGTCTCTAAGCTCTCTGGCTATTCTCTGCATTTTGTGGAGGTTGTTTTGGGGGCAGTTAGCCTGCCTCCAGTCTCTTGATTTCATCAGCTCTGGCGATTCCTCAGAAAATGTACCCTAGTGTCTGATGTAGCTTACTAGATCTGGGGAATGAGAGTGTCGCGTCTTTAGTTTTCGGTCGAGATATTATGATGCCCTGACATTTTTTGCGGTAGGATAGAGTTTGATCTGTAGAGTATGTACGTAAGATGGGTTTCATTGTTTATTGTTACTAAAGATTAAGTATTGATGGGAATTAAACATCTCGATTATCACAATATTGGTTGTATAATTATGGATGAGCATTTATCTTCACAAAGACTGTTTTTTATGCATTGAATCCATTTGGATGAAAATTAATATTCGCAAAATCAAATTTTCTATATTGAATTCATAAATATGGATGGAAATGAATCATAACAAAAATCGTTTTGTCTGGGATGCATCGAAAGAAATTCAGCAAAGTAAATAAATGAGATTGACAAACTTCGCGTAACTGATAGCGGATATTTCCCTATCCAGACAATCTATATAAGGTGACTTTGTAAATGCATATTACAAACAAAAAAAGAGTTGTTTCGAACAGTTCATTACCAATGATTTAGGTATATTCAGTTAAAGAATTATACCAGCAGTATACACACCCACATCTCAAACTCACTTGAACCACATTTACACCTCAGGAGAAAATCATGTATACACACAGGATTATAATATTAGCATTCTTAATTTCAATATTATTATATCTTCGAAGTCGGAAGTGGCTACCTGGATGGTGGGTAAAAACAGTCGAATACACAAAATCTACAATTAGTGAACCTCGAAGCTCTCGAAGAACGAAAAAGTAATTACTACCAAAATGATATAATGGGAAGTATGTTTCTCTACCAATGAATGAAGTGATAATTTTCACTTCTGCTTTAGAGGATATAAAAAAGAATATAAGATCCTTAAACTTCTTACAAATCTATTAAGCAAACAAAGATAAGCTCGGAAGAAGTAGCAGAAAGACTACTACTACTACTACTACTACTACTACTACTACTACTACTACTACTACTACTACTACTACTACTACTACTACTAATCATAATAACAATAATAATGATACTAATACTATTACTAATACTAATACTACTAATAATACATGGAATCTATATAGCTCTATATCTTGCAAAAACAAATCAAAGCGCTTGCTTTCAACCAATTATTACAAAAGCAACCGATAAAAATGAACAGATTTAACAAATTCGCATGTGCACACACACGCGCACGCACACATACACACGCACATACGCGCTCGCGCGCGCGCGCACACACACACACACACACACACACACACACACACACACACACACACACACACACACACACACACACACACACACACACACACACACACAAACATGTTATACACTTTAGCATGTTGATGGGAATTTCAGATGTTAAAGGCAGGGACAGATAGGAGATGAAAACAGGAGGGGAAAATCTTAGGTTTGCAATAAATGTGTCTTGAGGTTGGATTTAAAAGTGTCACAAGAAGCCTTTTTCGTGAAGAGAGGGAGGTCATTCCAGATCGATGAACCAGAAATAAAGAAAGAGCGGCGGCCAACGGTGGATTGGTGGATCTTTAGAAAGCCCTTGACCATATTCCTTCATTCCCGTCTTACTTCTGCAGATTTTCATTCCATTACACTGACTTCAGTTGTCCACACATTCATTTTTTCATTTATTTATTCTTGTATATCAAGGATTATGGAATAAGCACTCATGTGCTTTTTATTTTACATCCAGTCCCCGTGCATAATTTATGCACTTTTGTAAATTTTGTCAGATGTTCCCAGCGGCACAGAATGGCCTACTCTTACGAAAAGCAGAACAGGATTTAATGTGTGCGCAAGATGTTCTGCGTACGTTCGCACACGGGGCCTCGGTTTATAGACTCATCCGAAGGACTTTTGGGGAGAGTGGACTCTGCACTGATGTTAACTCGGGAGGAAAATTCCCCTCGAACGCGATTCGAACCTGGGTCGTCAAATTGCGAGCGCAATATTCTGACCACTAGGCTATCCCGTCCCCTCCCCCCCCCCCCTCCAGGATCTAGGATGAAGACTTATTCTGCTTTTTTTTTTTTTACACTCCTATCTATATGCTGCTTGGTAATTCGCCCGAACAGTCATTCCTTAGGAAGAATAACATTATGATTTACATACTCAACATCTGCTTTTAAATGTGTTGTCTTTGTTGCGCCGTTTGACTTAACGACAGTGTCCGATCAATGAGATGTACACACGCAATTCCATTCTAAAAACTGATAATACAGAATACGTTTGTTGTTGTTGATATTCGTACTAATATCGAACCAATTTTGCGCAAAGGAGTATCATAATCTATCACTTCAGTTGTTTGTTTTTGATTGGCAATCATAAATACACAGTCCTGTTTTTGGTGTAAGTGATATGTGTGAATTATTGCAATATTTTTTTCATCAATTCTTTTTAATCGCTCCAAACCAAACGTGTTGTTACATTGGATAAAAAGTGAAGATAATCTGTCGTTTTATTTTCTGTTTTGCGACAAAAGCACACCAACATTTCAACAATAAGTATTTTTTGAAGACAAAAATTGTTTTTATTAAGTATTCTTAGCTGAAGCCATTCATATTTGACGTCTTTTATCTTACAGATTAAAAAAAATAAAGAGATCGCCAAGTTTAAATTCTTTGATTGTCCCATTTCAAGCATTACCCTTGGTTTTTGTCATCAGCAAAGTATCATACTACAGTTTTGTTCCCTTACTGAAACCTTCAAAGAGTTTTCAAAATTGTTTGTGTATATAACAATATTGTTTTTTTTTTTTTTTTTTTTTAACTGTGATGTTGATGTGGTGTATACTATTTTTTGATTACACACCTAGAGCAAAGAATTCTACGAAGTCTTTTTTAGCGTTGTAGGTTCCCTTGAACTATTCACAAAAATAATTATGCATTAGAGGACTTTGTTTCAATGACAAGATGTGTAATACATATGGACTTTCATTTATCAATTGTTTGAGATATAGATCTATAAGTTTCTTGTCAATGTTTAGATTTCTTTACATTTTTTTTTTAAGATGTGCTTCAATTTTATCCCTCCAGGAAGGAGTTATTAAATCAGTTCTTTCAACTGGTCAAGGAAAGGCACATATCTGTTCATAACTTTTTTTCAAATTGAACAATCATATGAGGATCCCAGTCTTTTTGAGAAAAAATGTATAGAGTGTATGTAATGAACTTGATCAGTTACGGCTAGACACAAGCAGACATACACAGGCCTACATATTTATGCCATTAAGAAAACGATGGTGATAAACATGATGATTATATATATATATATATATATATATATATATATATATATATATATATATATATATATATATATATATATATTTATATGTTGGGGTGTGTGTGTGTGTGTGTGTGTGTGTGTGTGTGTGTGTTGTGTGTGTGTGTGTGTAGATACCACATAAACGAAAGTATAACAACCAACATATAGGTCTTCCCCAATATTTCGGCTTTTGCCTTCTGCAGGTTTTTTTAAAAATTGTAATGACGCGATGGAATGACGTCAATTTACCCGTTAGTGTTAAACAGAGATCTCAACTTAAACGTAATACTGAGACGATCAAGAGAGAGAGAGAGAGAGAGAGAGAGAGGAGAAAGGGGGGGGGGGGGGGGGGGGGGGGGGGGGGGGGATGTTTTAATTTTTTTTTCTTGCGGACGTGTCAATGCTTTGATCTCCGCAGTGGGTTTTGTGGGGTGGGGGGTGGGGGAGGGATACATTCAGTACTGCTGTTTCGCCCATTTCTTTTCATGTAAGCCTTCCTTGTCTTCTGCCTCCTTATGGTGAGTTAGGCCTGCAAGATGATCTTTGAAAGCATGTTGGACCTGGGCAGTCAGCCAAGAGTGCATCCCATTGGTGTAATCTCATTAGGACGAAAGAACAATTTGTATGGCATCGTCAGAGAAAACGGATTCTAGGCAGGTCAGGGTTACAATTCGTGCATGTGTATGAAAGAGGCACACAGTTGGAAAAAGTTTCCTTGAATTCAAAGACAAAGAAAGAAATCAGTCTAAGATTGCTCATTATAGATATCAAGACATAACTATGTTTATGATCTTACTTTAATGGCTGGTAGAAGAAATAGGGTCTATAAAAAATATCGTAAGTACAGGGCAAGAATCATGAAGTTGAGACTTAAAACTATGATTTCTAGTCTAGCTGCATTGAGACTGCACTGCGTTGTAATGAGTAAACAGTAACATGGCAGGTCTGTATGAAGTCCGTACTAGATAACTTCCAATCGTTTGGAATGATCAAACAGATGTAGGTTATCTCCTGAGCAACCGTGATGAGACAGTGCGGAACTATGATAAAACATATAGGCCTACAGCAGAAAATGAACGGGCTTCAAGAGTTTGTGGGTGACATACTAAATTGTTGAAGTAGATGATTTTGAACTTTTGCTGTAGACTGCGGACTGAAAATTACAGCTGTACATAAGACAATAGATTTTTTTTTTAAAGGTCCTTGTAGAAAATCTTGATATTCTCTCTCTCTCTCTCTCTCTCTCTCTCTCTCTCTCTCCTCTCTCTCTCTCTCTCTCTCTCTCTCTCTCTCTCTCTCTCTCTCCTCTCTCTCTCTCTCTCTCTCTCTCAGGTTGAATTTTTATTGTTGGTGATGGTGGTTTTGATTTTCTTTTGCTTTATTTTGGTTTATTTTTTGGAGCAGGGGTGTCTTTGGGGGTGGTTAGGGGGTACTATTCCGTAACCAGGGCAAGAGCCGGATGATAAAAAGTATGTGAATGCTTACTCTGTTACCCTTGGAAAATAAAGTTCATTCATTCATTCATTCATCCATTCATCATTCATTCATTCATTCGTTATTCATTCATTCATTCTCTTCTTCATCTCTCTCTCTCTCTCTCTCCTTCTCTCTCTCTCTTCTCTCCTCTCTTCTTCTTCTCTCTCTTCTTCTGTCTTCTGTCTGTCTGTCTGTCTTTTTCTTCTCTCTTCTCTCGTCTCTCTCTCTCTCTCTCTCTCTCTCTCTCTCTCTCTCTCTCTCTCTCTCCTCTCTCTCTCTCTCTCTCTCTCTCTCTCTTAGAGGAACTGTAACCTTTTTAGTCATTTGATCGTGAAATCAATAATTTTATTTTATTTATTTATTTTATACCACTTTATGTCACAGCAGATTTCTCTGCGTGAAATTCGGGCTGCTCTCCCCGGGAGAGCGCGTCGCCACAAGTGAGCGCTTACCCATTTTTTCCCCCCTCAGGGATGGTGTCTAAACACGACACCTGTGTGCGTGCTGGTTTTTTAAAATATAATTTTGTCAACCGCTGCCTACCGGCACACGATGGCCTGCTCTTCCGAAAGGCGGAACGGGGTTTTAACGTTGTGCAAGATGTTCTGTATGCGTTCGCTTACGGGGCCTCGGTTTATAGTCTCATCCGAATGACTTTGACATTCAGTTCGATTTTTTCATCAAACTGGGAAGAAAGGGTGAGGCTGGGTACGAACCCAGAAACTCACGGTTTACTTGTTAGCAGGTGAACGTCTTAACCATCCTGCCACCTCCTTCCTAATAACAGCAAAAGAAGGATTTTCCAGAGCCAAATCAGATGTTTTAAGAAGGGGGTGGGGAAGAGGAGGGTGGGGTCGGATAGCTTCGCCGTCACACGTTGAGGTCGTGATCTGACGTCCTGGATTCTAGCCACCATCAAGCGTCCGTTCGATGGGATTTTCCCCCTGGAGTTCACATCAGTACCAACTACCCCCCCCCCCCCCCCCCCCCCCCCGAAGTCTTTCGGATGAGAAAAACTGATAATTATTCTATGTGAGAAAGCATGCTGAACGTCTTGTGCGCATGTTAAAACCGTTATGCATTTCCGAAGAGTAGGCCACTACTTATCTGTGGAAACAGATTACGACAGTTGAAAAAAAAAAAACAACCCACACGTTTGTCGTGTTTAGACGTCATCACCAAAGTCGAACTGTGGCTACTTTCGTGGTGGCTAAACGGTCGTGTATGCAAAACTCTCACCGTTGCTAAACATTGAAGCTGTAACCGAGGAAAGAAAAGAAGATCTCTCTCTTCTCTCTCTCTCTCTCTCTCCTCTCTCTCTCTCTCTCTCTCTCTCTCTCTCTCTCTCTCCTCTCTCTCTCTCTCTCTCTCTCTCTCTCTCTCTCTCTTCCTCCTCCTTCCCTCCTCTTCTCTGTCTCTGTCTCTGTCTCTGCTCTCTCTCTACTCATACATACATACATACATACATACATACATACATACAACATACATACATACATACATACATACATACATAGTATACATACATACATACATACATACATACATACATACACATACATACATACATACATAATACATAATACATACATATATCCCACATCACTGCACTGCATCAGCCAAGTATTAAACAAAGCAAGAGCAGGGACAGGAGAAGAAGAATAACAGGCAAAGAGTCCACTGAAATCCACATAGATCTTGACCGCCGCATAATGTAGGGGTTGTAGGTTGACAGTAGGGGTTGACAGTTAAGTACAGATAGAAAAGTTAACAAACTAGTAATTCTGTTATAATCCCTGTGACATTCCAAGGCCAGAGAGGCGAGTATTTGTGTTTTATTTTCGTGCTCCTTATTTTTTTGTTGAAAGCTGAGGGCAAAAGTCCAGCCATGGTGATGTTAGGGATAAAACGTGTAAATTTGAAAGTACTGTTTTGACAGGACAGGCTGCAGAAGCACATAATTATACTTTATTATTATATTATTATTATATTATTATTATTATTATATTATTATTATTATTATTTATTTATTATTATTATTATTATTATTTTTTTTTAATTATTATTTATATATTATTTATTTTTTTTTTTTTTATACTGAATTTGGAATAGAGAGAGTTTAATTACTTATTTCGATACCGCCAACCTTTGTTGATCAGAAAGTTAGAGTAAATTAGCCTTTTATTCTTCTTCTTTTTTTTTTTTTTTTAGCTGTGTTAGCATGAGCTGGAACACCAAGTGTCATCTTCACTTTCTATACTAAGATGCCGATGACTCTCAGATTCAAAGCAGTGATACTCTTGATTATCTACCTCCTCTCTTGACAGATGTATCCTACTGCCTTCGTAACATTCACAACTGGATGATGCAGAAACGGTCAGAATGGAAACGGTCAGGAATACCGGCAAAACTGGCACTGTGGAAATTATCAGGAATACCGGCAAAACTGGCACTGTGGAAATTATCAGGAATACCGGCAAAACTGGCATTGTGGAAATTATCAGGAATACCGGCAAAACTGGCATTGTGGAAATTATCAGGAATACCGGCAAAACTGTCACTGTGGAAATTATCAGGAATACCGGCAAAACTGGCATTGTGGAAATTATCAGGCATACTGGCAGAACTAGCATTGTAGAAATTATCAGGAATACCGGCAAAATGGCACTCTGGAAACGGTCAGAAATACTTAAAACAACGCTTCTATTTCAGAGAAAAAAGAAAGGAAAACAAAATCAAAGAAAGAAAAAGGCAGAGAAAAGATTATCATTCTTCATGATGTGCATGCAACTGAGGTTACAAAACTTACACAGACAGACAGACAGACAGACAGACAGACAGACAGACAGACAGACAGACAGACAGAACAGACAGGCGCACACACACATACATACATACATACATACATACATACATACATACATACATACATACATACATACATACATACATACATACATACACACACGCGCGCGCGCGCGCACACACACACACACAAACACAACACACACACACACACACACACACACACACACACCATGATGGTTGGGTGTAGTATGGTAATGAGATTTGAAAAAAAAACAACCGAACAAAACTTGTATGATATCGTCTATTGTGTGGTGAAGTGGTTGTTATCAAGTGAACAAGCTAAACAGAATGATGAACTCCCTGGGTCTGCAAACATCCTACGAAAA
>CM060329.1:57628945-57636445 GCA_030674155.1 Stramonita haemastoma
GAAAATGCAGAACGTCTCATGGACGACAAAGCCTCAGAAAACGGGGACTTTGACCCCGCTGTGTCGCTACGAGAGAAGATGTGGCGAGCGTTCGAGAACCCTCACATCGGCACCACCGCCTTGGTCTTTTACTACGTCACGGGGTTCTTCATCGCGGTGTCGGTGATGGCGAACGTGGTGGAGACAGTGCAGTGCGGGAAGATCCCCGGGGCCAGGGTGGAGCCTTCCTGCGGGGAGCGCTTCTCCATCGCCTTCTTCTGCTTAGACACAGCCTGCGTCATGATCTTCACCGCGGAGTACCTCCTCCGTCTCTACGCCGCCCCGGACCGCTGCAAGTTCATGCGCTCCGTCATGTCCATCATCGACGTGGTGGCCATCCTCCCTTACTACATCGGCCTCGTCATCACCGACAACGATGACGTCAGCGGCGCTTTCGTCACTCTCCGAGTCTTCCGCGTGTTCCGTATCTTCAAGTTTTCCCGCCACTCACAGGGTCTGCGCATCCTGGGATACACGCTCAAGTCCTGCGCCAGTGAGCTGGGCTTCCTTCTCTTCTCACTGACCATGGCTATCATCATCTTCGCCACGGTGATGTTTTACGCCGAGAAGAACGTAGAGAACACCAACTTCTACTCCATCCCCGCGGCGTTTTGGTACACCATTGTCACCATGACAACTTTGGGGTCAGTGAGGGTTTTGTTTGGGTTTTTTGGGGGTGGTTTTTTGTTTTGTTCTTGTTGTTGTTGTTCTGTTCTTTTTTCTGTGTGTTTTGTTTTCTGCCCCTATGGGGTTGGGAGAAGGATTTGTTACCTGTGATGAAGTCTTATGTTGGGGTTTTTATATTGCTGCATGGTGTGTGTGTGTGTGTGTGTGTGTGTGTGTGTGTGTGTGTGTGTGTGTGTGTGTGTGTGTGTGTGTGTGTGTGTGTGTTTAGGTATCTTCTTGTGCTTAAGTTTTCATCTCTGTTACTGCCCCTGTTTCTGGGGTTTTCTTTTTTGTTTCTGTCAATTTTTGTCCTTCTCAAACTGTGTTTCTATTTCTGATAATTTGTCTGTCTGTCTGTTAGTCTGTCTGTCAGTCTGTGTGTGTCATTCTGTTTCTCTCTCTCTGTCTCTGTCTGTGTCTCTCTTTCTCCAGTACAGAGCCTGATATTAATTGTGGAAATACTGACAGTTTCCATAGTTTCCATGTTAAAGCATGGAAAGGATTCCAGTTCTTAAAATACTGTTCAAAGCATTCCCAAGAGATCAAAAAACGCCCCCAACTCCCAAATACCCCCATGCGTCACTGTCACTGTTGGTGTCTCTATCTCTGTCTCTTCTTTCTCTGTCTCTGTCCATTTCTCTCTCCCTCTGTCTGTGTTTAAAGTTCTGTGTTCTGTATCTGTCTGTGTCCCTTTCTCTGTCTGCCTGTCTGTCTGATTGTCTGTCTCTGTCTCTGTATGTCTGTCTCTGTCTTCTGTCTCTGTCTCTGTCTGTCTGTCTTCTGTCTGTCTGTTCTGTCTGTCTGTCTGTCTGTCTTCTCTCGTCTCTCTCTCTCTTTCTCTTTCTTTCTTTTTTCTTTCTTTTCTTTCTTTCTTTCTTTCTTTCTTTTCTTTCTTTCTTTCTCGCGTGTATCTTGTGTCTGTGGTGTCTCTGTACCTCCCTGTTTCCCGCCCCCCTATTCTCTCTCTCTCTGTGTAAATTTATCTGTATTGCTAAGTATTTGGTGTGTGTGTGTGTGTGTGTGTGTGTGTGTGGTGCGTGTGCGCGTGGCGCGCGCACGTGCTTGTGTGTGTGTCATCTCTCTCTTCTGTCTGTCTGTCTGTCTGTCTGTCTGTCTGTCTGTCTGTCTGTCTTCTGTCTTCTTCTCTCTCTCTCTCTCTTCCTTTCTCTCTTCTTTCTTTCTTGTATAGCTGTGTGGTCTTTGCAAATTGAAATGTAATGAAACACTGAAAAGCAACATTCTACATGGATGAAGGTATGAAGAAAGAGAGAGAGAGAGAGAGAGAGAGAGAGAGAGAGAGAGAGAGAGAGAGAGAGAGAGAGAGAGAGAGAGAGAGTTGATATGATATGTTGTGATGATGTTATGTCTTAAACAGATAGTATTATTGTTTGTTCAATGCTTTCATTGTTGATCATGCTTTCATTGTTAAACCATACCCTTCAATGTCCATAAATTATTGTATGAGAAATTCGTCAATTTACATACTATAATGACCATAGGACTTTGGCCTATCAGTATGTGTATGTATTTTCGTAGCCAGAACGCACGCACACACGCGCGCAAACACACACACACTCACACACAGACATTAACACATGCACACACACATGCACACAAGCACACATGCACACAACACACACACGAACACAACACACACACACACACACACACGAACACACAAACACACACACATACATACTCACACGCGCGCGCGCGCGTGTTCACACACACATATACAAACACGTGCACACATATATACACACGAACACACACACACACATACACACACACGCACCACGCACGCGCGCACGCACGAACGCAGAAAACAACACACGCACGCACGAACGCACACACACACACACACACACAAGCACACACACATACATATAACATACATACATACATACATACATACATACATACACTACATACAGACAGACACACAGACACACAGACACACAGACACACTGACATACCTACACAGAAACGTGTGCCCACTTGCATACACACACAAACACACACATAAACACACGCACGCACGCACACCTCACGAACGCAGGTAGCAAAGTGCATGTGTGCAAACGCACGATTCAGCGGAAGGAAATGCCCAGAAGCGTACATGCATGTACATATGCAGGCTTACGAACAGACACATGTGCGTATACACGCAAACATGCACGGATGTGCACACATCACACACACACACAAACACACACACCCCGCGCCCTACACAGCACACACACACACTCACACACACCACACACACACACACACACACACACACACTCACACACACACACACACACACACACACACACACACAGAGAAACAGACCATATCCACCCATCTACCCATTTCTCAAAACACACATACAGTTTTCGAAAAAAAAAGAGAAAAGGCAACATGTTGAAAAAAAAGGGAGTTTATTTTCTACAAGACGAGTAGATGACTAAAAGAGAAAAGAAAAAAGAGACCTCTGGAATAGTATTTGCCACACAAGTACACTCTTTTTCTTTCTCGTTTTACATAGCAAAAAAAATAATCGAAAGTTATCAATGCAAGCAAATATTTGAATAAAGAATTAGAGCGAAAGCTATATGCGCAAGTCATGCATTATGCATGGAAGACATTTTCAAAAGGCTTCAGAAAGAAATTCTGTGAAATTCCGTCTACGAGCATCAGAAAGTGTTTGCCGATCCATTTAGGAAACTAGAAATTGAAATAAAATCAAGAAAGAAATGAAGTGGGCTGAAACAAATCAATACGAAGCTCTCTCTCTCTCTCTCTCTCTCTCTCTCTCTCTCTCTCTCTCTCTCTCTCTCTCTCTCTCTCTCTCTCTCTCTCTCTCTCCTCTCTCTCTTCTCTCTCTCTTGTTTCTGTCTGTTCTGTCTGTCTGTCTGTCTGTCTGTCTTTCTCTCTCCTCCCTCTCACTCTCTCTCTCTCTATCGCTCTCTCTCTGTGTCTTTGTCTGTCTGCCTGTCTGTCTGTCTGCCTGTCTGTCTGTCTGTCTGTCTGTCTGTCTGTCTGTTCTGTCTGTCTGTCTGTCTGTCTGTCGTCCGTCCGTCCGTCCGTCCGTCTGTCGTCCGTCCGTCCTCCTCTCTCTCTCTCTCTCTCTCTCTCTCTCTCTCTCTCTCTCTCTCTCTCTCTCTCTCTCTCTCTCTCTCTCTCTCTCTCCTCCCTCCCTTCCTCCCTCTCTGCCTCTGTCTGCCTGTCTGTCTGTCTGTCTGTCTGTCTGTCTGTCTGTCTGTCTGTCTCATCTGGAGAAGGAAAAAATGCGGAGACAGAGAGGAGAGAGAGCTGATTGAAAACCGTGTTAAGTGCACCTCTTCGCCTCTTTCCCTGTTTCTGAAACGTCAAAAGAGGCAACGAAGAGCTCTTTTTCATCCTCGTCCAAGGGGCTGTGTTTTACACCTTGTAGTAGTGCACAAAGTTCTGTCTATAAAGTTAAACACACACACACACACACACACACACACACACACACACACACACACACACACACACACACCCACACACACACACCCACAGACACACACACACACACACACACACACACACACACACACACACACACACCAGAGTTAAAACACACACACACACACAACACTCACCAACACACCCCACACACACACACACACACACACACACACACACACACACACACACACACACACACACAACACACACACACAGAGTTAAACACAAACACACAAACACACATACAGAGTTAAACACAGTCACACATACCACACAGCGAGAGAGAGAGAGAGAGAGGAGAGAGAGAGAGAGAGAGGAGAGAGAGAGAGAGAGAGAGAGAGGAGAGAGAGAGAGAGAGAGAGAGAGAGAGAGAGAATGCGAAGTAGTCTCTTCGACAGAGTGCTATGAAATTAATCAATCCTGATTTCAAAGCAGTTTTAAAGTTGAAAAAAAAGTATACTGTGTGATTGATTGTTGTGGGAGTTGAGGGAACCGACTGATAGTGATGCCAGGCTGTAATGAGAAAATTGAAAGGGATACTGATCTTAGGATGGCTTCTGCACTGATGACCCTGCACATTGTTATGCATTGTTGGCCAGAAAACTAAAAAAACAACAAAGATATGAACATTAACAGTGTGGATTGAAAATATCCTTTTAATCAAAGCCTCTGAATTTGTGTGAACAAGTGCAGGAGTTGAGAGTCAAAGAGTTTCTTTTTCACTTATGTTTTTTTTCCTTTTTTTAACCTATGCTCTTGTAAGTGATACAGTGAAAAAAATGTAGTGGAGGAAAACAAGTGCAGGTAACCACTTGGTTACATGTTTTGGTAAGTGGTGTATATCTGCAGGCATTTCTAGAGGACAGAAGAAGGGAAATGGGGGGAAAAAGAAAAGAAAGAAGGGCGGATCGCGGAGTGAGATCTTACCTATTCCTGCGTGACCTTACCTGTTTTCAGGCCAAATGCGAGTGCGTGGAGTAATAAAAATGAGTAGATTTCGGAGAGGTGAGGGTGTGTGTTCCACAGGCGGCAGGCCAAAAAAAATTTGTACCCAAGACAAGGTCGACTTCTCAATAACTCAGCCAAATACATCAGACTTTTTAAACTTGTGTATGATCAGGCTTTGGGGGACGGGATGGCTCAGTGGTCAGAGCACTCGCTTTCCCCAAGCTAAGGTTAAGCAGCATCGAGCGTGGTTACCAACTGGATAGATGGCCGTTTTTGCGCCTTGGCTTCAGTACAGTGCCCCCAGTTCGCCCAGCTGTAAATGGGTATCTTCCCTCTTTAGGCTCAGGGAAAGTAAAGCAGCGTGGGAGAGGAGATGGGCGCCTCCCTCAGTATGCTGGCCCTTGAGAAGCTGAGGTCTCTGATGCCTCGCTCCCCTACGACCACATAGGTTATGGGACATCTTTACCTTTTGCCTTTACCTTATCAGGCTACACCTGTCCACTTTTGTTGCAGCTGGGACAGTTTGGAACGTCACCGTGGCGGCAGTTCGCGTGGAACACTGATATAGATTTATACACGTAAAACAGTGTACATTAAGTAAAATAAATGTAGACTAAAACCTGAACAAGTTTTGATTGCTACAAAATGTATGGATTTGGGATACTCTACAGGTACTTTTGACTACAAATGCAAGTATGTTGAAATATTAATTAAGTTCAGGAACGTACCTTTTATAGTGGTGGCAAGGATGCTTTTAACTGGAGTGATGAATATGCAATCTATAATGAATATTTCATAGCTGAAATCAGCGTTCCTTTCTGGCTAGGAAAATACGTAAGCGTACTTTGAGTGCCTGTGTTATATTTTGTTTTATAAAGGTCGCGTTTATACTCGATCAAGAATGTATCATATGCATTTTTTTTTCAAATCGGAAAGACTGCCATGTGTGTGGTGGGGTGAATTTTTTTTATAGTGGAATATGTTCTTTTAAATTCCTTGTGTGTGTTCCGTTAATACAGCTGCCATTGCCACATTTCTATTGGTTGGAACGGTTTTCAAATTCCCAGTAGAACCTTTAATTTATGCCTACGTGTAAATCTCTCTCTCTCTCTCTCTCTCTCTTTGTCTCTGTCTCTCTCTCTCCCACGCACACACACGCACACGCACGCACGAACGCACGCCCCACGCATTGTAAAAAAACTTCCATGGTAAATCTACTGTTTGTACAGACTCCGCGTCATAGCAAGAGAACCACCCCGCCCCCCCTTCCCATCCCATCCACCCCATCCATCAATCCATCAATATCGGCACTATCTGCTATACAAATACACACACACGCTCGCGCGGTAGACATACATACGTCACTCTCACACAAACAAAACAATTACCTCATCTCCCAAACATGGCTACAAACCACGTCACGGTAATGGGTTCGCAATGTAGAGTACGTAGGTAGCCGTGTGGTCACCCAACTGATGGTTAATTAGCTGGCTCTCTCCTCTAACCAGTTTAGGCTTGCCCACCAAGCGTCCTAATTGTAGAGGCGGTGAGCGACTGGACAAGTCTGTAGCCAGGCAGTTATGGGCATATCACGGAAAGCAATTAAGGTCCCCCCCCTCCTAGTCCAGTGGTTAATGCAAGGATATTCGGCAAAACCTGCAAATGAAAGTGACAGCATGTTTCTCAGCATACACATACTTTGGACACTCATGTACAATACTGGCATAGGAAATGCCATGTTATCCGTTTCCCCACGTTTTTAATACTTTTTTTTTCTAACATGCAGACATGCCTTCTGAGTGATTATGAATATAAAGCCAGAGAGGCGTTCCTTGTTTGTTTGTTTTTTCTCCTTAGTTTATTAATTAATGTTTATTCACCAGAAGGTGATTGAGACAATGATACCACTTATTACGAGACCATGCTAAACATAACCTTCTTCTTCAAACTTAACCACAAGCCCAGTTTCCCCAGCATCCTATCCCATCCCCTCCTCCTACCCCACCCTGTTAAACCTCCTTTGCCTACCACCTTTACCTTTCTACCTTTCCCTCTCCCCCAATATACCCACCCCCCTCTTCCCTATCCCCTCCTGTCCTATCCCCCTCCTGTCCTCCTCCCTATCCCCCTCCTGTATCCTCCTCCCTATCCCCCTCCTGTCCTACTCCCTCCTCCTCCCTATCCCCCTCCTGTCCTACTCCCTCCTCCTCCCTATCCCCCTCCTGTCCTACTCCCTCCTCCTCCCTATCCCCCTCCTGTCCTACTCCCTCCTCCTCCTATCCTCCCCTCCCTATCCCCCTCCTGTCCTATCCCTCCTCTCACCCTTGTTTCCCCACTCCCCTTCCCTATCCCCCTCCTGTCCTACTCTCC
>CM060329.1:57643945-57651445 GCA_030674155.1 Stramonita haemastoma
TTCCGCTCTCACGCTGTCTGTGATTGGTTCAGTCTGTGGGGGAACTTGGTTGCCTAGTGACCGGTACTTGCTGTGCATGAGCGATCAATGGTGAGATAAGCTCCTGTCTGACCTTCGTGGACACAAACAGAGAGAGAGAGAGAGAGAGAGAGAGAGAGAGAGTAATAACAAATCAGAGTGCTTTGACTCGAATCAGTCATGTACGTACAGCCATCAGAAAATAATGTAAAATCAAAGACAAAGTCGGAATTCAGCTACCTTGATGGTGAGCAAAAACGGTCGCATACACAAAAATATATCACCAGTACTGGTGAACCTGGAGCTCTAGCCGAGAAACAAAAACAACAACAACAAACTAACAAAAAAACACACACACAAAAAACGACAACAAAAGATTAATCAAAGTCTTACAAATGTACACAGGCCGAAAATAGAAGAGGACAGCATGCATGGTACAGTGACACGAACATTGTCTGGGAAATTTCCAGCGTTGGAGTTGGGTTTGAAAGAGTCAAATGCTGACTTTCCGCGACGGAATAAAAAGACAGATCTATCACTTACTGCAAGTAGAAGGACATAGAGAGGGAAACAGAGCGACTGCCGACCTAACAGTGAACATGGGGTGAAGACTATGAATCTTCCCCAGACAGGACCGGAGATGGAGATAGATTGTAGGGTGAAGAAAGTCAGGGAGATAGGAAGGAGCTGTCATGCGGATTCGTTTATCATCCATGGACTGATCTCATATTTCCTTCTTGTGAGATACAAAACCATGAAGCCGTTACAGGAAGGGGTGGGGGACGTGGGGGGAGTTATAGCTGCTTGTTTAGTAGAACAAAGAAGGCAGGAAAATTAAATGTGCTTATTTTATTTTGAATATTTCAAATGATTGGTATTGCTGTTATTTAGTGATAGTTTTGTGTTGTATTTTGATTCTGCATCAGCATATTCTGTTTCATTTCATGAGTTATGTAACTTGATTTCTTTAATATATATGTATATATATATAGAGAGAGAGAGTTTAAAAAAAGAAAAAAAAGAAGGCAGCAAAATTTCAATTTTTTAATTTCATTGTAATAATAAAAGTAATTTAGTTTTCGGTCTATTATTATGTGTGGTAACATTGTTGAATTATTCTCAGTTCTTACATCTTGAGGAATGTTTTTGGATAAAGTATTAGCTGTTATTTTTGTAGGTGCTGTTATTGCTGCCAGTGTTGTTATTGTTCAGTTTGGGAATAGTAGGCTTATACTTGTGTGGTAAAAATTTGCCATGTTTGCGCAAATGATAAATACACAAACAAAAATTAAAGATCGTATTTAGATTTTACATTGTTCCAGTAAACCTACATTTTCAAAAAGATTACACACGCACGAACGCACGCACGCACACACGCACGCAGACATAACAGTCACGCGCGCACGCGCGTGCACACACATAGTCACACACACAGAGTCACACACACAGTCACATACACACTCACTCACACATCACACACACACAACACACAAACACACACACACACACACACACACACACACACACACACACACACACACACACACACACACACACACACACAACACCCCACACACACAACACCACACACAACACACCACACACACACCACACACACACACACACACACACACACACACACACACACACACACACACACACACACACACACACACACACACACACACACACACACACACACACACACACACACTGCTTGCGGTAGTAGTAGCATGCTGCATGCAAGAGAATTCCAGCGCTGGTAGGTTTGCTTGCCAAAACCAACACTTCATCACAAGGCCTGACGTCAAAGCAGGCGACACGTGCAAACGTCATGACCTGCGCTGGGCGCCACTGGCACGTACGATACGTACGTATGGTGGCTCTGTACTGTTGGCCGCCATGGCGTGAAAATCTGGACCCTGGTGTAACCAGTTTGTGGCCGCTGTGGCCACTGCATCGGTCACTGTTTGATCTGCTGCCGGGGTACGTGTAGACCTGAGCGTTTATGGCCATGTCACACCATTGTGCGTACACGTGTTGGATCAGACATCGGTATAGGTTACAGCAAGTCACTGAAAAATGGTGTTCCTACAAATTTGTAGCTGTTGAGAATACTTACACACTGGTGTGCTCGCGCGTATATGCACACACATGCACGCACGCACACACGCACACACGCAGAGAGAGAGAGAGAGAGAGAGAGAGAGAGAGAGAGAGAGAGAGAGAGAGAAGAGAGAGAGAGAGAGAGAGAGAGAGAGATTTAAAGTCACAAAGTGGTTTAGTAAGAAAGTAAGATACGGTTCTGGGTTAGACAAGCCCTCAGTACAGTATTTACTTTTCATGTATATGTATGCTGTATGCTTAATGAAAGAAAAAAAGTTTTCTAATTTGCTGTCTATATATGAAAATATGCTTTGATTAAAAATACTTTAAAAAAAGGAGCAGTCGCTAGTGCAAATGAAATATGTTTTGGGAGTAATTTTGAAAACCTCAGATAGTACTATCATTAGAATTTCAGTACTAAAACATTTTTGTGTGCATTTTTCCATACTACTAATTAAAGCTGTCTACGTAGGTAAGATTTGGTAAAAAACACACACGCATCTATTTTAGTTTGTGACAGGTTTTAAAGCTTCATTAGAAAAAGAATCGATGATAGCGAAAAGCATCCCAGTGTGACACCAGCCTTTGAGCATAATTACACACAAGGACGCCAGCTTTAGAGCCTATATACAGGGTCACCTGCCTTAGAACATATACAAGGACGTCAGCCTTCCAGTGTATTTACAAGGACGGAAGCCTTAGAGCGTATAAACAGGGACACCAACCTTTTAGCGTATATACAGGGACACCAACCTTAGAGCGTATATACAGGGACACCAACCTTTTAGCGTATATACAGGGACACCAACCTTTTAGCGTATATACAGGACACAACTAGGGTAAAGACACCAACCTTTTAGCGTATATACAGGGACACCAACCTTTAGCGTATATACAGGGACACAACCTTAAGCGTATATACAGGGACACCAACCTTTAGCGTATATACAGGGACACCAACCTTTAAGCGTTATATACAGGGACACCAACCTTAGAGCGATACATACAGGGACCCAACCCTAGCATATAGACAGGGACACCAACCTTAGAGCAAGAGGTGTATGCTTTATCCAGGACTAGCAACCATATTAATTATATCATGGCAGGCCGTGTAAATCAGGGACGCTACCCTAGCACTATTAGAGGGACACCAATTCATTCAAAACCAAGCGAGTTGTGTTTTGTTTTATGGTGATGACTAAGTATGAGTATTGTACATTATTATGTATGGCAGGCTACGTTAAAGATGGTGGATTATTACATGTCTCATATCGTATGGTTATTCTGGTAGTATGCTGAAATTGCAAGAACTGCGAGTTTCTTGTTGTTGTTTTTGTTGTGATGATGAAAATGTGTTGTTATGTATGGTTGATGTGATATGTATGTGGTCATTATAATGGTTTTGTATGTATGTTGTATATGTGTAAGATGATGTATTAGTGAATGTGCGTAAATTGTGATAAATTAGGTAAAATAAACAAAGAACAAAAAACACCACAACACACACACACACACACACACACACACACACACACACACACACACACACAACACACACACACACACACACACACACACACACACACACACACACACATCACACACATATATATATATATATATATATATATATATATATATATATATATATATATATATCTGTGTGTGGGTTGTGGCATGGCCTTTAAGTTTATTTATATTTATTTGTTTTATTTCATTCTTTTATATCGAGGATAATGGAATAAGCAGCACAGTGTGTAAGTGGTGTGTGAGTGTGTGTGTGCGTGCGTGCGCGCGCGTGTGTGTGCAATGAGATTATCACACGAGCTTAAGTGCAGAAGTAAGCTTCCGAGCTGAAAGGTAAAGGGTAGATCCGATAACAAGAAGCGGAATGTTTGAAATGGGAAGACAGAAAGGAAGGAGTGATTAGGCGAGTTGTGGCTCAGATCCAGAAGAAAAAAAATGTTAAAGCATTCTGCACTCTACAACCACTCTCTGGTTTGGTTTTGTGGTTATGTCTTCGTATTGCCAATTTTTTCCCCTTCTTTCTCTTCATAGATTTTCTCCTTCCAGCATAGGGGCAATATGTGCATTCGTTGATATGGAACCCCCCCCCCCCACCCAAAACGTCCCCAAAGAAACTGCCCCTCCCCCCTCCCCCTCCCCTGCAATATAAAAAGCCACGAACACCACCAATGTCAGTGATTTTTCCTTTTTAGAAATGATTTCCTGCAGAATTAACTTGCCGTAAACCTTGTACAGCTCTGAGCATCCCAGTTGACTAGACCGAAGGGGCAACTGCAGTGTTATCCCCAGTCCACACTGAATCCAAGCCAATCCAGCCATGTTGTTTATAGCCCCGCTGACCACACAGGCCATATCGGGGCTGTCACCTCGCCAAATTCTAGATCTCAGAATGAAATTGCAACTATGTACAGATTAAAACGGGGTATAAAACCAACTCTGCTATTCTTCCTTGTATCGCCAGACTGAATCAAACACAAACAAGCTTCACTGCCGGGTGGGTCAAAGAACGGTTTATTTGATCTTCATTTGAACAGGGTGACCAAGGTCACCAATCATTAATGAATGTCCACCTTTTTCCGTGCCGACAGGGGAGCAGGAAAAAGCTAGGGGGGATAGAAGAGATGGACGGACACCTTCTTAATTGTGTTGACCCTGAGCGAAGCTAATGACTCTAACACCCGTTTCGTGTTTTTCCTAATGACCACTTAGCTTCTGGGACACTCTTGGTCTTGCAGGTCTAAGTGAGGGAATGGTCTGTTTCCTGGCGGATAAGAAAGAATACAAGGGTTGGCTTTTTGGAGGGAGAGCTGTTCGTTTAGTCGTTTCTGTGGTGTGTTTCAAGGTTCTTTGTAGCCTTTGCTCAATATTTGTAGGGATATGTTGTTGTTTTCTTTTCTTTTTTCATGGAAAGAAATGTTTTCGTTGCTTCTTTCAGCAGTAGTGCTAAATTACTAACCTAGCGTCAGTGGGGTTTTTGTCTCAAGGAACAAGTACTGCAAGGTTTTTCTTTCTCTATTTGATCTATCATGCCCGGCTGAGAGTGGGGTTGTTTTCAGAGTTGAAGAAAATGCTTCTTTCTTTCTGTTCGAATACTTATTCACAGTTCTTAATAAATGGAAAAAGAGTTTCTTTATGACAAAACAAATCGGAAAGTTCTGATATTAGTTCTTAATGCTATTTAACCCTTGAAAGAACTAATTTGGTCTCTGACAAAACAAAGATGTTCATCAACATCCTCTGCATTTCGTATTGACATTGGATCTAGGGAAAGAAAAAAAAACATTTTCAGGCTGAATACAGTTTAAACAAACAGACAAATCAAACAATGATAGGTTTTGCCTCCAGGGTAGTTTTCTCCGTAATTGCCAAGCTTGGTATTTTTCCCCTAAGAACAAAGCGATTCTTTTTCTACTGTACTTTATGATATCCAAGCATAAAGCAAGTGGTGTCTTTTCAGAGAGGTGAAACGTATCTTTGCATTATGCTCCTACAATGAGTTCTTCATACTCTGGAAAGATGAAAAGTATCTTTGCATTATGCTCATACAGTTGGTTCTTCATACTCTGGAAAGATGAAAAGTATCTTTGCAATATGCTCATACAGTTAGTTCTTCATACTCTGGAAAGATGAAAGGTATCTTTGCAATATGCTCATACAGTTAGTTCTTCATACTCTGGAAAGATGAAAGGTATCTTTGCATTATGCTCATACAGTTAGTTCTTCATACTCTGGAAAGATGAAAAGTATCTTTGCATTATGCTCATACAGTTAGTTCTTCATACTCTGGAAAGATGAAAGGTATCTTTGCATTATGCTCATACAGTTAGTTCTTCATACTCTGGAAAGATGAAAGGTATCTTTGCATTATGCTCATACAGTTAGTTCTTCATACTCTGGAAAGATGAAAGGTATCTTTGCATTATGCTCATACAGTTAGTTCTTCATACTCTGGAAAGATGAAAGGTATCTTTGCATTATGCTCATACAGTTAGTTCTTCATACTCTGGAAAGATGAAAGGTATCTTTGCATTATGCTCATACAGTTAGTTCTTCATACTCTGGAAAGATGAAAAGTATCTTTGCATTATGCTCATACAGTTAGTTCTTCATACTCTGGAAAGATGAAAGGTATCTTTGCATTATGCTCATACAATAGGGTCGTCATACTCTGGAAAGATGAAAAGTGCCTTTGCATAATGCTCCTACACTTAGTTCTTCATACTCTGGAAAGATGAAAGGTATCTTTGCAATATGCTCATACAATAGGGTCGTCATACTCTGGAAAGATAAAAAGGTATCTTTGCATTATGCTCCTACACTTAGTTCTTCATACTCTGGAAACCTGACAAGGATTTCATAAAATGACTATCTAGTATTGTGTAGTCTTTCTTCTCCATTATTCGATCCATCATATAGGTTTTTTTTTAAGTCAGCAAGACCGGTAGGCAGTTTTCAAGGAGTGTCTGCATATGAATAAGATTGTACAGATAGAGATGTGTATAGACATGTGACAACATGCATGCGTATATGTGAATGTGTATATAGGCGCATGTATATATATATATGATGTGTTTATGTAGGCGTGTATGTATGTATGTATGTATGTATGTATGTATGTATGTATGTATGTATGTATGTATGTATGTATGTATGTATGTATGTATGTATATATATATATATATATATATATATATATATATATATATATATATATATATATAAGCTCCGTCATACAGTTTGTATAAAATTTGAAAACAGTGTATGCTCATGTGTATGTCTGTGAATGTTCGTTCGTTCTTGTTTTTAACGTCTGTTCACTATAAGTGATATTAGACGGGAGGAAAAAAGAAGAAAAAAAGACATGTAACAGGTATAAAAAAATCAATGCAACATCTAAAAATGCAAATAGGGAAAATAATAACAAAGAACTTTAAAGAAACGCGAAAACTGGGCTATGTACAAGAGACTTTGAAACAGCGAAAAGAATGTTTTCATCTGAGAGAATTACATCAAAATTTTCTTCAGAAGGATTTTTGTTTATAAATTTTTTAGCTAAAACACCACGAAGGTTCTGACACTATAATAAACATTGCTCCAGAGAAAATTGTTCACCACAAATGCACCTAACATTTTACAAAACGTTGTTTTTAGAGCATTAAGTCGTATTCTGTAAGAAATGGTGGTAATTAATCTTGTAAAGAATATCGAAGAATACGATATTTTTCGTCTGTGAATGTGTGAGCATGTATGTGAATGTAAATACATGTGTATATATATATGTCTACAAAGGCAGTACGTGCGTGCATGCATGCGTGTGTGTGTAAAGTGAAAACCTCGTAGCTCCGTATT
>CM060329.1:57658945-57668945 GCA_030674155.1 Stramonita haemastoma
CTGTGTTTCTGTCTGTCACAACAGTATTACTGAAGGGGAAATAACCGTTTTCCCTGTAAACACTTGTGATGAATGACGTCAACACTTGAATGACTCAGTCCCTTTTCTTGCAGAATATGCCTTCTCAGGCGAGAATAAGTCATCTCAAATTAATCTGAATGAATTATATATGTAGAGCAAGAAACAATAACAACAACAACAACGCAGAACCCCAACCAAACAAAATGTATATATATATATATATATATATATATATATATATATATATATATATATATATATATATATATGTGACGCTCCACCACATAATGAGACGGAGTGCACATGAGGTCAATTTTTAGTTATTGATATGTTATTAATGTGCAATAAAGTGGCTATCAAATACAAAAAACAGATTGAAAATTGGACAATTCTGTGCAAGTTTATTACAAATTGAAAGGATAGACTGCAGGATGTGACAAAATGAGAACGGCAAGTTTATTTTAGTAACAGGTTGTCAGAATGAGTGCTTTGGTATTTTCAAAACACATTTAAAAGCAAAAGGAATAAAAATGATACCTTGATATTTCATTATAAGATAAATAAACAGATCTAGTTTAATAATCAATCAAAATCACAAAATTGACAACTTGACCCCCACCTGCCTTTAAAGGCTCCTAGCGCAAAATTGGGTAATGTGCTAAGCGACTCATTTCGTGGTGGAGCGTCACATATATATATATATATATATATGTCCCTATAAATAACACGAACAGCAGACACGAAACAAAAGAACGAAACAAACAAACAAGAAAACATTTGCTCACAAATTTTGTTTTTGGTTTTTCTTAGGATGCGGGCCTTAGATGAATATTTTTTGTTGAAATAAGAATAGAAAATATTGTTTAAAAAACACCCGGGATATTTTGGGTTTGGTTTGGCTTTTTAAGAAAAAAAAATCAAGAAGAAACAGAAGGGAAAATCCATACCTCGGAAATCTGTTATGAGAGAGACGGTGTAGTTAGTTATCTTTCCGTCTGAGTGAAGAGAAAGACCGCTTCTAAACCCCTCATCACACACACACACACACACACACACACACACACACACACACACACACACACACACACACACACACACACACACACACACACACATACACACACACACACGCGCGCGCGCGCGCGCGCGTGCGAGCTCACACATACACCACACACACAATACGCACGCACACATGAGCGTACTCGCGAACACACAGATACACATGCTTACATACATACATTCATACATACATACGTACATACATACATACATACATACATACATACATACATACATACATACATACATACATACATCAATACGTACATACATACATAAATACATATACATATATATATATATATCTCTCTCTCTCTGTGCATATATCAAAAGAATATGAATATAAATATCTCTATATATTTTATATATATATATGTGTGTGTGTATAATATTCTGCACACATATCCAGATAGAGTAGAGAAGATGAAGACGGAGAACGAGAAGAAGGAAAAAAAGAGCGAGCGAGAGATCTCAAACAGACACAAACCGACAGACACATAAAGAAACATAACAAACAAGCAGACATACAAACAAGATAGCCTGACCGAATAGCAGAACTTCCAACCGACAAACCGACAGAAATCAGAGGAAGAATATAGAAAGAGAATAGAAACAAAACGCAAGAAAAAACAAGTAAAAAAAATCGACAGAAAACTAGCAGAGCGAAGATAACCCAACAAAATGCAAAAGACAACAGACAAAAAAAAGAGAAGGAAACAAAGAAGAAAGATCCTCTAAAAATAACGGGAAAGAAAATGAGAGGGAAAGGAGAAGAAGAAGAAAAAAAAATCCGAAGGAACCAAAATAAAGACCAGTGATCAAATCCCTGGGACTGTGGCTGGCTGTGTATGCAGAGATGAAGATGTATGTGTGGGCGAAGGAGGGAGGGAGGGGGGGGGAGGAGGCCTTTTGCCGCTGATGCTGATGCTGGTGGTGGTGGTGGTGGTGGTGGTGGTGGTGGTGGTGGCCAGCCTGATATTTAGAAGGATGCATGCCATTGATTTGTTGCCTGTTGCCAAACACTCCATCGTCCTCCTCTCCCTCTGTCTGTCTGTCTGTTTGCTTGTGTGCTGGTCTGTGTGTCGACCTGTCTGTCTGTGTGTGTGCTTGTCTGTCTGTTGGTCTGTCTGTGTGCTTGTCTGTCTGTCTGCCTGTGTGTATGTGTGTGTTTGTCTGACTGTGTGCTTGTCTGTCTTTCTGTGTGCTTGTCTGTCTGTGTGCTTGTCTGTGTGTCTGTGTGCTTGTCTGTCTTTCTGTGTGCTTGTCTGTCTCTGTGCTTGTCTTTCTGCGTGCTTGTCTGTCTGTGTACTTGTTGTCTGTCTGTCTGTCTGTCTTTGTGCTTGTTTGTCTGTCTGTCGACTTGTCTGTCTGTCTTGACTATCTGTCTGTCTGTGTGCTTGTATGTCTGTCTGTCTGTGCATGTCTGTTGTGCAGCGCTTGCTTGTCTGTCTTGTGCTTTCAACCATGTTACATCATCCCTTCCTCCGGTATATTAATATTGTGTCCCTGTCTGTCTATCAGTCTGTCTAGCAGTCTTTCTTTCTCTTTCTCCCGGTTTCTGTCCCTCCCTTAACTATTTATATACTCTCCGCCTTTATCTTTGTCTATGCCTGTCTGTCTGTCTATCTGTCTGTAAGTCTGTTCCGTCGTTTCGCTTGTCGCTCTTTACATCTTTGTCCCACCTCCATCCTCTCAATCTCTCTTTGTCTTTGTCAGTCTGCCAGTGTGTGTATATGTCGTCATCAGTCAGTCAGTCAGTCAGCCAGCCAGTCAGTCAGTCAGTCAGTCAGTCAGTCAGTCAGTCAGTCAGTCAGCAGAGTCAGTCAGTCAGTCAGTCAGTCAGTCAGTCAGTCAGTCTGTCTGTCTGTCTTCTCTCTCTCTCTCTCTCTACTCTCTCTCTCTCTCTCTCTCTCTCTCTCTCTCTCTCTCTCTCTCTCTCTCTCTCTCTCTCTCTCTCTCTCTCTCATCCTCGAATAAAAGAATGTGCCTTGCCTTGCCTTGCCTTGCCTTGCTTGCCTTGCCTTGCCTTGCCTTCTCTCTCTCTCTCTCTCTCTCTCTCTCTCTCTCTCTCTCTCTCTCTCTCTCTCTCTCTCTCTCTCTCTCTCTCTCTCTCTCTCTCTCTCTCTCTCTCTCTCTCTGATATCGTGTGCCTGTTAGATAAGGTGGTCAAACAAAATCGTTTAATTAGTTTTGCATTTGCGCCCGCTTCTCGGTATGATGAATATGTTTTTTCCCAAGAGAAAAAGTCGCCATATTAATTATGATCATTACGTATGATTGTTAGGATAAAGAGTAGGGGAGGGTGTGTGTGTGTGTGTTGTGTGTGTGTGTGTGTGTGTGTGTGTGTGTGTGTGTGTGTGTTGTGTGTGTTGTGTGTGTGTGTGTGTGTGAGGGGGGGGGGGGGTATCGTGTCTGTTTCTGTGTATTGTATTTTATTCTAGGTGAGTGAGTGAGTGGATGGATGGATGGATAAATGGATGGATGGATGACTGAATGAATGCGTAATCACTGTTTTTTGTATACATCGGTATGTATAATTGGATGGGTAAAGAAATGGGGGGGATGCTATACCAGCTATTTTCTATCTGTATACCTTTATGTGTCTCTGATGTGTCTCTGTCTCTTTATCTCTTCTGTCTCTCCCTGTCTCTCCTCTGTCACTCCTTGTCTGTCTGTCTGTCTGTCTGTCTGTCTCGTATGTTTGCATTCTCATCATCTGCAGCTTCATTAATTTATTCAGTTCAAGCACGACTGAATAACTGAATAGAAAAAACCATCAAACGTGTGTGTGATGATAGCGTGCGCCGCGGCGTGTGTGTGTGTGTGTGTGTGTTGTGTGTGCGGTGTGGTGTGTGTGTGTGTGCGCGCGCGCGCGTTTGTGTGTGTGTGCGTGTGTGTGTGGTGTGTGTTTTTTCACGCGCGCACACTTGTGTGTTATGTGTGTGTGCCTCTGTGTGCGTCCGTCTGTCTGTCTGTCTATCTGTGTTGTGTGTCTGTGAGCGTTGTCTGTTTCTGTGTGTCTGTCTGTGAGTTTGTCTGTGCCTCCCTGTCTATCTCTCTGTGTCCATCCAGCTTAACGGAGCTGAAAACTAAGCTGCGGGGCGTTGTATTTGCACAGGTCCGGCCTTATTTTTTTCCGCAGGATCTGATACATCGATTTTTATGTCTTCTTCCATCGATCATCGCTAACCACATTACGGCCTGCTGCCTTCTCCCTGCCTGCCTGCCTGCCTTCTCTTTAGTTTCTCCCCCCCTCTCCCCCTCTCTCTCCCCCTCTCTCTTTCTGGCTCCTCTCCAAATGGCCTGCTCCGCCGCTGCGCGGACAAGAAAATGATAGAATAAAATAAAGAGGTGGGTGGATGGGTGCGTTAAGAGAGTTAGACAGAGAACGGGGGAAAGAAGATGGAGAGAAGGAGGGAGGGAGAGAGAGAGAGAGAGAGAGAGAGAGAGAGAGAGAGAGAGAGAGAGAGAGAGAGAGAGAGAGAGAGAGAGAGAAATGATAATAGATAGTTTAACAGCCAGTCGTGAAGGAAAATAGTACATGTAACCGTTATTTTGTGTGTGTGTGTGTTGGGGGAGTGGAGGGGGGTTCAGATGCAAGCAAATTGCAAAGTACCATTCCCCTCCCCCCACCCCCCCCCCATTTTTTTGGTTTAATTAAGCGTGGGTGTTTCACGCATTTCGTTTCATAGGCAGAAAAGACAAAATCCTTTTTCCCTCCATTTTTTTCTTTCATCTTTTCAATAGATACCTTTGAAGCTTTTAACCTGCTATATTACCTTTTTGATCATTTTGAAAAAAAAATGACTTGCAAGACATTGTTGAGAGAGAGAGAGAGAGAGAGAGAGAGAGAGAGAGAGAGAGAGAGAGAGAGAGAGAGAGAGAGAGAGAGAGAGAGAGAGAGAGAGAGATGATTAAAGACAGAAATTAATAAACGTCTGTGAGGATGGAGGAGAGGGTGTGTAAACGAAAACTTCCTTTTGCCACGAAAAGAGAGGCTTAGACAGATAGAGACAGAAAGACACAGAGACATTAAAGCCCAAAATAGACACACTCAGACAGAGACACACAAACAAGAAGAGACATGAGACATTCTAACCACGAACTCATTCCACCAGAAAGCGCCTTTCATTTTCCTTTTTTTTGTCTGTTTTTTTCATTTTCATTTTTTTTTAAAACGTTGCGGGGAGTTAACTCCTGCACTCACAACAAGCCCAGGGGGGATACAAATTCGATTACGTCATGCAGAGAAAAGGGCAAACGAGGAGGCGGAAGTTGGCCAATGGGAACGAGTCGGTGAAATGGAAAAGACGGAATGGAGCTCTGACACACTCAAGGCATAAATCGTCAATAACACTTTTAGCATGGGGAAAGGGGACAGAGTGAGGTTGACACCTCCAGACTCCCTTTTCTCAACAGAGAGGGGATAATAACTGCTGGGGGAGAGGTATCCTGTCGTCGTGCCATACTGTCATATTCCTGGGCAATAGTGTCTTACTGGTTCTGTTAAGAGTTAAAGGCTCTAAGCGCGTGCTAGTAGAATAAGTGCCGTTCTTTTCTCAATACGTATTGCAGTCCTGCTTTTTCTAAAATTTCTTTCTATATATTATTCCAAAAAATATTTTAAACGGTGGTATATATTAACACGAAAAAATTGGTAGTTTATGTAAGTCGTTTCGCCTGTGTGTTTTTTCCACTGTATCAGCGACGCAGACAATGGTTGATAGGATCGCACAAGCCAGCTGGTGAAGTATAGGCAAGAACTACACTGTTGCAAATAGTCAAATAAAAATAAGTGATCCAACGAGCACAATGTGCCGGCTCGACTGTATGCCTGCCTACTTAACTTGTTTGTCAGTCTGTCTGCCAGTCTGCCGCCTTGCGTGCTTGCTTTTTTTCATATTCATAACTAGTTACTGACTCGCCTGCTTGTAAGCTGACAGACTTAACTTACTGACTAATTAAAGGCATGATTGACTGATTTAGACCTACTTACTAACAACTATTATGACTACTGTTTTTGCTGCTACCACTACTACTCCTCTGTCTGTCAGTCTGTCTGTCTGACTGCAAGTGGTTTACAATATACATCGCTCTCTTGTTGTCTCTGTATCTTTTATTTTTTGTCTCTGTGTCTGTCTGTCTTCATCTCCCTGTTTCAGTCTCTCTCTCCTTCACTCTCACTTGCTATCTCTTTCTCATTATCTCTCTCTCTCTCTCTGTCTCTGTCTTTGTCTCTTTCTCTCTCTCTTTGTTTCTGTCTGTCTGTCGTCTGTCTGTCTGTCTCTCTTCTCTCTGTCTCTGTCTCTCTCTGTGTCTCTCTCTCGTACGTCTTTGGACTAGTTTTAATATTTGATTGATATGGAAATTTCATGCGAGGCATCAGAGGTTGAATGAGGCTTACGGGAGGGGATAGGGGATGCGTGGGGAGTAAAAGACTTCAGTGATATGCAAATCTAACAAGGTTAACTTCACACTTCACACACACTGACACTCCATTTTGAAAGCCAGGGGTATTTGTTTGGTGTGAGGGGCAAAGCTTGTGGAACCAAGAGTAACAGAACGTTTAGAATGAAAGAGTCGCGTTCATGAGAGAGAGAGAGAGAGAGAGAGAGAGAGAGAGAGAGAGAGGAGAGAGAGAGAGAGAGAGAGAGAGAGAGAGAGAGAGAGAGAGAGATGTGTGTGTTTGAGTGAGAGAGTGGGTGGGTTTGTAAGTGTGTGAATGTGTGGGTGTGTGGTGTTTGTATCACTGAATTTTTTCGCAGTCTTACAGGTTGTCGATCTAAGAGAAATGATTTGTGATGTGATGTTGCAGTATTGTAAAAAATGAAAATTTTAAAAACAGCAACAAGAAAACAACACACACACACACACACACACACACATACACACACACACACACACACACACACACACACACACCACACACACACACACACACGGACACACACACAAAACCACAGCATATTGATACACTATGATGGCAAAAGAAGCATATGAGAGTGTCAAGAATGCGCTTGAGAGAGAGAAAGAGAAAGAGAGACAGAGACAGACAGAGGCAGAGAAAGAGGAACAGAGGCAGGAAAGAGAGACAGACAGATTCAGAGACAGAAAGCCAGACAGACTCAGGGGCAGAAAGAATAATAAACTGGTCAACTGGGATACACTTTGTCACGATACCGCATCTCCAACAGCACGAAAATAACCAACACATAAAATCACCACTCAAATAATATTGTCTTGATCCAAACGTTATCTTTTAGTTTCAGCCATAATCTGTAAAACTAATGTCCATGCCCTGACTGGCTTACATCTTGCGCACATGCTAAATCCTGTTCCGCTTTTCGTAAGAGTAGGCCGTTCTGTGCTGGTGGGAACAGATGACAAGATTGACATACACACATACACACGAGGACTTGATGTAAAAATAAAGGCACATGAGTGCTCATTCCATTATCCTCGATATAAAGAATGAATAAATAGGTAAATAGATAAATAAATAAATAAATAAATAAATAACAAAAATATATAAAATAAAATAAAAATACATACATGTGACTGGAGCCAGTACAAAATCTCCATCCTCCACCTTCTCCCCCTCATTTTAGTGCTGTCCTTTAAGAAGTCCACAGTGTGGGCGGCGACAAAGCTAAAGATGGCCGACAGCAAGCTAGAGAGACAGACATAGGTGGCAATAGTCCCCCACTCCAAATGGGACCATCACTCAGTCTGGCCCCGGCGACTTGGCGGCCATGCTTATTGCCAATCAGCAAGAGACTGCTCCGGTAGGTAGGCGGTACGAACGTGTCTGTGTACAGTACGTGGGTATTGCAGATCACAGCCCACACTTGACAACCTCCAAATGACTCAGCAGCTTTGCTTTGTCAGAGTCTCCGCTGCTGGGTGTCCCTGTGGTGGCGGCGGTGTTGGTTTGTCGTTTGGAGAGCGTTCCCTGTTGATCATTATGGTGTGGGATTTTTTTGTGTGTTTTTTTTAACTGAGGTTGCGAAAGAACGAGCCTGATAATGATGGTTGTGTGTGTGTGTGTGTGTGTGTGTGTGTGTGTGTGTGTGTGTGTGTGTGTGTGTGTGTGTGTGTGTGTGTGTGCGTGTGTGTTAGTTAGTTAGTTCTTCAGTTTAACGTCCTTCCACTAAATAGTGATATCAGACGGGAAAGTGTAAATGAATGAGTGAGTGTGTGTATGGAGGGGGGGGGGGGGGGGGGATGAGCACATAGCTAAATTTCTGCATTAAACAACTATAAGAACCAAAAATTAAAACCATAGAACAAGAATAATAAAAGAAAGAAATAACATCTTAAACACTAACTTTGCAATTCATAAAACTAGTTTAAAAAACCCCATTAAACTATAAAACCTGATAATAGGACTATGACTTAATGACTATACAATTTCTTTCATTAGCAAAATGTCTTTTAGAATTTGCTGTATGCAAACGTATGTGAAAACAGGTAAAAAGTTTTTCAAATCTCTGCATTCTAAAAGAATGTGACTTATTGTAATATTTTCGCCACAGATACATGTTGCTTTTTTTGAAAATTTCGATCTAAAAGCATTTAGCTTGAATCTATAAATAAAAGGTACAACATTTCTATATTCATGAGAACTACGGCATTTGATCTTATCAAAAGATAATAAATGGGTTGCATCATCATTCTGGTGAGAACCAATACTTTCTTTTTAAAATGTTTCCAACATGCATTTTGTAGCATGCTATAGCCCTCATGAACAGATAAGGGGACATTAATGCTGCAGGACCCATCAGTGTGCTATGCTCCACATTTTGCTACTTTGCTTGTGTGTGTGTGTGTGTGTGTGTGTGTGTGTGTGTGTGTGTGTGTGTGTGTGTGTGTGTGTGTGTGTGTGTGTGTGTGTGTGTGTGTGAAGGCAGATAGTGACACTAAAGTAGTAAAGATGTTAGGAAAAGGATTTGTTTTACTAGGGATAAATGAAATAATCCCAATATTATCGTGGAGTGATGTTAAAAGCGTTGATCTGCTAAGTTTAGATACTATAATGTATTATGCTATATTGTACTATACTGCATTTATTGTTTTTTGTTATCATTTCATTGCACTAGAGTATACTGCAACTGTTGCATTATTTTCTGTACTGAATTATTGTACTACATTTCTAATCTTTGCGTGAAATCAAGCTGGTTTGTAAGGGGAAGATCGTGCCTCCACTCAGCTTCTTCCTATAACTAAACTTGTATACTTGCTTCCTTAGGAGTATCGGTTTTGTTGCATCATTTTGCAAGCGGGGTGTTTGGGGTGGGAGCTTCTGTTGTTGCCATGTGTTGTTTTAAGGGCACGGAACGTGTGCTGCAGACTAGACATACGTGTATTGTCACATTTGAGAGAGGAATCACAATAGTTATATAGTGAATTTCCACAGGTGATGAGTCCTATGGGCTTGCTTCAGTTATATTTTGTATAGATCTTGTTCGAAGTTTGGGGAGACATTAGTCAAAACCAATAATTATAGTGAATTGCTACTTTAAGGTAGTAGAAATACTGAAATGTAATGCTTTTAATTTTTTTAAATGATTATGTTCACAGATCATTTGTAGTCATGCTTTAAAGTTGGTTCTTTTTGTTTGCTTGCTGTTGCGCTGTGTCAATCAATCAATCAAATTTGTGTGTGTATGTGTGTGTGCGTGCGTGCGTGCGTGCGTGCGTGCGTGGTGTGTTGCGTGTGTGCATGCGTGCGTGCGTGTGTGTGTGTTCTTTTTGTTTTGCATTATCAGACTTTATTTTGCAAAAGAGCATCAAATCATCATTTCCATTAAACACTCAGTAGAATTTAATGTTCTCTTCATGATCTACCTGCTCTCTCTATTCCGTACAGTAGCGCACGTAGCACAGCGTATAGAAACGAATGTAATGATCTATCCAAAGT
>CM060329.1:57673945-57681445 GCA_030674155.1 Stramonita haemastoma
TAAACATAATGTGTCGTCTGCAAAACCAATTACAACTCGAGCAGTCCCTTACTTAGTTCAGCAATAAAATCTTATAAGCAGTAAAATGAATATCCTCACCTGTTCAGACCAAAAAGTACGCGATTTTTCTCTGTGCAAGATATGCCATTTTCTCGGCTTTGTAACTTGATTTAATGACAAATCCGTTCAAAGTGAGCAATGTGGTCTTTTTGATTTGTTTTTGTAAGATGTAGCTGTATACAAATTCCATGTAAATAATAATAATAATAATAATAATAATAATAATAATAATAATAATAATAATAATAATAATAATATTATTATTATTTATTATTATTATTATTATTATATATTTATAAGTAGTAGTAGTAGTAGTAGTAGTAGTAGTAGTAGTAGTAGTAGTAGTAGTAGTGGTCGTAGTAGTACTTAACCAGAGACCATTCAAATGGGATTTTAAAAAAAAGGTTCATGTTAAAAAATTGGTGCAAATGTTTAACTGAAAAGATATAGCTACTATTATGTAGAGTCTATAATTTTCGTTTTCATCATTAAAATCTTTGGCATCTGAATATTTGTTAACCCGTCTTTGGGGTTTTTTGTCTAAGTTTATTCTTTCATTCTTCCTTTTTCAATTCTTTAGCTCAGTCTTTTCCTTTGTTTTGTTTGTTTCTTGTTCGTTTACTTGTTATTTAATGTTTTAATTTATCTTCCACACATTTACAAATAATAAATACTCTTTCTGTAAATCATTTGCGTGGGTTCAGTTGATTGATGTTGAAGACAGTTTACGGCCAAGAGATGTCAGCTGTTATTGCCATACTTTTCTGGCAGCATGAGTCGGAGACTTTGGTACAGGCCAAAAACTGTCAGATATTGATATCAGATAATTGCCAAGGCCTGCACTGAAATGTTGTGTTGAGATTACCTTCAGCCATGACAAACTCTTAACATAAAAACCTGCACTCTCCTGTAAAGGAGGAAACATCCTCTGAAGTCGGAGTATGGTACCCTTGTAACGAGGTTTGTTCGCTCGATTTTATATGTATTGTTTTTGTTTGATTTGGTTTGAATCGATTCAGTTCGGCTTGGTTTAGTATGGGTTACTTTGCTTTATTTTTATATTGTGTTTACATATAGATAGTGAGAAAGGTTCCTAAAACAAGTTTTATATAACATACATACATACATACATACATACATACATACATACATACATACATACATACATACATACATACATACATACATACATACATACAAACCTACCTACCTACCTACCTACCTACCTACCTACTACTACCTACCTACCTACCTACCTACCTACATAGGTAGGCAGCAGAAGACTTTGTACAAACTCTGTGCTCAGTGGATGTTGCTACTACTACTACTACTACTACTACTACTACTACTACTACTACTACTACTACTACTACTACTACTACTACTACTACTACTACTACTACTAACAGACTTCTGCCTCTGTTCTGTTGTGTTGTGTGGTTGTTGCGATAGTGCGGTAGAGGGTTATCAGAAGTGAGTGTGTGTGTGCGTGCGTGCGTGCGTGCGTGCGTGTGTGCGTGCGTGTGTGTGTAGTGCAGTGTGTGTGTAGTGCAGTGTGTGTGTAGTGTATGTGTGTGTGTGTGTAGCGCAGTGTGTGTGTGTGTGTGTATGTGTGTGTGTGTGTGTGTGTGTGTGTGTGTGTGTGTGTGTGTGGTGTGTGTGTGTAGTGTGGAGAAACCGGAGTTGGTGCCCAGCTGGAAGCAATACAGACAGAACATGCCGAGATGAGTTTGGCATCTACCTCTCTGGTAATAGACACTCACTGCTGAAAAACATGAAGCCTTCATTTCATCTTCGGGCTTGCTTGCTGCTGTTGTTTGTCTGTTTGGGGTGTGTGTGTGTGTGTGTGTGTGTGTGTGTGTGTGTGTGTGTGTGTGTGTGTGTGTGTGTGTGTGTGTGTGTGTGTGTGTGTGTGGCGCGCGCGTGAGTGTGTGTGTGTGTGCTTGTTTGTTTGTTTGTTTGTTTGCATGTGTGTGTGCGTGCGTACGTAGGCATTCTTGTGCATGTGCGCAGATATTCTCAAAATCACGCCAAAAACACACACAAGACATACATACAGATAGAGAAACAGCAGACATACAGACAGAGAAAGAGACAGACACAAAGAGTGAGAGAGAGAGAGAGAGAGAGAGAGAGAGAGAGAGAGAGAGAGAGAGAGAGAGAGAGAGAGACAGACAGACAGACAGACAGACAGACAGACAGACAGACAGACAGACAGACAGACAGACAGAGTGACAGAGAGACAGAGAATGAATAAATGAATAGGCTTTATTTTTCAAGGGTAACAGAGTAAGCATTGGCACACTTTATTTTCATCCGGCCTTTGCCTTGATTCGGGAATACCTACATACATATATATATATATATATATATATATATATATATATATATATATATATATATATATATATATATATATATATATATATATATATATTACAGAGACACAGACAGACAGACGGAGACAGACACACACAGAGAGTGAAAAAGAGAAGCAGAATGAGAAAGAGACAGACAGAGACAGAGAGACCGAGACAGAGAGACAGACAGACGGCGAGGCCCAGAGACAGACAGAGAGAGAAAGAGAGATTTGGACGCAAAGACCAGGGTACCTGCTGAGTAATAATGCATTAACCTTTCCTGCTGTATGGACTTACCACTCTCATTTATTGTTAACACTTCCGTACAGGAAAGCCCGCCATTGAGGCTTGCCCGCAGCATGCAATGCCATCGTTTGACATTTTCCAGCCTATGAAAAAATCATAGTCCAGTCACGTGATTTTTCTCCCAACATGGAAGAAAAAAAAAGCCCTGCGCTCCTCCTTGTCACGATGTTCTTGTGTATGTGTTGTGTGTGTGTGTGTGTGTGTGTGTGTGCGTGCGTGCGTGCGTGCGTGCGTGCGTGCTTGCGTGTGTTGTGTTGTTGTTGTGTTGTGTTGTGTGTTGTTTTAGTGTGTTGTGTGTGTGTGTGTGTGTGTTGTGTTGTGTTGTGTGTGTGTGCGTGCGTGCGTGTGTGTAGTCACTTTTATAGTTGCACAGTTTTAATCTGAGATTTAAAATTTTACAAGGTGACAGCCCCGATATGTATGCCTGTGTGGTTGGCGGGGCTATAAACAACATGATTGGATTGGTTTGAGTGGTTTGAGTGTGTGTGTGTGTGTGTGTGTGTGTGTGTGTGTGTGTGTGTGTGTGTGTGTGGTGTGTGTTGTCTGTCTGTCTGTCTGTCTGTCTGTCTGTCTGTCTGTCTGTCTGTCTGTCTGTCTGTGTCTGTGTTAATGTGTGTGTGCGTGTGTGTATGTGTGTGTTGTTTTGTGTTTTGATGTGTTCATGTGTATGTTGTTGTGCTGTGCGTATGTGTATGCGTGTGTGTCACACACACATTTAGTCCATTAACTTGCTAGATACTTTTCATGTTCGGGGGGGGGGGGGGGAGGTTGTTTTTAGTTTTTGGTTATTTTGTTGTTGTTATGCTAGTTTTTTGTTGGATGTTTTGAGGGGTTTTGTTTTGTGTTTTTGTTGTTTTTTTAGGGGAGGGGGGCATTTTTTCTTTCATAAAGTGATTTAGGACAAAAAAAAACCATTTTCAAATTCTAAAGATTACCAGTTTAATATTAATGTCTCAGAATGAAGACATACGCTTTAAGCCCCCCCCCCAAAAAAAAAACAACAACAACAACAAACACACACACACAAAAACACAATAACAACAACAACAAAACCCAAACAACAAAACAAAAAACCCAAAACAACAAACTCAGCCCAAACATTCAACCTGACAAACAAAAATCCAGCACACAAAGCAAAAATAATATTGGAGCGTAATAAACAAAATCTTCATCACACATCGTGTCCAAATTAAATCGATAGAATAATAACTGACGATGAAAACGTGCTCAAGACATACCATGAAATCATATTAATAGCTCTTGGCTTTTTTATCGATCGGAGCAAACCACGCCCCACCCTGAGAGGGTCTGAAGCCAAATGCAAAGCAAAGGAAAGCAAAGCAAAGGAAAACTATCACTGCCAACTCGGCGTGATTCTCTTTACATCAATAATCCCACGAGCAATAATTAATCCAGCGGGCTGTGGAGACAGAGAGAGAGACAGAGAGAGAGAGAGAGAGAGAGAGAGAGAGAGAGAGAGAGAGAGAGAGAGAAGAGAGAGAGAGAGAGAGAGAGACAGACAGACAGACAGACAGACAGACAGACAGACAGACAGACGTAGACAGACAGACAGACATAGAGAGAGACAGGCTGGCAGGCAGAGAGAGAAGACAGACAGACAGACAGCAGGCAGGCAGGCAGGCAGGCAGGCAGGCAGAGAGGAGAGAGAGAGAGAGAGAGAGAGAGAGAGAGAGAGAGAGAGAGAGAGAGAGAGAGAGAGAGAGAGAGAGAGAGAGAGAGAGATACAGACAGACAGAGACAGACAGACAGACATAGACAGAGAGAGGCAGGCTGGCAGGCAGAGAGAGAGAGAGAGAGAGAGAGAGAGAGAGAGAGAGAGAGAGACAGAGACAGAGACAGAGAGAGAGGCAGACAGACAGACAGACAGATAGGCAGGCGGGCAGAGAGACAGACAGACAGAAAGTCATGCAGGCAGGCAGGCAGGCAGGCAGGTAGACAGAGAGAGAGCGAGAGAGAGAGAGAGAGGAGAGAGAGAGAGAGAGAGAGAGAGAGAGAGAGAGAGAGAGAGAGAGAGAGAGAGAGAGAGAGAGAGAGAGAGAGAGAGACGCTTTGTCCTTAACCTCTCGTGCACTCAGGGTTGGAAACTTTTTCTTTTTAATATAAAACACATCACGAGATCTTTAAAAGAAATGTCTGTTGACCTTGCTTTATGTATGATCGGTGCAAGAGTTTAGTTCTGTGTGTATGTTTGTGTGTGTGTATGTGTGTGTGTGTGTGTGTGTGTGTGTGTGTGTGTGTGTTTGTGTGTGTGTTTGTCCGTGCATGCGTGCGTAATGCGTATGTGTGTGTGTGTGTGTGTGTGTGTGTGTGTGTGTGTGTGTGTGTGTGTGTGTGTGTGTGTGTGTAAGTGTATGTGTGTGTTTGTGTTTGTGTGTTGGCAAAAACTGTGTATCGATCTTTTTTTTTAAAGCGCATACAGGAGCCAATGTTGTTCGTGGCAAAATTCTGTACAAAAAAGCCATTCTCGTAGCGAAACAGATTCACAGTAATACAGGAGAAAGAAAAAAATAGATGACACTGGTCTTAAGGCTGTACACTCCCTCCGAGAAGACCAGCCCGAATTTGACTAGAGAAATCTGTTGTGACTGAAGGTGGTTGGTATGTAACACAGTACACAATACAAGACACTACAACACAACACAATGCCGTACACTACAAAGCAAAACATTACACTACAAAACAGTATGGTACAATACAGTGCACTACAAAACAGTGACGTACAGCACAGTACACTACAAAACAACATAATCACAAATAATCAGGCTTCTTCCACTTGAGGTTCTACTCTTGCAATATATGTATACGCGTCCAGCTTTCTGATTTCGATGTCCTCAGCACGAGCTAGCATCGCTTTGTAGCCTGGACTAGTCTTGAAGAGAGCGGAATAAAGGGAGACATTCTGGTCCATGCATAAGTGATGCATCTGTTCCTACCCATGCATTGAGAGTTGCGGCTCTGTACCGATCCAGGTTTCTGTATATGATGCACTCATGCTTAATGCATGCTCCAACAGTTTGCTGTGGTTGGTTGTCCTTTATAGCGTGGAGCAGTGTGAGTGCGCGCGCGCGCGTGTGTGTGTGTGCACGCGCGTGCTTGTGTGTCATGGTAAATTTCTGTTTATCAAACTGTTGTTGCTATTATCAATATTGAGGATGTTTTAAGAATTGTTACAGTTTAGTTACACGATAGGATAGCTCAGTGGTCAGAGCACTCGCTTTCCCCAGGCTAGGTTTGAGCAGCATTGAGCCTGGTTACCAAGTGGATGATGGGTGGCCGTTTGCGCACCTTTTCTTCAGCGCAGTCCCCCAGTTCACCCAGCTGTAAATGGGTTATCTGCCCTCTTAAGGGTCAGGATGGTAAAGCTGTGAGGTAGAGAAGATGGGCACCGCCTTCAATATGCTGCCCCCTAGAGAAGCTGAGGTCTCTGATGCCTCGATTCCCTACGACCACATACGTTATGGGACACCTTTACATTACCTTTTCCTACAGTTTAGTTGTTTTTCTAATGAACGCATTGAATGGTTTACCATAGAGTTTATATTCTTTGGGATTTTGTTTTACTCATATTAATTCGATGGAAAAAATCCCACACAGATGCACTGACTGAGTTGGGAAACCGCTCGATCTGTGGTCCTGCCGCAGGTTCTAAGGTTCTGGGTTCAAATCTTGATACTTCCTGATGAATAGAGATCTGAAGGGTTTGTCATCCTGTTAATCAACAGCTCGTGTGTAGAAAAGCTAGGGCCCTCATCAAGTTTGCGCACGCTCATGCTCAAATATGCACGGTAAAGATCTTATAATTAATGTCATCTCATACAGCCTCAGGATGAATCGGGAACACATTCATCCTACATCGCTCACATTGGATTCATTATCAAAGTGTTCTTTGGTTCTGAGGAAAGAAAATAAACCCTGAGATTGTGTTGAGCTGTGTTGCATCAGAACAGATATATCACCACCGTGAAATGCCTAGTTACATTCGGATTAACGATCACATATGTTTCAAGTTGAGACTTGTTTTGTATGCGTTTTTGTGGTGCTTGTATTCTTGTTGTCATGAATGTTTTTTATGGAAATGGTGCTGATGTTAAGTAGAAATAGTAGTAGTAGTAGTAGTATGTAGTAGTAGTAGTAGTAGTAGTAGTAGTATGTGGTGGTGGTGGTGGTGGTGGTGGTGGTGGTGGTGGTGGTGGTGGTGGTGGTGGTGGTGGTGGTGGTGGTGGTGGTAGTAGTAGTAGTAAATAATAATAATAATAATAATAATAATAGTAGTAGTAGTAGTAGTAGTAGTAGTAGTTAGTAGTAGTAGTAGTGGTAGTAGTAGTAGTAGTAGTAGTAGTAGTAGTAGTAGTAGTAGTAGTAGTAGTAGAGTAGTAGTTGTAGTAGTAGAAAAAGTAGAAGTAGAAGTAGTAGCATATTTTGTTTTTATTTCTGATGCTGTTGTTGTACTGACTCTTTTCGAAAATACGAGGAGAGTGTCTCTCTCCCCTCCCCCCTTCTCTGAAAGTGTACCAAGCATATGACCAAAGCAAAAAGACCCCTCCCCCCTTATTAACTCTTATAAAAGAAAGAAGGAACGAGAAAATAGAAAAGAAAAACGAAGAAAAACGTAATACATCTGGAACCACTGCCACCATCTTCGAAATCAAAACCCAAACAAAACTATACCAAAAACAGAAGAAAAAAAGACACCAACAAAAAATCCACACACAAAATGCCGAGACAAAAAAAGAAGAATTGAAAATCTTTATAA
>CM060329.1:57686445-57688945 GCA_030674155.1 Stramonita haemastoma
GAATAAGTAACAAAGATGCCACATAATTTATTTCCCCACATTGCATGCGTGCGTAGAAGTCTAGACCGGTATATTTTATCGTTTATTTGGATGCGTTTATCCTAGTTTTGGGGGCTGTCTTTGGATCGATCGATCGTGCGTGCGCATGTGTGTGTGTGTGTGTGTGTGTGTGTGTGTGTGTGTGTGTGTGTGTGTGTGTGTGTGTGTGTGTGTGTGTGTGCACCTAAAATCAATTTTTCAGCTGGGGAGACAGTTAAATGAATTAGAAACATCGTGTTGCTAGGCTACGGATGTTTCTAGTCATATGTATGTTTTGCTCTAGTAACTGAAATTTGCATGAACCAAATATGTTGTCAGATCAAAAAGCCAGACCAAAGGGATTGAGAAATGGGAACCATTTAATCAGTCTGAATGCTGAAAGCCCGACCACCGACAGAATCCTTCTCTGGGCTGTCACACTGTTGAGAAGAAAGCTCTGATCGAAACTATTCCTATTTTCAAATTAAAACAAGATAAAAAAAAAACCCACCCATTTCTTCTCCTTTATAAGAAAGGCTAGAAGAACGCAGGAAAATCAGATTATAAGAAAAGTAGCATTTTGAAAGAGACAAACAAACTGACCTATATAAACACCAGGACTTGCGAACGGTTATTTTTTTTAGAAGATCACGGTAAAACCGAATTTACCAGGGTGACGTATGGAACTGGGATGGTTCATCAACGTCGTGGGTCCAGAAACTAAACTCGCCTCTCTCCTTGACTTTACCTGTTATCAAAGTCAGCGATTACTACTACCACTATTGCTTCTGCTGCTGCTGCTGCTGCAGTTACTTCGCTGCGTGCTGCTTGTTATTGCCCCCCCCCCCCCTCTCTCTCTCTCTCTCTCAAGGCCTTTATGGTTGAGCTAATGGAAGCCACATAAATTATACACAGGCTGCTGAGGGTGCCAACAGAATTTACATTAGTAGCCGCCGCTTTCAGGACTGTACTAGTAGACAAGAACACCAGGACTAGTCTCAAAGCACTTGCTCACAAAGCCATTAAAGGCTACCGGCAAGTAAGCTCATAAATTAAATTTAGATACTCAAGCCGTGCACTTATACTCTTGTTTTTGACTCTGGAACATCGTAAATACCTGGTTGGCATGTTTCTGGTGGAACCCTGGTCATTGAAAAGGTTTTCAGTGTTGTTAGTAGGGGTTGTCGTTTGTTTGTTTGCTTTGTAGCAATTAGGATGAACATAGTCAGTTTGAAAAGAAAGAGGCTTATAGATTCCATCGTTTGATGTCAAAATCAAATGAGGAGATCAAAGCTGCAAATGGAAAATATTCCAGTAGGACTGAGAGTTTTTAACAGTACAAAGGAACACCACAGAGTGTAATATAATTATCATTTCACCATTACCGTCACTTCTAGGTGTTCTTGCAAAATGTATAGTAGACTAATTGGTATATCCTTACGAGGACTGTAATAATAGATCTGATCAGCATTTAGTAAAAAAAAAATCTTGGAAGATCTGAATAAAAGATCAAGATCGATTCAAAGGTGAGTAAAAAAACCAAGCCAAGAATGAAGTCCCCATAGCCGTAACCATGGTTACTCGGTCTGACCTAACAAGCTGTTACCTACCCTTCAAACATTATAGTGTTAGTTCTGTGTCTCTTAGGCTCATATTAGCTTCATTAGATCTCTTTCAAACACGTCATGAAAGGAATTCAGACACTGTGTGTGTGTGTGTGTGTGTGTGTGTGTGTGTGTGTGTGTGTGTGTGTGTGTGTGTGTATGTTGTGTGTGTGTTTGTTGAGTGTATGTGAGTGTGTGCGTTCTGTGTGTGTGTGTGTTTTGTTGTTTGGGGGTGATTTCTTTGGTTTGCTTTTTATTTTTTAAATTCAAGCTGTTCATAAACAGACAGCAAGCAGTCAAAAATGTTCCTTTCCTCCTCGTTTTCGTAAGCGGATGTAGAGTTGTTCATTGTCTAGTGAAGAACTGTTGAGAAACCATTCGTCTTCCATTTTCCATCACCACTGTCTTTGTCTGTTTGTATATATCTCCGTCTGTCGCTCTGTCTGTTCCTTTTTCTGTGTTTCACTCTGTCGTTCTGACTTGTTTCTCGTTTTTGTTTCAGTGTATTAGTCTCTGTCTTTGTATATCAGTGTATATGATTATGTGTAATTTCCTTGGATTGGCTGTATTGTGTGCCTATCTGTCAATGTTTGTCTCTGTGTTTGTATCATCTTGTGTCTCTTTTGTCTCTCTGTCCCTGTGTCTGTCCTTTCATATTGTCCCTCTTTGTGTGTGTATGTCTGTATGTATGTATGTATGGATGGATGGATTTGTGTATGTATATGTATAATATATATATATATATATATATATGTCTATCTGTCTGTCTGTATGTGTATGTATATATGTCTTATATATATATATATATATATATATATATATATATGTATGTATGTATGTATGTATGTATGTATGTATGTATGTATGTATGTATGTAT
>CM060329.1:57698945-57708945 GCA_030674155.1 Stramonita haemastoma
CTGTTTGGGTAAAGTGTTGTCTGCGATGTATATATATATATATATATATATATATATATATATATATATATATATATATATATATATATATATATATATATATATATATATATATATATATGTACTATACATGCATGTATGTATGTATGTATGTATGTATGTATGGATGGATGGATGGATGGATGGATGGATGGATATATATATTTTATATATATGTATATATGTGTATATATTTATGTGTGTGTGTGTTGTACATAATAATTCACGATTTCCCAAAAATAGACACACTTTAGCTTAATTTGCTATAGTTCGATTTTTATCATTTTCCTGTTTTCAAAATGCAAACTTTCTTATATCTCGTTTTTCTGATTAAACGTATGTCTACTTTGAACATCCATGTCAGACCCTGTATGAAAGCATTTTCCCTCGTGGGGATGCCGGAGGCCTGTCAGTATAAATAGCATCCCCACTTTCTGGAAATCATGTGCTAGAACATTTCCTCTTTTCTATCCCTCTCTTTATTCTGCCTTGTTTTTCTTCCTCCTATCACCTCCTTCATGTCTATTTTCTGCCTTTTGGTCCATTCTACTGCCTTTTTTCCCTCAGAAATACTTAAAATATAACAATTCTCTCTTACACCGAAGTCGGACGCGCCAGGCCTGACTTGTCCGACACTTAACGGCAGCGCGACGCATTTTCGCTCATATAACAGACAACAATAGTTGCTGTCTGAACACTCGACGAAGAAGAATGTGAATGCTGATAAAAAAATACACTTTAAGGCATGCAGAAACTTTGGCACAGCAATGTTGAATGTCAGTATGTCCTAAGACTTAACAGAGCATGAGTGCCTGGAATAATACTCCTCATCCCCTCTGACTGAACAGTAGTACTGGCAACAGCAGGTGGCCCCCACACCCAGTGAACGTGATAGACACTGCAAAAACAATGGCTCAGTCAGTCCGCATCTTCCCACTCACCTGACGTCGACATATACATTTGAGCACCAGCCTGTATAAAACTAGACCCAAGGTTGGCCCAGCTAGCTAACTTACCATTAGCTTCTTTTTCTTTCAAGGGGGACAGGATAGTCAAGTGGTCAGAACATTGCGCTCGCAATTTGACAACCGGCTTCGATTCCCGTTCAAGGGGATTTTTTCCCTGGAATTAACATCGGTGCTGACTCCACTCTCCCCAAAAGTCCTTCGATGAGACTATAAACCGAGGCCCCGTGTGCGAACGCACGCAGAACATCTTGCACACTCTTTAAATCATGTTCCGCTTTTCGTAAGAGTAGGCCATTGTGTGCCGGTGGGAACAGATGACAAGATTTACAAAACTGCATACACACGGGGGCTGGGTGTGAAAAAGCACGTGAGTGCTTATTCCATTATCCTCGATATAAAAGAATAAATAATGAAAAAAAAAACAAAAAACTTTCCTCTTCTTTCTGTTTGTTTGTTGATATCGGTAGCGAAATGAATATGCACAATTTAAACAATTAGATAGGTGTTTGTTATGTACAGGTCTCAGACACAAATTATAACGAAACATTTGGTTCGTAAGGTTTGCCACAGTGCTATATGATGATATTTTAATCGCTGAAAAGAAGGGTCTATAATTATTAGAAAAAAACCAAGTGAGAAATGTAAATGAAATGACCCCCTGAAAGAATGAAGAAGTAGGTAAACAAGACACCATAGATATAAGAGGATTCCAAGCGGAATAGTTACATCAATCACTTTTCTATCAGCACAAAGAGAACGCCGAGGATAAAATCGATAGCGGCAATGACGCGACTGGACTTGTATAGACACATACATGAGACTGCACAAACACACACACACACACACAACACAACAACACACACACACACACACACGCACGCACGCACGCACGCAATACACACACACACACGCAAACACACGCACACACACACACACACACACAAGCACACGCACACACACACACAATAACACACACACACACACACACACACACACACACACACACACACACACACACACACACACACACACACACACAAGCACACGCACCTTTGCAGACGAGGGAGAAGAGCGCAGGGCGGGGAAGCAAAGGGCAGAGTCAGAAGATCGAAGATATTTGCCCCAGATACAAAATGGCATCCACAGAGTGTATAATGCAATATTTCAACCTTTTCTTTCTTTCTGTCTTTCTTTCTTTCTTTGCACAGATGCATGTCATGTCAGACTGGTGCTAGCACCACGTCAAGAGAATGACTCACTCACTCACTGCTCGACCTCTTCCTTTCGTCTTTATTCATAGAAGAGAAACGCTATAGATCGCCTTAAAAGACCACAACATGTCTATCAGCGACGCAGGGAAAGACACCCCCTCCCCCATGTCTTCAATCACAATCTTTTTGGGCGTGGGTTCAAACACACATGATTAATGAGTAAGCAAATTTTATCAACAACAGAGACAGATGGAGATGGGAGGACAGAGATTATCTCAGATTGGACAGGCCTGATACTGAGTAAAGCATTGCCAGGGGTGGAAAGAGGGAAGAAAGAAAGGAAGGCAGAGGCGTAAAGATGAAGCGGGCTGGTTGTCCAGGCACCTATTGTGCATACCCCCTATAATCCAGAAGTCCACGAGGTATTGAAGCAAATGTCATGTCCCAGCTCTCAAATTCTGGTGATGATGCTTTCTTTCTGTGGACATGACATCCACTATATCAAAGGTGGGGAGACACCTTTAGTCACAGGAAAACTTATTCCATAAACCATAAAAGGCAAGCTAACAAATTAATAAGATCAATGAATTAAACACACTTGAAATTTGCCGACCTTTTCAGCTAAATTATAGTTATTATGCTCAGCAAACTCTAGCAAAGGATATAATACATAGTGGCTGTAACACGAGTGGGGCAAGGCAAGGCAAGGCAAGGCAAGGCAAGGCAAGGCAAAATATTTTATTCGAGGATAATAGATAAGCACTTGTGTGCTTTTTTACATCCAGTCCCCGCCCTTTTCAGGGATACATCAAGTTGAAAAAATACTAAACAATAAAGCTTTATGCAAACCAGACAACATACAAGAATAAGGACACTATATATGATAAGGTAATAAAAATGCACTCGATCAGAAGACAAAAATCAGAAGTCACAATAAAAGATTTTGATAATGAAAGAATAGAAAAGTGTTAATAGGTAAAGAGCAAACAAGAGAAGAGAATAAACAACTGAAAACATCAATCCACCACCATCTGTCAAAAATTATACATGTGACATAAATCATACATTTGGATAAAAGGGGGAAATTTTTTTTAAAAACTAATATCCTTATTGGAGGGGGGGGGGGGGAGATACTGCCAATAAAAATATAAATAAAATCAACAATTATAATGATCCAAATACCAAAAGTAAGGAACCATACCAAGTATCAAACAACAGGCAAGAATTAACACAGAGATACAATATTAAGGTAATGTTATAAAGTCACTGATTCAGAAACGAAAATGAGAAGTAAGAATCAATGATGATTTTGAGTTGAATAAAGAAAGCAAGAAAAACAAAGAAAAAAAGAAAAAACAAAAACAAAACAAAACAAAGAAAAGGCGCAATAATTAAGAGTAAACATGAAAATATGATGAGGTTAAATGACTGAAAGCATCAATCTACCACCATCTAACATCAAATAAGTCCCATAAAACAAGATTTTGATAAAGGGGAGAAAGAACAACAACAACAGGTAAGGAATACGACAGAGATACAATATTAAGGTAATGTTATAAAAAGGCACTCATTCAGAAGCAAAATATGGAGTAAGAATCAATGATTATTTTGATTTGGATGATAAAACAAAAACAAAACAAACAAAAAAAACCAAATAAACAAACAAAAACAAAACACACACACACACACACACACACACACACACACACACACACACACACACACACACACACACACACACACACACACACACACAAAGGCGCAATGATTAAAGAGCAAACATGAGAACATGATGAGGTTGAATGACTGAAAACATCAATCCACCACCATCTGTCATCAAAATAGTCCCATACAGCATAAGTTTGATAAAAGGGGGGAAAGAACAACAACAACAAACCCAACTCACACACACACACACTCACACACACACACACACACACACACACACACACACACACACACACACACACACACACACACACACACACACACACACACACACACACAAAAGGGCGCAATAATTAAAGAGCAAACAGAGAATATGATGAGGCTAATGACTGAAAACATCAATCCACCACCATCTAGCATCAAAATAGTCTCATAAAACATAAGTTTTGATTAAAGGGGAGAAGACAACAACAACAAAAAACCCAACTCACACACACACACACACACACACACACACACACACACACACACACACACACACACACACACACACACACACACACACACACACACACACACACACACACTCTCTCACACCACACACACACCCTTCCTCTCTCTCTCCTCTCTCTCTCTCTCTCTCTCTCTCTCTCTCTCTCTCTCTCTCTCTCACACACCACACACACACACACACACACACACACACACACACACACACACACACACACACACACATACACACACACGCACACAGAGGGAGGGAGGAGGAGAAGGGGGAGAAGGAGAAGGGGATATAATTGGTTTATTATTTTTGGTGCATCAAGTGGATTAGAAGGTGAATTTTGAAGGTTGTCAATGATTGATGCTCTTTAATTGAATCGGGAAGGGAGTTCCACAGCACAGGGCCTGAGTATAGTAAACTAGATTTAAACAAGTCTATTCTTGGGATTGGGACACTTGGCTTTTCAGTATTTCTGGAATGATTCATTGCGAACTTATCTCTTAAGGATGTGGGGACAGCTCCTGCCATTATCTTAAACATAAAAATGTCTTTGTTATATTTTAGTCTTTGTTGTAGGGGGAGAATATTTAACTGGGTATAATCCACTTCAAATAAAGTTGTTTTCTTCAGGAGGATAAGTTTGAGAGCACGTTTATACAGACTTAGTAACGGTTTCATAGTGTTTGCACTGGCAGAATCCCATAGGGTTGAGGCATAGTCTATTGAGGATTGTATGTAAGCTTGGAAGAATAATTTCCTTGAATTGTGGTCAAGGAAATGTTTAATTTTAGTCAACTGGTATACTCTTTGGGACAAATATTTGCATAGATGAGATATGTGGTAGAACCAGCTGAGATTTTCATCGATTGTTACTCCTAGAACTTTGTGATGAGAGGTTTGTTCAATTGCTTCCTTTCTTATATGGATTGGAAACTGTTTATGAGGTAAATTTTGTCGCTTTTGTCTGGTGGTGATAAGCATGCATTTTGTTTTTTGGGGGTGAATAGACATATGGTTCAGTTCTGTCCATTTGACAAGATCATTGCAGCTTTGTTGTAATATGGTTGCAAGAGAGTCAATGTCGTTATGGCTTGTATGTATGGTTGTATCATCAGCAAATAGTTCACATTTAGATTTGATAAGTAGAGGAAGGTCATTTATGTATAAGGAAAAGAGAATAGGTCCTAGTATAGATCCCTGTGGTACTCCATAATGAATGGGTTTTAGATTGGATGTGGATGTAGTTGTTGAGACACACTGTTGTCTGTTTTTAAGATAAGAAGCAAGTAGTTCTAGACTATCTGATGATAGATTGTACAGTTCTAGCTTTCTGATGAGGAGTGTGTGGTCAATTGTATCAAATGCTTTTTTGAAATCTACAAATAATACTCCACAAAATTTGTTTTCATTAATGTTTGATAGCCAATTGTCTATGAGACTAGTCAGTGCAGTATGACATGAGTGATTTTGTCTGAATCCTGATTGATTAGGGTGAAGAAGGTCGTTAGTGTCTATATGACGGACTAAGTGTTTATTTATATGTTTTTCCAGGGGTTTTGAAAGGAGGGATATAATAGAGATTGGCCTATAATTTGAGGGATCTGAAGTGTCACCAGATTTGTGGATGGGGATTACTTTAGCAGTTTTGAAGGCATTGGGGAAATAGTTCTTTTCAAGACATTGGTTATATACATATGTTAGGGTGTCTGTGATAACTGGAGCTGACAGTTTCAGAATTCTGCTGTCTATTCCATCAAGACCTCGTGTCCTTGATTGTTTGAGGTGAATTAAATAATTATAGACCTCAAAAACTGAAATGAATGGTATGTGAAGTTTTGACGGAATATGCTTGTCTTGGCAGTATTGTCTTAATGTGTTGAGGTTATTGGATTTTGAATCATCATTGTTAACAACGTTAGTAGAGACGTTTATGAAATGATTGTTGAGTTGTTCAGCAGTAACATCTTTGATTACATTTGATTTGGAAGATGATTGTTTATTTGTTATTTGATTTATGGCCCTCCAAATAATTTTTGAGTTTTGTTTGGAAGACAGTAAATCTTGGAAATATTTCTTTTTTTCTTGACGTTTCTGTGAGTTTATGGCGTTTCGTAATCTATTTGACTCTTCATGATATTTATGTTTTTTTAATAAATCTCTAAGATAACATGCTTCTTCTAGTTCTTTTGTAATCCAAGGCGGTTTGGGGACATGTTTGACCCTTATGGTTTTAAGTGGAGCATGTTTGTTGTAGATTTCAGTGAAGGTTTTTATCCAGAATTCAATGGCCCTGTCTGGATCAGTAATGTTTAATGTTTCTGAGAGCATAGAGTTACTTAGATCAAGAAGGAAAAGCTGTTCATTAAATTTTGCAAAAGAACGATATGTTATGGTTTTATGTCCAGGTTTGGGAATTTTTGCTCCTTTTTTTGACCATGTAGTACAGACTGGGTAGTGATCGCTGCAGTTATAGACAGGGACACATGTTTCTATGATGTTTTTGGGATTTGATACGTAGATGTGATCAATTATTGTGCTTGAATTTGGTGTGACTCTCGTGGGTAAACTAACTAGTTGGTGAAGGTTGAATGAATTAGTAATTTGCGTCCATATATTATTTACTTTTGTTAAATCAATATTAAAATCACCTAGTAGTATTACTTCCCTGGATTCTAATAGAACTACATTCATCATTTCGTCAAACTTGTCTATCCAATTTTTTCTTTCTGCTGGATTCCTATAGCAGAATCCCATTGCAATAGGTGGTGAACCTTTCATGGAGATTTGAAACCAGACAGATTCTACATCACAATGTTCAAGATGAATGAGACGCTTGAATGTTATAGATTCACTAATGTATATGATGATTCCTGTTTCTTTTTGCCTTTGTGGATCCTTTCGTATGATTTTATATCCTGGGATATATAAATCAGTGTCTACTATGTGTTTCGAGAGTCTTGATTCAGATAGCCCTAGTATGTGAAATGGTTTGCCATGGTTTCTAATAAGTGTTGATATGTCTTCAATTTTATTGACTGCATGATTTATATTTAAGTGACAAATTCGTAGGCCTTCCTTAGAGGGCCACGTGTTGTGTCTTGAATGCATCAGTTGTGTTGGTTTTTGCTGGAGATGTGATAATGTGTCCTAAGACAAGAAAGGGTGAAAATCAATTAGAGATGAATAGGAATAAAGGGTAGTGGGCACTCAATAGGGGTAAGGATGAAAGTAAGAAAAAAAGTGAAAAAACTAGACTGATTTTAGTTGCTCGATGTGATAATGTGTGTAAAAACTGGAAGGTGACAATCAATGAGAGATAATTAGGAATAAAGGGGAGTGGGCACTCAATAGGAGGAAGGATGAAATGTAGGAAAGAAAGGGGGAAAAAGAAAAAAGACTGCTTTCAAGTTGCTCAGAAAAATACACCAACAGTGTATATAAATATAGATCTATAACCCAATCCAACCAACAACAATGTAATGTAGCAACAGGAAGGGTGAAAAATCTATTTTATATGGAATAAAGGGGATGTGAGTGGGGCACTCAATTAGGGGTATGATGTAATGTAAGCTGTGGGATGAGCAAGAGGAGAAGAGATTGAGGGGTTATGGGGGGAGGGGGGGGGGGGGGGGAGATTCTTCTCCCTCACCTGTCTCCCCCAATAGCCCCCCCCCCCCCCCCTCTTCCCTCTCACGCTAGCAGCAATAACGCATTCATCAGACTAACAATGCACTGGCACAAGGGGAAAAGAACAGAAAAGAATGACCGCAGCACGTGGTGGGCACGTGCTGTATGACGTCATCTCATGGCTACGGCCGATAAAAGAAAGAATGCAGTCAAGCGGAGTAATTAAGGGATGGACAGAGGCCGACCGCCGTGAGGGGAGAGAAGTGACCTTGACATTTTGTCCAGGTGGCCTTATTCAGGTCGATGTCTATAGAGAGAAGAGAATTGCAATGTCTGAATAGTTTACAGTCAGTACACGTCACTACACAGCACTTGCACTACTCCCAGAGGACACTGATATCAAAGGACTGTAGGATGGTTTTAGAAACGGACAGGTTTGGCATAACTACTTTCACTGAAGCCACGTCGTCACTGATGTCGTCATCATTGTCAGTGGTTGTCGTGGTAGTGTCTGGCATCCTTGTCATTGGCGCTATTGCATCATGATCATCGTCATCATTAACATGAACATTTTCGTTCGTTTTGCAGTTTTCGAAATCCTTGTTGTTATGCTGTGAAACGTCCAGTTATGCCCGCTGTCTTTTCCAAGACGTAAACTTAAGGCTACATCCTAATTCTGTCTGTTTCTGTTTCTCTCTCCTCCCCCCTCTTTATCGACCACTTCATTTCTTAATACGGGTTTTAGGGGTGGATCTTTGCATTCGAATATACAAACAGTAGCATGACTTAGACTAGACCACAGAACGAAATTAGAAGATGGGAAAAAACTCTTATCTTCAGTTACTCCAACACTTTCTCGTTTTCCATTCCAATCCAATCATATTGTTTATAGCCCTGCCGACCACACAGGCCATATCGGGGCTGTCACCTCGTGGAATTTTAAATCTCAGAATAAAACTGTGCAACTATATACAGATTAAAACGGAGTTTAAAACCAGCTCTACTATCCTTCTTTGTATCAACACTCTGGTCAACCATATGTGTCAACCCAGGGCGGGCACCGCGTACACAAAAAGCTGACATCAAGCAACAACACTTCTGAAATAGAACAACATAACCACATCCAGCTTGCTGTCAATATTGGGAAAAGATAATAAGTGGATTGGCTGGCCTGCAGGATCCATACTGTGCAGCAATCACAATTAAGGAGAGATAATCCCTTCATCAGACACAGGCAGAAGAGAGAAATGCCATCCTTCAGAAAGGGGAGGCGACTGCGTCTCAATCAATCAATACAGCCAACAAAAAGCCGCCTCTGTTCAATATCTGCCCCCCCCCCCCCCCTCCCAGATTCTCCCCTCTGTTCTCAAGAGGGAAAGGAACACGCTGGGAAAAAAGCGCGTACCCTTTCGCCAAAATACCAAGTTGAGCAGATCGAACAAGCGACGCTGTTGATGAATTTAGCTGGTTTCGGAAAGAGGGGAGGGGGAGGATAAAGACTGTAAAGAAAGGAGAAGACAAGGTGTTGAATAGAAACAGGACTCTTTTTCTCTTGCCAATACTGACATGCTTACTGTAGTTCAGTTCAAAGTTTCCAAACAGGGAATACGTCTGGTGAGAGAACGGAAATGCTACTTGTGTGATTGACCACTCTTGGAAGGTATGCATGAAGATGGCAAAACTGATCAGCTCTGCGCAAGCTAAGAGGATTTCTCAGAGGTGAAACTAAACGGCTGCAGCCATTAGGAAGGTATTGGAGAGGCATTGGAAGGGTTTGGGAGGGGTATTGCAGGGGTATTTTCAAGCTGTTTGTGTCAAGTAGCCCAGGTTGGGTTTCATTCAGGGCAAGGCCTGCCACTTGAATTTTCTGTCAACTTTTTATTTTTGCTCCCTGGACACTTACTGATGTTTTGGTTAAGCCTTAACGTTTGGAAAAGTGAATCAGGCATCAGAAAGCTAGTTTCTTTTATTTGTTTTTGTAGATG
>CM060329.1:57713945-57721445 GCA_030674155.1 Stramonita haemastoma
CTTCATGCGTTGTGTGGTGGTGAAAGATTGTTCTCTTCATGGTCATCCTCTTCATCAGCGCAGCAGCAGCAGCACGACAGTCCTTTCCTTTTTTCTGCCCCTATCGTCGCGTTTTCCTCTCTTCTCCCGGCTACTTCTTCTCTCTTTCCGGGCACATTACCATACGGTGTGTGTGTGTGTGTGTGTGTGTGTGTGTGTGTGTGTGTGTGTGTGTGTGTGTGTGTGTGTGTGTGTGTGTGTGTGTGTGTGTGTGTGTACCTACGTCTTTTTATACTCTGCGCGTAAACATTTTATTTCAGGAGGATAAGGATCGTAAGGTTCAAAGAATAAGAGGAAGGATTTGCTGTTCTTTGTTGTGCATACCAATCTTGTTGTTGTTGTAGTTGTTGCTTTACTTCTTCTTCTTCTTCTTCTTCTTCTTCTTCTTTCTTCTTCTTCTTCTCTTCTTCTTCTTCTTCTTCTGTTTGAACTCCAAATGGGTACAGAAAGATGGAATTAAATTTAGAACTTAAAGCTAAAGTGCTACCAAAGACAGTAGTTATATGCAATCACAGCAGCAGCAAAATCTGTAAAAATTATCGTGACTTCAAGATTATATCTTGCTCCTGCTGCTCTACTAGTATCCAGGGTGTGTTCCTGATAGGGGAGGCACTAAAGATCAAAGATTGCTGGACACTTAGATCATCAAATCACTTCAAAATTTGAAAGTGTCTCGCTGGTCTTCAAAGAAATTGCTACGTAATTATTGTATCTGTTTCAGAACCATTCCCGATTCGTCAATAGTTCTCTCCCTATCTTCTACTTCTTCATTCTTTTGCTGAAATATCATCTCGATGAATTGAAGTCGTTTTAAAGTCTTAACTCTCGCTCTTTCTATTCAGTTCATTGATTTCTCATTTGTTCTGTTAATTTAAACAGACATTATTTTAGCTCATTTCTCACCAAACACTGATTTTACGATCATGAGATCAGTGAGGCAAGTTACCGATTTCTCTCCAGATGAGAAAAGGCAAATGGCAAAGACAGAAACAGCTGGAACTCGTAGGACAGAGCCACAAACGCTTACTGGGCGAAATTGCTGGCTATCATCCATCATGATAATTGCAAACGACCGCTGCCGTAAATGATCCCGCGTGTGTTTGCATAAGTGTGGGTTGGGCGCTTTAGTCAGAATCAGTCTGTGAGCGAGAGCGGGAACTCTTCTACTGCTGTCCATCCCATTGATGTCGTTAGTTGATTTGATCTCTCATCCCAATCTCGGACTTCATTCTGTTTGATGCTGGGTATGATATGATGGTCTGTGTCCACGGCTGGCCAGGGTTCAAGGCTTGTCCGTCCACTTTGGATGTGAAGTGTTGGGTTGTTTTTTTCAGACATAAGCAAAGGCCAAACATCTGGTTTCCTCTGGTTAGGGAGTCAGTCTCCTTCTCTCTCTCTCTCCTCTCTCTCTCTCTCTCTCTCTCTCTCTCCTCTCTCTCTCTCTCCTCTCTCCTCTCTCTCTCTCTCTCTCTCTTGACGTTATCCTGTCCCTTCTAAGATAGCCATCTGTCCCTGACAATCATTCAACTCTCCGGACGATCATGTGCTTTTGTATCCTGATATAAAGTAAATAAATAATAAATAATATTATATATTATATTGATCAATATATATTAATAAAAAAATATACACCCCACACACATAGTATTTGTAGCGCGATACAGAAAAACAAACGTGGTGCAATGTCTACGGTACGGTGCATACTATATATTTAAAGCATCTATAGCAAACTTCAGCTCAAATATTTGCGAACTGTTAATTAAAAGTCAAATGCTTGCTTCCTTTTTTGCAACTAGGAGTTAAACACTATTGAAAAAACAACTCAAAGAACTTTGAATTGTTGGATTTTTGTTTCGTTTTGTTTTCTTGGAGCTGAACACTAAAACGAATTTTTCTTGTTTGTCTTTTGGGGTTTTTTGTTTTTATGTTAAACAGCTTGTCGGACATTTGCTATGTTGCAAAGTCAGCTTGCAGAAAATTTCTTTGCAAACATTTTAAACATCTTGTCGGACAGTCACTAGTTTGCAAAGTCAGCTAACAGAAACGTTCTTTCTGAACAACATTAAACCAGCCAGCTTTCAGAATTATGATACGGAATGACAACCCTTGTCAAAGAAGAGGTACAGGAGGCTAAGATAGCTGTCAAACCTGCTGACTTCATCAGCACAGATGTCTGATATGGCGTAGTTAAGTAAAAGAAGGGCTGTGCCGTAGTATAGGGCCCAGTTCTGCTCTCTAGCCAACCAGCCAGGGTTCTGGAAATCGGCAGGTGGCGAATGGTGCTGAGTGCAGAGCAGCTTTACCAGGGGCAGAAAGAAGCTCTTTTATCCGCATCTCCCGGCGGGTTCAGCCTTGATGGCAAGAAAATGGTTCCAAGTCTTGCATGAAGAAAAAAAATCCAGGATGAAGTGTGGAAAAGTAGCTATGTGAGTAGAAAAAGGGGAGCAGAAACTTGGGAAGAAAACGAGAGAGAGAGAGAGAGAGAGAGAGAGAGAGAGAGAGAGAGAGAGAGAAGAGAGACGAGACAGACAGACAGACAGACAGACAGACAGACAGACAGACAGACAGACAGACAGACAGACAGACAGACAGAGAAGAGACAGAGAGAGACAGAGAGAGACAGAGAGACAGAGGAAGAGAGAAGAACAAAAAGAGGATAAGATTTCCATTCAGAAGGTTAGGATATTGTTAAAAAGTGAAAAAGCCCAGGTATGAACCAAACAGCATGGAAGGAAGGTCGGCATAAAAAGTGATACTTTCTTCTGCCGAGCAGGAGGCAACACATGATACACAGTGACGGCAGGGCCAGAGTCAAGACAACAATGACTGATATCCATTACCAGGAGCAACGAACCGTAAGAAATTAGTCCGCAAAAGCGTAGGAAGACGAGACCAGTATATCATGGCAGTATTGACATTTTAGCATCCATGTGGAATTCACACTCCTTCATACCGAACTAGTAATGCTTTCTGTGTGACGCTTTCCAAGTAATACCAGCTTACTTACATATAAACCGACATCATGTTCAATAACTTTTAAGTATTCAGTAAATATCTTGAAATAAAATAAAAGATGATTCAAAGATATGTTTATGTTAAAGGCTATCAAAAACAAGGTGCCTTTATCAGTTATGATTACTAATGACATCTTTTCAGAATGCATGGAACCTAAAATCAGTTGATGAAAATGAAAGTACCGGCGATGCTTCAGTGCAGAGTATGTGCTGCAGGCTTTGATGTGATTTATTTTCGGAGTGTTCACAGAAACACCTTTAAAAACACACACACACACACACACACACATGTCCACAAGCATGCATGTACTTACGATTTATGTGCTTTGCAAGGTTCGGCGCTATATAAATTCCATAATATATTATTATTATCATTTTCATTATAACAGTACAAATGTGTTCTCTCTCTGTCTCTGTCTCTCTCTGTCTCTCTCTCTGTTTCTGTCTCTGTCTGTCTGTCTCTCTCTCTCTCCCACACACACACACACAGATATATGTATGCACTTGCCATATTTGTCAACGGATTCGCATCCTAGATAATGGACAAACATCATTCAGTCTTGAAGTGTGTTTGTTGGCATCCTTTTGTTTTCTTTTTCTCCAAGTTTAATATTCTAATTGAGCTTGATTTTATGTTTACTTGCTTGCTGGTTGCTATACTTTATTTTGAAACACAAACAGCTCTTTGCTGTATATCAAGAATTGCTATATTCGAATAGTCATGACATTCTCACCAATGAAATTATGTGTCAATTTTTTTGTAAACAAAAACACGTCAAGGATAAATTTTGGGGGCTGTTGGCGGAATCCAAGGTTCGTCATTATAAACAGAAGTATGAAAAAACCCGACACCCCCATATTGCAGTCAAGGCCACACGATTCGTCATCATCGTACACGTTTAAACCCTGAATCGTGTTTGGCAAGCCAGGTTCTCCCTGCCGTGAGCGTCAGGTGGTGGAAGAATTCCCTGCTGTCCGTGTTGTACCATCACCACCCACCCGGCCTGCGCTGCCTGCACTGCAGCTTCCTCCCTACAGCTCCATTCAGCCTGGCCCCCCGCCAAGCCAGGCCTCACCGTCTCAGCTCAACGTCCTATCAGTGTTCCCAACAGCCGCCCAGCGCGCCAACTCGCCCCGCTCCGCCGGGACCCCTCTCCGGTCCGACAATGACGTCACATCTTGCATAATGGCGACACGTTGGGAGGGAGAGAGTGCAGAATTGTCGACATCATCGGTGACACTTGTGACCCTCTAGACGAGGCGGGATGCTGGGGAAGCGGGAAGGTCAGAGATGCCATTAGCACTGCAGCCTTTTAGGAGGCGCTCGCTAGGGAGTCATCAGTTGCATTGGCCCTCGCTACCAACAGCTAGCCTCGCCTCGCCACGGCCTGCAGGCAGTCAGGCAGGGCGGAGAGGGGAAAGGTACCGCTGCTGTATGTAACCAGACCCCGCCAGCCATGTTGGTCCAGAAAAACCAGCCCCGAGGAGGAAATAATAACAGTGGGCCTATATATATATATATAGTATTATATATATATTAGTATGATATATATATATTATATTATGTATGTATGTATGTATGTATGTATGTATAAATGCATATATGTATATATATACTTGACAATAAAAACCTACAACTCTGCTGGGCACCATATATATATATATATATATATATATATATATATATATATATATATATATATATATATATATATATATATATATATATATATTAGTGTTATTTGTCGTATCGTAAATGTACAAGGTTGGGAAAGGAAAGGATGAAATAGTAAAGATATTACAAGGAGGTTGTGGATTTTCATGCTTTCTGGAGGGGATACAAAAATCTCTCTCCATCTCTGTCTATGTCTTTATCACGGCCACAGTCTCTCTGTCTCTGTGTGATTCTCTCCCTCCCTTTCTCCCTCTCTTTCTCTCTCTCTCTCTCTCTCTCCTCTCTCTCTCTCTCTCTCTCTCTCTCTCTCTCTCTCTCCTTCTCTCTCTCTCTCCTCTCTCTCTCTCCTCTCTCTCCTCTCTTCCTCTCTCTCTCTCTCTCTCTCCTTCCCTCCCCTTACATAACAATGCAGCGAATAATAAGTTCATCACATCAAAAGATGCTCTTCGATTCATTGCATCGATAACAAGCAGCGCTAGACATATACATACGGTCATTTTCTGGTAAACACTCGCACACACATACACACACACACACACAACACACACACAACACACACACAACACACACACAACACACACACACACACACACACACACACACACACACACACACACACACACAACACACACACACACACACACACACACACACACCGAAAGTTTGCTCTCTTGGACAGAAAAACCCATTCATCCGCGGCGCATCTTGAGTACAATGCCATCTCCAAGTCAGCCGGCCGCTGTCTTTCACAGTCCCCTCATTAACAGATGAAAGACCTCTCGCGGCGCTGGCTGCCTTTGAAGTGAAATTACCACCTGCGGGTTGCAGATCAATCGGATAGGCAGGACGGGGAGATGCCAGAACGACTTATCGATTCTGCAGGCTAAAGATAGACGGAGCAAGTGGAGGAGGAACTTTTCTTCCTTTCATAGCGGGCAAGGCAAACCATGGTTCCGGAGCCGGCCATCCCTGGTCAGGATCCCGGGTGTCTGTTTCTCGTTTGGGGGAGTTGCCGGGGTTGTGTGTCAGATGGGGTAGTTGGTATCGTGGGTTGTAGTTGTATGGGGGGTGTCCGTTCCTCAGCGAGTTGGTCTAGCCTTCCTGTCAGTCAGGCTCTGCTTTGATCTTCTTGTGTGTGTAGCCCAAAGAGACACAACATGATTATGCAGGTCCTAGTGGAGTTGTCCTTTTGTTTAACTTTACACATGAAATCTCCATCTAGCAGGGTTTTAGTTGTTGTTGTTGTTGTTGTTGTTGTTGTTGTTGTTGTTGTTGTTGTTGTTGTTGTTGTTTTTTTTCTTTTTTTCTTTTTTTTTCTTCTTCTTCTTCTTCTTCTTCTTCTTCTCTTCTTCTTCTTTTTCTTCTCTTCTTCTTCTTCTTCTTCTTCTTCTCTTCTTCTTCTTCCTCCTCCTTCCCTTTTCTCTTCTTTTTTCCTCCTCTCTTCTCCTCCTTCTCCTCCTCCTCCTCCTCCTCCTCTTTTGTAGAAAAATCCTATTTTTACTTTGAATGTTATTCATTTTCCCGTCTTTGTGGCAGTAGTGAATTTGGTAGATATGGTAGGTATGCAGGGAACATCTGGCTTATTATTAGTCCCCTTTGAAAAACTTCCTTATGGGATTTGCCGTAAGTAGTTATCCCCTGACCTGTATATTAGGTATCATTGATAGATCGATCTGTCAATCAGTCAGACAATAAGTCGTGATAATTATGTATAAGCCTTTCCAGTCATGGATGCATGCTGTATCAGAGTTGTCACTTTGTTCAGATGAAATCTGAGTGTAAAGTCCGGCAGACAGACACACTCCTTTGACACTGTACACACAATTCTGCTTCTGGCCACCTATCATTTATATTATCAATATGTATGCATGTATGTGTACGCATATATATATATATATATATATATATATATATATATATATATATATATATATATATATATATATGTATATATTCCATTACAACGTCATCCGGATGAGACTGTAAACCGAGGCCCCTGTGCGAACGCCGCAGAACATCTTGCACATCACGTTAAAAACGCGTTCCACCTCTCGGAAGAGCAGGCCATTGTGTGGCGGTGGGAGCAGATGACAAAATAAAAACCAGCATGCACACAGGTGTCGTGTTTGACACCATTCCCTGAGGAAAATCGGGGAGGTGGAGTCCCCATGGCAGTTTCGGGGCTGTATAATTATACAACGTTCTGGCGGCTCCTGCGATAGCTCTGGAACCATTCATATTGGCGATTGCCTTTCCAATGAACCATTCCAGCGACGTGGAGAGGGGGGTCTGCTGCATGGGTAACAGCTTGCCCTCCACGCTCACTTACCAAGGCTTTGCGCTCTAGAGCCTAGAGAGCAAAGAGTCTAGAGCGCAACTCTATAGTTTTCCAAGACTGACGGACGACCTAAATTATTTATCTATATATTATCTATTATATATTATATCTATCTATCTATCTATCTAATATATCTATTATCTATCTATCTATTGTCTATCTATATTATATTTGTACATTTACATATATATATGCTATATATCTGTACATTCACATATATATACATATGATTATATATATTTATATATATGTGTATATATACATATATATATACATATATTAACACTCTACTTCAAACTGTCTGTATGACACTTGTCTTTACACGTCTATTTGCCTCCTTCAGAGTATAACTTGCTCTCTGAACTCACTTTTGATGAAGTCTCTTCTGACAGCTAGAAATTGTAAAAGAAAAAAAAATCAACCGTAACCCACCA
>CM060329.1:57726445-57728945 GCA_030674155.1 Stramonita haemastoma
TGAGCTCATCTACTATTAGTCTTTTTTATCGTTGAAAATTTAGATTATTTTTGCGTAAAGATTGTATGTCAAATTTCAGTGACTTCAAAAGATAATCTCCTTGATGATTATTTTTTTTAAGAAGTGTGTGTGTGTTTGGGGGGGGGGGGGGGGGGGGGTTTACATGTGTGAACGTTTCTTTAGTGTTTTATTGTTGTTGATGTTATTGTTGTGTGTATGTTTGTGTGTGTGCGTGTGTGTGTGTCTACGCGCGCGCGCGTGTATGTGCGTGCGTGCGCGTGTGTGAATGTATGTGTGTGCGTGTGGTTTTGTTTGATTGACCTTTTTTCGTTCCTTTTTCCGCTTTCTGATTTTGTTCCCATATACAACATTCATAACTAGTTGAAAGGAAAAGGAAACACAGAGAGAGATAGAGAGAGAGAGAGAGAGAGAGAGAGAGAGAGAGAGAGAGAGAGAGAGAGAGAGAGAGAGAGAAGATGAATATGCGGAAGAAGAGGGAGAATAGAAGAAAATTGGCTAAAACAACAAAATAAGAGATTTTTTTTAAAAACCACTGTCTTAAAGGATTTTTGTGCCTAAGGATAAAACCAATTTTGCACATGTTGTGGTTCATAATTTTATTTTTGCCCCTAGCTCTCATCCAAACATAACTATCGGCTGACTGTCCGCGGGAGAAACACAGCAGAGGAAAAGCAAGGCAAAGAAAGAAATGCTGGTCAACATTATTAGCAACATCACTATAACACAGTAGATAGAACGTGAGCACCTTACCTGAACTTTTTAGACATCAAGGTAGAGAATGGAAGAGAGAGATGGGAAAAGAGAAGAGAGAGAGAGAGAGAGAGAGAGAGAGAGAGAGAGAGAGAGAGAGAGAGAGAGAGAGAGAGAGAGAGAGAGAGAGAGAGTCTTTATCGATTTAGTTGCTTAGAACTGTGAAAATCGATATGACAAGGCAGCCATCATCTTGCCTGGACTCTCTCATATTCGTCTGCTGCTGGAGAGAAAGGGGGCTAAGTGGTCTGGGGCTAGTCTCCCCTCTCTCTTTCTCTCTGTCTCTCCTTCCTTCTCTATTCTTCTGTTTTTCTGTCTCTGTTTTGGGTTTTTTTGTCTGTCTTTTTTTTGTTGATGATGTGTGTGTGTTTGTGTGTGATGTGTGTGTGTTGTGTGTGTGTGTGTGTGTGTGTGTGTGTGTGTGTGGTGTGTGGTGTGTGTTGTGTGTGTGTGTGTGTGGTGTGTGGTGTGTGTGTTGTCTGTGTGTGTTTCCTGCATTCTTTCTGGCTGTATCCTCTGTCTGTCTGTCTGTTTGTCTTCTGTCTGTCTGTCTTCTGTCTCTGTCTCGTCTGTCTGTCTGTCTGTCTGTCGTCTCTCTCTCTCTCTCTCTCTCTCTCTCTCTCTCTCTCTCTCTCTCTCTCTCTCTCTCTCCTCTCCTCTCCTCTCCCTCTCTTCTCCCCTCTCTCTCTCTCTTTAGTGTGTGTATGCGTGCACGCCTGATTCCATGCGTACCATGCATGGGATACATGATGGATGTACGTGCCGTATAGGTTGATAGTATATCTGTCTGCTGCGTGGTTTCAGACCTCTAGTTGATTTTTTGTTGGAGTTGGCGCCTGTAAGCTTTGGGCATGCAATGAGCACTGCAGTCAGATCTGATCAAAACCTCCCCTTCCTTGAACAATGACAAACAGACAGACTAGAAGGTAGAGGGAAGTAAGATAGGAAAACTGGATATGAATACCACGCTGTTCAAGAGAAACAATGGTCAGAATCCAGTTAGTCTTTCATCTTGGTTTTCCTTTGTTTGTTATTAGGGTGTGTTTATTTTCTCTCCACTAACGTATCTGGTTTTTGTTTATTGACTTTTGCTTTTCTTTTAGCGATTTACAATGATTTCTTTTCTCAAGTTGTGTGTCTTTCGTTGATCTTCCTTGCCATATCCTATGGTGAAGATGAAGTCCGCAGGCTTCTTTAAGGCCTCAGCACAGCCAGTGCTCACAACTTTCCTCGAAGGTTTTTAGTCTTCAGATCAGATCCTAGACCAGATCCGAGACCAGACCGAGACCAGATCCGAACTTGCAGACTGTTAAAGCAGAACTTTTGGGATGATCATGCACTCTGGAGTTTAGATAGTGGTGCCAGCATAGTGACACTTGAAGCTGTCATGCATGGGAACTATTCAAGGACAGAAGTGGAGTTTGGCCATCGAATGAAGATGCAAAGCTGGGGTAAAACAGCGGTACCTTGTCCTACGTTTCCTTTGTGAAGTTGGCGTTTTCGAGGAAACCTCTTTGGATGTGACAAAACAGCCTTTTGCAGACATTTTTTTTCCGACAAGTTTTATTGAGAAACTGGGCAAGTCTTTTTTTTTATCTGGTCGAAAATTGTTATGTGAAGTTGACAGAAGCTTCTACATTCTTCGGGACTTGTTGACATGTGCTCCCACATTTTTCTGGAAAATCTGTACTTAGAAATTTTCTTCTGTGTTGTATGTATCTCTCACTCT
>CM060329.1:57733945-57743945 GCA_030674155.1 Stramonita haemastoma
GTGTGTGTGTGTATGTGTGTGTGTGTGTGTGTGTGTGTGAATTGGGGCATTGTGCTAGGGTCCAAACCCCTTGTACCCTCTCCCTCTCCTGTTTCCTCGGTGAGTAGTTTCTGTATGACAGACAAGAGCATCATTTGTCTATCGATCGATCGTCAGGGCTGTATGCTCACGCCACCTTGTTGAATTTCCCTGCTATTTCTGGAACAAGAACACTTGCCTTGTCCTCGATTGTGTTCTGGGTTTGTAGGGCAAAGGCCAATGGTGATGGCTGCTGCTGCCTTTGTTCACTCAATGATAGTGACAATGCTAGCTAGGTTTTTTGGCCTGCTTTCTACAGGCGGAAAAGTCTTCAAGACCAAACTCTTGTTTCCTTAGTAACGAATTCTGTTGGGCAAAATGTGGGCCACTATGTTTGCCAGGAAATTGTAAAAATAAAAAAATGGAAGTGTTTATTTTTTTTTCTTCTTTGAGATTAGTGGTAATATTTTTTTTTTTACTTGAAGCATTCTGAATAAAAACTTAGAGAGTTTTGCACGTACGATTTTTTGGGTTGTATTTTATTGGGGTTAGTTTGCTTTAACTTCACGTGTGACCTTATTTGACTTTTCAAAATGTATTTCAAAGCAGTTTTCATAGCAATCTAGAGAGGGTGCTAGATCTATGACACATAAAATCAACACATTTTTGTTAGAAAATGTACGGTGAAGGTGTTTACATAACCTATGCAGTCGTTTGCGAGAGAGGTTTCACATACTTCGGCTTCTCTGGGGTCCCGCTTATTGCAGCCCATCTCCTCTCCTTCGCTGCTTTACCTTCCCTGAGCCTAAAGAGGGCAGGTACCCATTTACAGCTGTTTGAACTGGAGGACTGTTCTGAATCCAAAGCGCACGAACGGTCACCTACCCACTGGGCAACCACGTCACCTCTGCTCCATTTCTAGCTTGGGGAGAGCTAGTGCTCTGACCACCGAGCTCTCCTATATTTTTTTTAAGAAACTTAATGCTTATCAGAGGAAACTTTTCTTATTTTATTTTCACAATCCTGTTTATCCCGTCATTGAAATTTTATGACAATACCGAATTTGTCAAAGTATGCAATGTTGACAAGCGCAATATCTTGTATGCAGTGATTATCAGATTATACAACATTATGTAGAGACAATTTGTTTTCAAATGCAAGCATTGTTACTGTTACAATATATACAGTATTATATAGATAAAATAAAATAAAACATTACTAAGGAGAAGCCCAACATTTATCATAAAATTATAACGTTGCAAAAACACTGCTACCTGCAATCCAGTCCAACCCAATCCAATCTTGTTATTTATAGCCCCGCCGACCGCAGTAAGCCATATCGGGGCTGTCACCTCGTCAGATGCTGAAATCTCAGATTGAAAGGTGCAACTAAATTAATACAGATGAAAACAGGGTTTAAAACCAAATCTGCTGTCTTCACCTGTAGTAATACCCCGGCCACCTGTTATGGTTGAATAAGGACTGCATCCTGGATCCTGGAATAACCCCCCAATATTGATCATTCGATAACAGATAATAATGGTATAATGTTGCCAAACGCACTTTTTAAGTATTGATTTATGTGATTTCACATTCTTTCTCATTCCTGGTTTTGTTTCAGATAAAGGCTTATTATTTTGAAAATAATATATTGCCTGTAACAAGATGTTATCTACATTTTCTTTACATAAGATGTCGTGTCTGTTACAATACCTAATGGTTTTATTTTTAATTGCATGTAATGGGGGCAGTCACATTGAGTAAACAAATGAAACACAGCGCGCGCGCGCGCGCGCGTGTGTGTGTGTGTGTGTGTGTGTGTGTGTGTGTGTGTGTGTGTGTGTGTGTGTGTGTGTGTGTGTGTGTGTGTGTGTGTTCGCACGCGCGTGCTTGCGTGCGTGCGTGCGAGCACATTTGTGTATGGTGCAGGTGCAAGGTTTCAGGTGTGCATATGCGTGCATGCATCAGTCTTTCTGTCTCTTTGTCTCTCTGTTACCCTGTCTGTCTCTGTACGTGTCTCTGCATCTGCGCAGGTACTACTGTGCTCAGGTATCTAGCCTAATGCAGGCAGGCATCTCTCTCTCCTCTCCATCACCCCACACAGCCTTGCTTCCTTTGCTCTCGGCGTGTTGTCTGTCAGCACGTTCCATAATATTTGTTCAATTGATCGGCCCCGTGTGCTCACTTCTCTCTGCTGAGTTTCCCAGCTATTTCTGCAGCGAGAGCAACCTGCCCTGTCCTTGATTCTCCTGAGGGGGTTGAGGGCAAAGGCCAAGGTTAAGTCAATGCTGCAAAGGAAGGAAGGAAGGAAGGAGGGTCTTTTTGTGGCGGGCGACACGGAAGTGAAAATAAAGATTTGAGAGCGTGTGTTGAAGAGGCAGGTGACACACAAACCAACAATGATTTTAGAGCGGAGTTGCTTGACTCTACATGAAGTCCTTCTCCAAACCTGAAAGCATCAGAGTATAAGAGATGTCTTCTTCAGTTTAAAACATAGTGTGTGTGTGCGTGTCTGTGTGTGTGTGTTTGTGGGTGGGTGGGTGCATGCGTGCGTGCACGCGTGTGTTTTAAGACTGTACAGTCTGATGGATTAGAAGTGGTCTCGCATATTCGAGAGAGTTATCTTTCAAATCCCATTTCGAACCAGGCTTTTCTTTATCCGTTTGGTAGTGATTGCTGGTTTATGTGTTTAATCTTCGAATTGGATAGTAAACTGAGATCTGGCGTGTTGTCAATGTTCAAAGTTATATAAAAGAAAATTAATCACTGAATCAACAGAGAGAATGGTTTCCAGCAACATTATGTACAAAAACGGCCATAACAGCAGCCGTGTATGCGTAGCATGAGAACATAAAACAGGTGGGTGGTGCTGTTATCCAAGCTTGGCATTGTCTCACAGGAGAACATCTGGAACTGTATATAGGATGCGTGTGGTGTCACTACACATTCTGCAACATACAAAACACTATTTTGTTTTCATGCATGTCTCAGTCCATGTACATTTATTTTGTCACTAGCCTGGGATGCTATAGCGAGCATAGGTTTGCAAGTATTTATGTGCAGATAGCTATTTTTTCCCAAACCTCTTTTTTTTCTATGTGTCACATTCTTCCTTTTCTCTCTGTTTTTATCTGTCACCGTGTTCTACAATATTTTGTCCAATTGACTGTCCTGACTCGTGCTTACTCCATTTCTGTTGAATCTGCCTTCTCTTCCTGTAACAAGAACCTTGGCGTATCTTCAATTCATTTGTGAATGTTCAGTACCAAGTCTTATGTAGCTGGCTGTCTTTGTTCAGTTCACGGACAAAGGGAGGCCTTTTTCAGCTCTCCTCACACTCAGTGAGGGAAATGAAAAATAACTGAGGTGTAATGTTTCTAGCAGAAACAGCCCACACCCAGACAAACACTCTGTACTGTATTGCACTGGATTCACCCTGCAGGTGTGCTCCAAACAATCTCCTCCACTGGTGGATCTGTGGTTGTAAAACACATGGGTATGTAGATTTCTGTCTAGTACGTCTGTGGGTTTTCCAGCTTAAAATTTCAATTACTCATCAACACGCAAAGCATTTTATTTCTAAAATCTCTGAAAACCCTCACTTCATTTAAACGATTGATTTTCTTTTTGGTGAAAGCCTAGTGATTGATACAGCAGGTAGTATTTGTTGGCAAAAATTTATAAAAATTAACTGTATATACTAAATAGTACATCAGAAATTAACAACAGATATGAAGTTCACAGAAGAGAATGCCTGTCCACGAAACATGAGACAGAAAAAGAATTGTTTCCTTTCAAACTATGAGAGCATCATTTACTGAAGTAAATCGGATAGCAGCCTACACTTCAGTCATTTAAGCTACACAGCTTATTCCCTATAACTATATCCTTTTTGCAGCCAGACAGTATCAGGACAGCTTTGAAGGATTACAAAAGGTATAAAAGCAGAGATCCCCAAAATTAATAATATATTACCATTTCAACAACTTTCTTCCTTGGTTTGATGGTATAATTTTGCTTGCTCTGGGAAAGACGCCGTTGCCTTTGTATACTGTAATTTGGGGTTGGTTTGTTATTCAAATTTATTGGTTTTCAATATGTCACCATCACAGTCTGTTCGTAGATCGTTGCACTTGATACAACACAACCATACTACACAAAATATATTGCAAAATGTGTCTATGTTTTTATGAACTCTCTCTCTCTCTCTCTCTCTCTCTCTCCTCTCTCTCTCTCTCTCTCTCTCTCTCTCTCTCTCTCTCTCTCTCTCTCTCTCTCTCTCTCTCTCTCTCTCTAGTAGTTTCTCCTATACTGACTGCCTTCTCTGGTTTCACTTTGATCGCTCCCCATGTGAACTCTTTCATCTTAACGACCCTGTGATTGGCCCACGCCAGCAAGAGAGAAGAAAAGAGAATCCCTGCTCCACTGCCAGTACAGCATCGTTGGTATGGCTTCATTTGTAACTGTCTTCTCTTTTCATCCTCAGGCAGTGTACACTCTTTGACATGGTGCTAGCAGAGACTGTAACTCTCCCGAATACTTTTTAATTCACACTGCTGTGTAGTATCTGATTGCGCTAGTTATTTTGACATCTGATACAGACGTAAAAAATCATGTGAACATTTTGTAGAGAAAAAAATTATCTCAGTGAATATTTTAAAAGAAATAGTTCTGGATTTTGTACTGATTTATTATTAAAACAACCCAGCAACCCTATCGTGGTTGCAGAGAGGAGGAGGGAAGGAAGTGGGATGTGAGTGTGATCTATTGCTGCCCAAGTACCCTGTCTTGAAACCCACTTTTTGTAGTGCCTGTAGCCATAGGAGTGTGCCTCACTCTGATGGTATGCCCATTACGTCAGCAATCATTACCTTGTTGGCTTGGGTGGAAGTAGAGAAAGCAGAAGCAGTAGGAACAGCAGGAGAAGGAACATTAGCAGCCGCAGAAGAAGAAGAAGAAGAAGAAGAAGAAGTAGTAGTAGTAGTAGTAGTAGTAGTATAGTAGTAGTAGTAGTAGTAGTAGTAGTAGTAGTAGTAAGTAGTATGTATGTAGTAGTAGTAGTAGTAGTAGTAGTTGTATATTAGTTGTAATATTAATAGAGATGAAGTGATAGTTGTAGTAGTAGTATTGGTAGTAGTAGCGCAGCAGTAGAAAGTAGAAGTAGATAGTAGAGAGTAGTAGTAGTAATAGTAGTAGTAGTAGAGCACTAGCAGCAACAGTAGTAGTATTGTAGTAGTAGTTTTAGCGCAGCAGAAGTCATAGTAACCAACCAATGAAGAAATGACGTCTACTTCCATGCAAACTTATGTACATATAATCAGTTCTAATTTGTTCAGGTATGCATGCCTGTGACGTTCGTGTGCACATTCCATTATTCTAAGTGTACCTGTATAGCAGCGATAGTTGTGTCTAAGTTTCTATTGCAGAAACTTGATTCATCAGTAGTATCATCAATTCAGACAGAAAGGCAATGCAATAAGCATCTCGGCATCCGAGGAACAGAGCATCAGTACAGAGTGTGGGTAGTTAGTGCAAGGTGCCAAGTCTTGTTCTGTGTTGCTGTCTCAGCTTACTAGAGGTCAGGTGCCGGGAAATCTGTCAGTGTTCAGGCTCTCTCTCTCTCTCTCTCTCTCCTCTCTCTCTCTCTCTCTCTCTCTCTCTCTCTCTCTCCTCTCTCTCTCTCTCTCTCTCTCTCCTCTCTCTCTCTCTCTCTCTCTCTCTCTCACACACAAACTGTATGCACACATGCAAATGCATGGGTACATTGCCATACAAAGCTGTACACAAAAATGGACACAGATATGTGCCGATCCACATTACACTCACATACACACAGTACACACAGTACATACAGACACACAGACACAGACAAACACACACACACACCACTGTTTCAAATTTTAATTTCCAAGTATTACCCCCCCCACCCACCCCTCCTCCACAACTCCCGCCCATCCTCCTCTCTCTGTACCCTTTGTACCTCCCCCTCTCTATTCTTTCTTTCTCTCTGTAGCAGTCAGTCCCCCCCTCCTGACTGACGTCATAGTCTCTGTGATCAACTGTTTTCATTTGGTAAGGAGGTGACCCCATTCTGACAAAGCAGTGTGGTGTCCAACTTGGCCTCCTAGCATACACAAACGCATACACAAACGCACGTCGCACGGCGCCGCACACACACACACACACACACACACACACACACACACACACACACACACACACACACACACACACACACACACACACACACACCACTGTCAGGTCATTCAAACAGCAATGAACAGCACATTCGTGAACTACAAACAAACCTCTAGATTGCTGATTCTGTTTCTGCTGCTGCTGTTGCTGCTCTGCTATTTCTGTTGCTGCTGGTGCTACAGCCTCTGGTACTATTGCTATGACCATCTCTTGTTTGCTCTTTGAAGACCTGTGGAGGTTGGGGGTGGAAAGGGAGTGAGGAAGGCAAGGGGTTGTTGATGGAAGTTTACTGTTGGAGGCAGAGGATGGTCCTTTGTTGAGAAGACTTGGAAAATAGGTGAAGGAATTGTTGTACAGATCTGTGAAGTAAACGTGTGTGTGTGTGTGTGTGTGTGTGTGTGTGTGTGTGTGTGTGTGTTGTGTGTGTGTGCGTGCGTGCGTGCGTGTTCAAGTTTGAGTGTGTTTGGTTGGATGGACAAAGGGTAACAAAACACGAATAGAAAATGAGAGATCCCCAATTCAAATTCCACTTAAAGGAAGCAGCATTTGCCTCCATTCGTATTGGACAATGGTCAGCGGATTGGGTCTATGTCCTTTGCCTGAAACAATAATCAAAGATGTGGTATGCAGATCATGTGCCAAGGATGTAAAAGAGGTCATCGCAGCAAGAAAGAGTAATTTCTGGCCAAATTCTGTACAAAAAGCTTACTTGCCCTCAGATAACAAAATACAAATGCAGGCAAGAAAAAAACATACGGTTGGTGCTTTCCCCAGCAATATAAATACAGCAAAAAAAGAAACAGATGATTCTTGCCTTTACCCCAGCAACAGGTAAGAAAAAGAAACAGGTTGTTGTTTCTCTACTCCAGCAACGTTCTTTTCCATAAAACAACTGGAATACTGGTAGGAAGTGTTATCTGTGACTATAAATGCTATAATAAAAAACGAAGACAACACCAGTAAAGTAGGAAGTGTTCTCTGTGAGTATAAGTGTTAACAAATACCAAACAATATAAAGTAAGTGTTCTCTCTTGTTATAAATGCTAGCAAATCACACACAATACAAGTAGGAATGTTCTCTGTGTTATAAATCTAACGAATACCAAGCACAATACAAAATACGTAATTTTGTGTGCACGTTGGTAAATGGATGTATATAGCTTTGTGAGAATAAAGACTTTTAAACGTGTGGTTTCAAATATTCATGATTCCAAGCCTCTCTATGCACTATGTGCCACGCCTCCCCGTTCCTCTTTGTTGCCATCTGTTGACTTGTTCAAGGGTATTGATCCATGACTGGTCTGACCGTGTGTTCACTCCACTTTGCTGGATTTCCCTACTATTTCTGGAAGGAAAACATTTGCCTTGTCCTGGATTTTATTGTTGGTTTTCAGGGCAAAGTCCAAAGCCGCTGGCTGCTTTTGTCAGGGCAGAGGAACAAAGGTAGGCCTTTTCACAGCTTTCCACAGTCAGCCAGGGGAATGAAAAACCACTGAACATTGTTCCCTGAGAAACAGTCCCCACGTCCAGACAAACACTCCGCACTAGATTAACCCGTCATGTTTGCTTGGAGCAATCTCCAGACACTGATGGGATTCGTGATTGCAAAACACAAGTATAGATTTTTGCTGTCTGCTATGTCTGTGGGTTTTCTGGCTTAAGTTTTCAATTACTCATCAACACGCACCTAATAGACAACATCTGAACAGTCTTGGTTTAACTAAACAGCAGATTTGTTGGAAGAGGTTGAGTGTGGGGGAGGGAGGGGGGTAAAATTGTTTTTAATGAATGAAGAATGTTTGTCAGGATACAAAATAAATGCTAGACCTTACATCATTTTAAAATTTCGGCAACCGTTGTTAAGCTCACGTGAAAAAGTTGTTTATTCATGAGGAAATCAGATAGAGAATGTTACATTAATATTTAAATTTAGAAATGATATCTGCCAAGGTAAATGCACACAGAGTTCAGTTATCGAAACAAGATGATCACAAAAATAACTGTAAGCCAATCATCATGACAACCTGTCTTCGTAAGCAGCTGGATATTTCAAAGAACATTAAATGTTCTTTGAAAAATGTAACTGTGTAGATTCTGTTCATAAATTTCATGAACAGAATCTACACAGTTACATTTTGTTTAACCAAATATGTCAATGGGTTTTCTCTTATTTGGGTGGGTTTTTTTTCGCTTCATGTTCCAGAAAGCATTTACTTAGGTTTTACCTTTAGTATTTTTTTTTTTATTGATTAGCTTGTTAGTGTTCACATTTACCATGGCATGATTCTCTATATGATGGATATCAATACTAAAACAATACACTGCAACCAATCTACAAAATAAAATGCAGTAGTATGTGTGTGTCAGTCAGTCAGTCAGTCAGTCTGTTAGTCTGTCTGTCTGTCTGTCTGTGTCTCTCCCTAGTAGTTCCGCCCATACACTGCCTTCTCTGGTTTCACTTTGATCGCTCCCCATGTGAACTCTTTCATCTTAACGACCCTGTGATTGGCCCACGCCAGCAAGGGAGAAGAAAAGAGAATCCCTGCTCCACTGCCAGTACAGCATCGTTGGTATGGCTTCATTTGTAACTGTCTTCTCTTTTCATCCTCAGGCAGTGTACACTCTTTGGCATGGTGCTAGCAGAGACTGTAACTATCCTGAATGCCTTTTAATTCACACTCCTTTGAAGTATTTGATTTTTCTGGGTGTAGTTTGACGTCTGTGTATATGTCTTAATTCTACAGATATTGTTTGGATTGGTTTTTGATTTTTCTTGATTTATTTGTTCATGATTTTCGTCACAGGTTTCTATATTGTGAAGTAAATCAATGCAAATCAACTTTCAAGCCAAAATTGCACACAGGTGTTCGACTACCTGAGGTTTCAGTATCGTCTTTTTAAGGTCATGTATTCATTTATTTGTATCAAATACCCTTCAGTCTCTCCAGCGGTAACATAATTGATAGTGCACTGGTAATTTCATTATCATATTTATCTACTATCATTACTGCTGGTAATTTCGGTTGTCCTTTTGCAGAGGTAATGCAAATACTGGTAGCTGAAGTAGAAGCAGCAGAAATAGAAGTTGCAGCCATAGAGTAACAAGCAGAAGTATAAGTAGTAGTGACAAAAGTTGCAGCAATTAAATAAGTAGTAGAAGTAATAGAAGTTGTAGCAATAGCAGCATAGTAGAAGCATCAGTAATAGGAGTTGCAGCAATAGACTAAGTAGCAGAAGTAGAAGTCCATGGTAGTGAAAGGTGAAGTGGACCTCTTTGGTGTTGCCATTGATGACATTATCATTGCTATCATTATTTTTGTCATAATCATCGTTATAGGAGAAATAGTAGCAGCTCTTAACAATGCACGGCACATCTCCTCTCTCTCTCTCTCTCTCTCCTCTCTCCCTCTCTCTCTCTCTCTCTCTCCTCTCTTCTCTCCTCTCTCTCTCTCTCTCTCTACTCCTCTCTCTCTCTCTCTCTCTTCTCTCTCTCTCTCTCTCTCTCTCTCTCTCTCTCTCTCCTCTTTGTCTTCTTCTGTCTGTCTGTCTGTCTGTCTGTCCTGTTTTGCCTCTGTCTTTATGTCAGTGCATGACTGCAAGTGGTGTCTAAGAGAGAGACAGACAAATACAGAGCAAAAATACGAGGTGAGTGTGTGTACGTGTGCGTGTGTGTGTGTGTGTGTGTGGTGTGTGTGTGTGTGTGTGTGTGTGTGTGTGTGTGTGCGTGAACGCGCGCGTGGACGCACAGGTATGTAATATATACCAGCATGTACCCATGCGCATT
>CM060329.1:57756445-57761445 GCA_030674155.1 Stramonita haemastoma
TCTCTCTCTCTCTCTCCTCTCTCTCTCTCTCTCTCTCTCTCTCTCTCTCTCTCCTCTCTCTCTCTTCTCTCTCTTCTTTCTTTCTTTCTTTCTTTCTTTCTTCTATATCTTTCCCATATTGACACTCTTTTCTTTTGCTGCTTTGTTTTTCTTCATTGCCTTCTTCTTCTTCTTCTCTTCTTCTTCTTCTTCTTCTTCTTCTTCTTCTTCTTCTTCTTCTTCTTCTTCTTCTTCTTCTTCTTCTTCTTCTTCTTCTTCTTCTTCTTCTTCGCATTCTTCGCATTCTTCTTCTTCGCATTCTTCTTCTTGCATTCTTCGCATTCTTCTTCGCATTTCTTTCGCACTCTTCGCACTCTTCGCATTATTTGCATGCTTCGCATTCTTCTTCCACTACTTTTTCGCATTCTTCTTGCATTCTTCTTTGCATCTTCTTCTTCTTCGCATTCTTCTTCCTCCATTCTCTTTCTTCGCATTCTCCTTGCATTTTTCTTCGATGGGTTTTTCTCCTTCACTTCCTCCTCTTCCTCCTCCTCCTTCCTCATTCTTCTGCATCTCTGTTCCTTGTATTTGGGGTTTTCCCCTGTCCCCACTAAAGACTGTTACAGCCCAGTTACACAGTCAAACAGAAAAAAAAGCAGTGAACATAAACAAAGACTGTAGTGTGTGTGTGTGTGTGTGTGTGTGTGTGTGTGTGTGTGTGTGTGTGTGTGTGTGTGTGTTTGTGTGTGTGTGTTGTGTGTGTTGCTTCAGCTAAACTATTTTGCTGTATGTAGCAAAGATTGTAGTATATATGTAGCAAAGTATGTAGTATGTATGTTGCCTCAGCTAAACTACTATTTGTAGTAAAAACTGTAGTATGTGTGTCGCTTACTCCTAAACTACTTTTCAGTTTGTAGCAAAGACTGTTAGTATTTGTGTCGCTTCAGCTGAACTACTTTTTATAGTAAATACTGTAGTGTGTATGTAACAAAGATTGTAGTATACTATGTTGCCTAAGCTAAACTACTGTTTGTAGTAAAAAAAACAACAACCAACAACTGGGGGAGTGGTGGTGGTGTGTGTGGTTGTGTGTGTGTGTGTGTGTTGTGTGTGTGTGTGATGTGTGTGTGTGTGTGTGTGTGTGTGTGCGCGCGTTCGTGCGTGGTGTGTGTGTTGTGTGTGTGTATATCGCTGAAGCTAAAGCACTGTTGTAGCAAGGTCTGTAGTATGTATGTGTGTCTCTTCAGCTAAACTACTTTGCTATGTGTAGCACACACCCCTCCCTACACCTGTTTTTTCACTTGACCTAAATCGTGGGCGTGAAGTCAATAAGAGATTTCAACGAGAAGAAGAAAAAATGATGGCAGAAAGAACGGATTTCCAGCTTGAATACCGGAATGACTCTTCAGGTGCGAAAGGAAGGAAAGAAAGAGAGAAAAGAAACAAGAAAAAACAAACAAGAACAAACAAAGAGAAAGAAAGAAAGAAAGAAAGAGAAAGATACAAAGAAAGAAACAAAGAAAGAAACAAAGGAGAAAGAAAGATGAAAGAAAGAAAGGAAGAGATAAAGAAACAAAGAAAGAAAAAAGAGAAAGAAAGAAAAGAAAGAAATGAAAGGAGAGATAAAGAGAAACAAGAAAGAGAAGAGAGGTAAGAGGGAGGATGACAATAAGTTCAAAAAGAAAAGAGGAATTAAAAGAAGGAAGAAAGGAATGAAGGCAGTAAAAAAGGAGGGAAGCAAAGGAAAAGAAGAGAAGCGTAAACAAAACAAGAAAAGAAATGTGGATGGAAAAAAGAAAGAGATATATAGAAAGGGGGAAGAGCGGAAGGAAAAGGCAGGTATAATTTGCCAAAAAAAGCAGAAGGGAAAGGGGTATTAGAAAGAGGTGGGGGCAGACAGAGAAAAAGAGACAAAGAGACAGACAGATGCACAGAGCAGAACACAAACAACAGAAAAAAGAGAAATATTCACAAATTTGATTATGAGAGAAATGAAAGACAGGCATGCACGCGCGCGCGCGCGCACAACACACACACACACAACACCAACCACACACACACCACCACCACACACCACCACCACCACCACCACCACCACCACAATACAACACAAAACACGCGCGCACACTCACACACACACAAAACAAAACACACAATACAACACACACATACATACTATACACACAACACACTATACATCACACACACATATATCATATAATATATATATATATTATATATATATATATATATATTACACACACACAAACACACACACACCATACCCCCCCCCCCCCCCCCACCCACCCAAACAAACAGATTAGTTAAGCAAGCTCAGCAGTTATTTGACACGTGAAGTACTGTACATCCATGGGTTCTGTAACCTTCGACTGTCACTGGTTTTTTACCCCCCCCCCCCCCCCGGCCCCCTCCCTATGTTGCCTCTCAGCCCTCTAATCTCTGTGTTGAAGGCAGTGCAGCACTAATTGCAGGATAAACTCACAGAGCTGCTAGCTGAGTGGGTCCTGTTGGTGCTTCAGACAACTTTCAGGCACAGAAAAGCAGAAGTAAAGAGAGAAAAACAAGAAGAAAAAAACAGAACTGAATAGAAAGAGTGCCGAACTAATAATAACATCAACAACAAAAAACCCCTAGAGAAAGGGGGGGGGGGGGAAAGCCCAGGAAAGAAAGAGACGGAGATAGATGGATAGACAGACAGACAGACAACAGACAGACGACAGAAAGACAGGTAGATAGATAGAGAGAGAGAAAAGATAGATTAGAGAGATAGATAGATAGATAAGAATAGACAGACTAGACAGACAGACTGGCACAACAGACAGACAGACGGACAGACAGTGAGAAACAGACAGAAGTGGATGACAAACCGAAAGGAAGAAAGAAGTAGGAGAGAGGAAAAGAAAGAATAGACATAAATAATCACACCAACGCACACTCATACACACGCTGCACGCACGCACACCGTACACACACACACCCGCGCGCGCGCGCTGCACAAAACAGAGAGAGAGAGAGAGAGAGAGAGGAGAGAGAGAGAGAGAGAGAGAGAGAGAGAGAGAGAGAGAGAGAGAGAGAGAGAGAGAGAATGACAAACAGGCAGGCAGACAGAAACAGAAGAAAAAAAGATCGTAAATAATAAACAAGGACACAGACAAGCAAACAAGATAACAAGAACGAAGGAAAGATAGATTACAAATTGAATAAACCAAATTAACTGAGTAAGAAGAGGGTGCAAAAAAGAAAGAAAATAAGATGTAAAGAAAAGGAGGGGGTTGGTGAGGGAGAAATATAAAAGCAGCTATACTTCTGAAGAAAAAAAAAGAAAGAATATAAAGAAAGAATACGAAAAATAAATGTACAGAAAATTTAATATTCAAGAAAATTAAAAACAACACACACTCAGCACTGAAAGAAAAAGTAATAAGAAGTGAGAGAGTCAATAGAGTCAACATTATTAGCACACGTCATACACTCAACAGCTGTGGTTTGACACAACCTGCACTCGTATGTGTTTGTGTTAATGTGTGTTTTTATTTATTTTCATTTTATTCTTTTATATCGAGGATCATAGAATAAGCACTCGTGCTTTTTCATCTAGTCCCCGTGTGTATGCAGTTGTGTGTAAATATTGTCATCTGTTCCCACCGGCACACAATGGCCTACTCTTACGAAAAACGGAACATGATTTAACGTGTGCGCAAGATGTTCTGCGTGCGTTCGCACACGGGGCCTCGGTTTACAGTCTCATCGAAAGACTTTTGGGGAGAGTAGAGTCAGCACTGATGTTAATTCCAGGGGAAAAATCCCCTCCAACGAGAATCGAACTCGGGTCGTGTGTGTTGTGTGTGTGTGTGTGTGTGTGTGTGTGTGTGTGTGTGTGTGTGTGTGTGTGTGTGTGTGTGTTGTGTGTGTGTGTGTGTGTGTGTGTTCTATAGCCTAGAAAGTTTTCTGAATGTTTGTGTGGTGTTCTTACAACCAAGTAACAAATAAGAATAGAGAAAAAAGAAAGAAAAAAGAAAGAGAAGAAGAAAAAAAAAGAAAAGAAAGAAAGAAACAAGAGAAAAAAACAAATGAAACAAAAAAAAAAAGAAGAAGAAAAAAGTAAAAAGAAAAAAGAATGAAGAAAATGAAAGGTTAAAAGACAGAAGAAGGAAGAAAAAAGAGTGAAAGAGGAAACAAAAAAACACAAATCCCCAATACAAAACAAAACCAAACAAAAATAAACAAACAAAACAGAAATCACAAGAAAAGAAAGTAGGGCAGAAAATGAAACAGCGCAAACAAAGTGGTTAAAGAAAAAGGTCAGAATTATTGCAGAAAACCACATAAAACTGAAGGGAAAAAACAGACATGAGAGAAGTGACAAGGACAACACAATAACCAAGCTCAACATTGTAGAGTGTCATCACACTCGTGGCTACACCCTGATTCTGTGTATCCAACTGTCAGTCTTGCTTTTGTTCTTTTTTCTTGTTTATTTGTTTTGTGTTTGCTTTCGTTTTGTTTAGGAAAGTTTATGTATATATATATTATATATATATAACATTATACATATATATATTATATATATATATATATATATATATATATATATATATATATATATATATATATATATATGAAGAAAAAAGAAGATATGAAAGAGGAAACAAAAAACACAAACGCCCAATACAAAGCAAACAAAAATGAAGAAAGAAATCACAAGAAAAAAAGCTACTATACAACATAATTTTTTATATATCTATACATACATACATAATCCATACATACATACATTTATATTCTTACATACATCCATAATCACATATCATCCATCATCCATCCATCCATACATTTATATATATACTATCATACATCTATAATATATCATATATTATATATATTCGGGATAGGAGCGAAAATTTGCTGAAAATAAAGAGATGAAGCTGAACACAGTCGTGTTTATATATATATATATATATATATATATATATATATATATATATATATATATATATATA
>CM060329.1:57766445-57773945 GCA_030674155.1 Stramonita haemastoma
CTGTCAATCTCCTTTTATCCACTGTTACATATCCTGAGGGGGAAAAACACAAGAGAAATTCCAATAATGTCTATGTAAGGTTTTACAAAGTAAGCCATGTCTCTGTTCATTAAGAGAGAGAGAGAGAGAGAGAGAGAGAGAGAGAGAGAGAGAGAGAGAGAGAGAGAGAGAGAGAGAGAGAGAGTCAAATCAACTCAAATTCTTTTATTTCGAGGATACTGAATAAGCCCTCATGTGCTTTTTTACATCCAGTTCCCGCCCTTATCAGGGATAAGATCAAGATTAAAAAAAGACAGACAGAGACAGACAGACAGACAGACAGACCATACCAAACAGACAGACAGCCGAACATAGACAAAGAGTTTATTTTTATGGGTAAGAGATGAGTGTCATTTGATCTGACCAGGGCTTCGTTCTGGAAAAAGAACGACGATGGAGAAAGAGGTCTGGATTGCTTCCAGGCTTGTGACTGGTGGTCACTGTGTGGTCAGTTTGCAGATTAAACAGCGGTCAGTTTCCCTGTCCATTGGCGGCCATCTAATCACCAAAGAGAATGTTTACAACACGCGAGGGGTTTCAGATCGATTGGTTTGGTGTGGTTAGCTGGCTGGCTGGTTAGTTGGTTTGTGGGTGGGTGACAGGGTGGGTGGGTAGGGGGGGGGGGGGTAGTGAGATGCGAGGCATAGATCGTCTATAGATGCTACTGGTGAAAGAGGGGGGTGGGGTGGTGATGGAAGGGAGGGGGGTATTTGTTGGTTTGTTGTGTTACATGGTTTGTGGGTTGTTTGCTTGGTTTCAGTTTCAGTTGGGGCTTGCCTGATTTTATTTGGTCTTTTTCGGTTTTGTTTTGAAGGGGGGTGGGGGTGGGTGGATAGTTGTTTGTTTGCTTGTTTGTTTGACTTTTTTGTTGCATACATATTTGTTTTTATGGCAAGAGCTTGTGTCTTATTTAATTTTATAAATTATTTCATCTCTGTCTATTGCTTAAAACGAAACAGTCATGAAGTATACTTCATTTTAGAGCCATATACTCTTCAGTTTAAAGAGTGACTGAATATAATATATATATATATATATATATTTATATATATATTTTATATATATATATTATATATATAACAGAGAGAGAGAGGTTTATTCGTAAAGGCCACAACCTTTAGAAGGAGGATAAACATAGTAATCTCATTATGGCATAAAATGCAACAGCTTAATATTTGCTACTACTGTTAGCACTGTATTTCTTATCTTAACTGCTTTCTGTAAGTACAATGCTACATGCCATTTAGTTGTTTTGTTTGTCGCTGTCAGAGGCGATATCTTTTTAAACAGTCACGTTGCGAGTAATACTTACATTGAATAAATTGGGTTTTGGGGTTTTTTTTTCCTCCACTATTTTTTCCTCAATGAGTAAATTGTTTTCTGAGATCATCACTTAATCCAGACATGAAAGAACAAAATGTACCTCGTTTTCTTGTGACTCAAGGCATAATGGACAAACCACATTACAGCCAACTACTCTTGATAACGAAAATGATGCACAAAAATATCAGAAATGCCAAATCTAAATCGACAGAGAGAGAGAGAGAGAGAGAGAGAGAGAGAGAGAGAGAGAGAGAGAGAGAGAGAGAGAGAGAGAGAGAGACAGACAGACAGACAGACAGACAGACAGACAGACAGACAGACAGACAGACAGACAGACAGACAGACAGACTAACAGACAGATAAGCAGACACAGAGACAGTAGAGGGCTGAGAGACTGGGAGCAAGGAGAAGGAAAAGTAAATGGGTTGAGTTCAGTGGCAGGGTATTTTTTGATGTGCTCACAGTTGGTTCAATCTGTGTGGCTGTGGGGTACCTACGTGTTGCTGCTGTTTTCATCATCGCAGACAGACCAGCATCTCTTGGCTGCGCTGGCTGTAGGCTAAGCCTAGTAGCTGCTAGGGTCAGGAGGAGTGTAGTGGGGCTGTTGAGGGGATAGAGGGACACTGAGATATAGATAGATCCCCACCCATCATTCAGGCCGAGGAGAAAATGGGGGATGCTGAGGCACCAGAGGGGAAGTAAGGGTGGATGGATGATGTCAAAAGTAGGGCGGAGTTGGGGTTGGAGGGGTATGGGGAACTGCACAGGTGTGAGGTTAAGCTACCTGTGAGGTGGCGAGTTTTGTTGAAAAAAGAAAGGTTTTGTAGTGTAGATGGGAATTACTCCTATAAAGCCAAATTTCCGAAACTCTGAATACTTACTGGCCTCAGTATTGATAAACAAGCAAGTAATTACGACAATAACAAAAAAAAACACAACGCCAAAAGAAAATGTATTTTAAAATTCCAACCTAATAAGAAAAAAAATATACTCAACAAACTCTACTCCCAAAGACTTGACCCCTTGAACACAAGATTATAAAACAAACAAAACATGTCTTATAAACAGCCCAAAGGATTACAGGAGAGAGAGAGAGAGAGAGAGAGGAGAGAAGAGAGAGAGAGAGAGAGAGAGAGGGAGAGAGAGAGGAGAGAGAGAGAGAGAGAGAGAGAGAGAGAGGAGAGAGAGAGATGAAGAATGAAAGAAATGAATGAATGAATGAATGAATGAATGGCCTTTATTTTCCTAGAGTAACTGAGTGACGCATTTACATACTTTTTTTTAGAGAGACAGAGGTACAGAGACAGAAAAACAAGAAAAAAAGAGGTGAAAGGCAATGGAAGAAAGAAAGTGAATGAGATCCGTCAGTCGATGCGCTGGTCGATGTGCTGACTGACTGTGGATTCATTCAATCTGTCTGTCGGGCTGCAGGCAGGAGAAAAGGCAGAGAGGCAGGGAGGGAGGGGTGTGCTGCTTGTTTGTTCTCGCCATCCCAGACACACCAGGAGCCTTTGGTACTGCTGTGTGTGGTGGCGGGGAGCAGGGCCGTTAGCTGCAGCCTGGGGATATCCCTCCTCCCCGGGCAGCCAGAGAAAGCAGAGAGTTTCCGAAAGGGGGAAGAAGATCGGGGGCCGTGCACAGAAACATCGAAAGAGTGAGTGAGAGTTCTAGTTTTGTGCAAGAAAGCAGGCACTGAGGAAGAAAAACCGTTTCTGTGTGCTTGGCTCCAGAAACTAATATGATGCTCAACTCCCATAGTTCTGCTGTCAAAAACTGACCACATCAACAAGTTTGTCGTGTTTGACGACGAAACAGCAGAGGAGGTAGCTGTTATTTCGGACACTGGGCAGAAATTTGATTATAGTGGAGATGCCTTGAAGACAGGATCGTGAAGCATGAAAAAGATCGCTGTTGCGTCTTCTCTCATGTCCCCCCTACGTCTTTGGGACATGGGACTGAGTGAGTGAGTGAGAGTGAGTGGAGATGCCTTGTCCACAGCACTTCCCCACTCTCTCGGCCAAGTGGGCATACGTGCAGTCAGCGTTGGAGATGTTCTCCAAAGGCCAACTAGCCCTCAGGGCTGCAGCTCATAAGAACTGTGCAAGTCAAGCCTCCTAGTCAGAGTCATAATCGATCACTAAAAACTAAGCTGTAAAGTGACATCAATAATAAAAACAACCAAAAATAATTAAAAGAATCAATGTACAGCAATAACAACAATAACAAACCGTACAAGAAACAATAACGATACCCCCACCCTCCAAGGAAAAAACAACCCTCAAACAATACAACAACAGCAGCAACAACAACAATGAAACAAACAACAACAAATAACAAACAACAACTAAGAACCAATCTACAAAACCTAGGCTAACACAGATGTAGTATTTCCACAGCCCGGATCAGGAGGAAGAGACAGTTAAAATCAGATGAAGACAGTCACTGGGATCAGTCAAGCCAAATTTGATCCGCTCACAGTGGGCTGGTTCAATATGTCTGGCTGTAGGGTCTGTTGCCTTTTTTTCTTTATCACAGACCAAGATCTTTCTTTTGGCACCGCTCACTGCAGTGGTTGTGAGTGGGATTACCAAAGTGGAAAGGGGAAGGAGAGAGAGGCTGCCCTTTCCATCCTGCCCCTCTTCATCATTCAGGCACTGTAGAAAAAAAAGGAGGCAGAAGGGAAAGAAAAAGGGAAGAGAGGAAGAGGGAGAAATGTGTGTAAGGGTGGAGTCTGATTTTCTTTGAGGAGAGTTTTGACAAGAAAAGATATGGCATTCCGTCTCCAGGCGTGATTGTAAAGTCAGGACTAGCCAAAGTCTGTGGATATAACCAGACCACCACCAAACATTGAAAAGTTGGATTTTTTTTACATCAAAACGCAAACACTTTCAGGGCTATCAAAGGTGTTTCTACCTAGCCAGCATCAGAGGAGAGTAAACCCTGAAAAACAGAATAAGAAACTGAACGGGATCGTTTTAATCTGCTGGCTCGATCTGCTCAGGAAGAGTTCGATCGGTCTACGTTTCTGCGAGGTGTCTTGTTGCTGTTTTCCTTACTGCGTACGAGCAAAAAAATCCTTCGGTACTGCTCGATATGACGGTTGTTTGTAGGATTGCCGAGAAAGCTGAAACCCACATAATTATCGATAGCTCGCTCCACAGAGAAGAAAGGGAACGAACCGAGAGGTAGTGAGTGAGTGTACAAGTGAGAGACGATAGTGAAGGAGATTATGGGCAAACGCCCTCAGGTCAGTTATGGATTCCACCTCATTAGTCCTCGGAAACAGAATAGGATTGTGTGCTTGCAAAAAATCGAGGATTGCCTTTGAGAATGAGATATAGAACTCTGTAGTGTAATTCTGTACATATACAGGAAGCCTTTGAAATATAAGTTCTAAATCTGTAAGCACAATAATGTGACTACTCGTAGCAAGCAGTAACAAAAACCATATAGCACGTTTTCTTTTTCCCATTGTGGGTTAGAAGGAGGAGTACATTGAATGGCACTGAATGAAGAAAGAAGAAGGAAACGAATGTGATTGATCACATTATCAATATTATGTTGTTCAATCTGGTCTCAGCGCCTTCGTGCTGTCTGCCTCCGAGCTGGGCTGGCACAGCTAGGCGTGTCTGTGTTATTGTCTGAGACAGACAGACAGACAGACAGACAGACAGACAAATAAACAGACAGAGCTGGGCTGGCACAGCTAGGCGTGTCTGTGTTATTGTCTAAGACAGACAGACAGACAGACAGACAGACAGACAGACAGACAAATAGATAGAGAGACAGACAAATAAACATCAGAGCTGGGCTGGCACAGCTAGGCGTGTCTGTGTTATTGTCTAAGACAGACAGACAGACAGACAGACAGACAGACAGACAAATAGATAGAGAGACAGACAAATAAACATCAGAGCTGGGCTGGCACAGCTAGGCGTGTCTGTGTTATTGTCTGAGACAGACAGACAGACAGACAGACAAATAGATAGAGAGACAGACAAATAAACAGACAGAGCTGGGCTGGCGCGTGCACAGCTAGGCGTGTCGTTGTTATTGTCCAAAACAGACAGACAGTCAGACAGACAAAAAGACAGATAGACAGACAGACAGAGCAGGGCTGGCTCTAGGCGTGTCGTTGTTATTGTGCAAGACAGACAGACAGACAGACAGACAGTCCGTCAGTCAGACCGACAAAAAGACAGACAGACAGAGCTGGGCTGGCTCTAGGCGTGTCTTTGTTATTGTGGAAGACAGATAGACAGAGAGACAGACAGACAGAGGAACAGACAGGCAGAGGGACAGACAGACATCCAGACAGAGAGAGGTGGGCTGGTTTGGCACTGCATGGTGTGGCCATTTGGAGAAGGGCTATTTAGGGCTGAGAGGCCGGGATCCTGTGGTGGAGAGAGGACAAGAGGGAGATGGGCAGAATGAGGGGGAAGTGGAAAGGGGGGTAGGGAATGATGGCGGGAATGAAGGAAGGAAGGGAGGAAGGAAGGAAGGGAAAGGTGAAGCAAATTGCTCCTTTGTGAGTTCCCCTTCCTCATTAACGGACGAATTGGCAAAAACAGGACCTGCGCGTGCTCACAATGCAAAGCCCATGTCTCCACAATTCCACACACACGAATGTCTCTTACCGCTGGCGGCAAGGAAGAGAGAAATGACTGTTTTGATGATTTGAGTGACGAAAACATCCCCATTCTTTTCTCATACAGGTTTTTTTTTTTGTTAACGCAGGTACCAAATTGTAGGGGAAACATCATTTGTCTGAACTTGCAGGAAAGAAGAAAGTACATGGAATCAACAGACTACCTGTTTAATCTAATTCCAATGAGTACACGGTCTGTCTGTCGGATTCATTGGGGCAAAGCTGCATCTGGGACTGACCTGTTGGTGATGTATGGCGTGATAATTGTATGTGGAACACACTAAGGGCAGGGGTGGGATGCTAATCACTGTCCCTGTTCATTGAGGACAACGTGCAGACCAGACAGAGACGAGAGAGGAGAACCGAAAAGTACATCTGAAGAAAATTGCCCATGCATAAATCTTTTCCCTTCAAAAAGCAAAACAAAAAAATTTCTGATTCTGTATGGGTATCAAATAAATGCACAAAAGGATACATATGTGTGCAGAAGCGCATGCATGCTTACAGACATGTGTATGCCCATTCATGTACCATTACTTAACCTACAATGCTCTAAACGGGAACTGAAATAAAGGAGGCAGTTGTTTGTTAATTGAAATCAATCCACTTGATTCCTTCCCTCCCGCCCACCTATGCTACACTTCACAAACCGAAAACACAGCAATCAAACAACCCAACAAGCAAATTCTAACACATCACAGCAGACTGTCACCAACATACTACACAAACGCAAACAGCCCACATACAAGCCACAAAAAACCCTTTACCAGCAGCCCTAACACAAAGAGTGCCCACAGCCCCAGTGGGGGGAGGGGAGAAAGCTGAATGAAGATAGAAGAAAAAATTAATGGGGTTGATCGATCCAGCTATTCAATCCGCCCAGGCCGGCTTTGAACACTCAGTCTGGCTGTGGGTGTGTTGGCGTTCTTGTCGTCTGTCACAGAGCGACCCAGGATCTTTTGGCACTGCATGATTTGGGGGTGGTGAGCTAGCGGGGCTATTTAGGAGGCTTGGACTCTCATCGATTGGCTGCTGCTGCTGCTACTGCTGCCTCCTAGAATGGGGACTGTAGACAGAGAGAGCCATGGGAGAGAGAGAGAGAGAGAGAGAGAGAGAGAGAGAGAGAGAGAGAGAGAGAGAGAGAGAGGAGAGAGAGAGAGAGAAGACTTGCAGTTAAACGATTCTGTGAGAACTCTGATTCCTTTTCCAACAGTCCACTTCTGTTGAGGAAAAGACTTTCTCTGCGTTGGGTGCATTTATTAGATAACGTTATGCAAATCAAACACACTGCCCACCAAAAAGAATGTAAGAGAGAGAGAGAGAGAGGGAGGAGAACTCTCTTATGGGTTTTTCTTTTGAATGTTAATATCAAAAGCAAACCACATGGGACTCAAAAGAAGAAAGAAATTGGAAGAAAAGAAAACGAGATTAGTGGATATGTAGTTCTATTCTCCACAAGTAGTTTTATTCTGTTTGACAGGTTTTGAAGG
>CM060329.1:57781445-57786445 GCA_030674155.1 Stramonita haemastoma
TGCATGCATGTATGTATGTAGTATGTATGTATGTATGTATCAATGTATGTATCAATGTATGTATATATGTATGTATCAGTGTATGTATGTTTATGTATGTATGTATGTATGTATGTATGTATGTATGTATGTATGTATGTATGTATGTATGTATGCATGTATGTATTGTATGTATGTATGTATCATGTATGTATGTATCAGTGTATGTATGTATGTATGTATGTATGTATGTATGTATGTATGTATGTATGTATGTATGTATGTATGTATGTATGTATGTATGTAGTGTGTGATGTATGTATGTATGTTTGTTTGTTTGTTTGCTTGCTTGCTTGCTTGCTTGTTTCTTTGTATAACACACACACACACACAACACACACACACACACACACACACACACACACACACACACACACACACACACACACACACATACACACACACTTTCATCTAAGTTATATAATATAATTAATTTTGATTGTCATGTTTTCGAACATAACCACATATTGATTGCAGACACAAAACAAACACTCTTTTTTGTGTGTTCAATAGAAAACGCACTCTAAAAGAACAAGCAAAATTTGCGCTCAGTATGCCGGAATTCCCGTATTGATTTGCAGGCGGGAGAGACGATTTATTGGACATCCCATCGTCTCTGGCCGGCCATCATATACTCCAGCTCTTGTGCGCATGACAGGATATGACGAAATAGGCCCTTGACCTGGGCACAGCATGCTAAGCCAGTACTAGGGAGGATTTCTTCTGCTTCTTCTTCTCATCGGCCTGTTGTTGCTGCTGTGTTGTTGCTGCTGTTGTTGTTGCTGTTGTTGTTTCTGCTGCTGCTGCTGCTGCCACCCTTTCTATTGTGTTCCTTTTGTCTTCTTCAGATCATTAGATTTTTCCAACTTGCCTTCTTAGGGTTTGGCTTTTTTGTTTGTTTGTTGTGTGGTTTTTTTGCGTGTGATTTTGGTAGATTTTGTGTTGTGTTTTTTTTTTTCTGGAAGACTAGCTGTATGATCTCTGCGTTGTCTCTTCTTCTTCTTCTTCTTCTTCTTCTTCTTCTTCTTCTTCTTCTTCTTCTTCTTCTTCTTCTTCTTCTTCTTCTTCTCTCTCTCTTCTCTTCTTTCTTCTTCTTCTCTTCTTCTGCATTCTTCTTTCGCATTCTTATTCTTCTTTGCAATTCTTCTTCTAATTCTTCTTCTTCTTCTTTGCAATTCTCCATCTTCTTTCTTCTTCTTCTTCTTTGCAATTTTCTTCGCATTCTCTTCTTTTGCTTTCTTCTTCTTCTTTGCATTTCTCTCTTCTTCTTCTTCTATTTGCTCTTTTCTTCTTCTTTGCATGTTCTTTGCATTCCTCTTCTCCTCTTCTGTCTTTCATCCTCCCTTTCTCTTCCCTCCCTCCTCCTCTCTCTCTCCTCCTCCTTCTCCTTCTTTCCGTTCTCGTCCTCGATGTCATTTCTCCTCTGCCTCCTGCTCCCCCTATCCCTTGCACAAACAACATTAAACTTCAGATGGTGGGGAAGGGAGCGAGACAAGTATATCAATACTGGCCTGGCATGTTCAATTACAATGAAGTCTCAGCGCAGGACAGATTTGGCATTGTGTCTACCGCATGCTGAAGAAGATGGTACGGGGAGACTATCTCTGTGTCTGCCTGTCTCTGTCTCTGTCTGCCCGTCTGTATCTCTGTCTTACTCTCTCTCAGTCTCTCTGTCTCTGTCTCCGACTGTCTTTGTTTCTCTGTTTGTTGCTGTCTCTGTCTGTCTGTCTGTCTCTCGCCTTTCTGTCAGTCTCTCTCTATTACTCTCTGTCACTCTCTATCAGTCTCTCAGTCTCTGTCTCTGTCTCCATCTCTGTCTCTGTCTCTTCGTCTGTCTGTCTTCCTTCTCGTCTTCCTCTCTCTCTCTCTCTCTCTCTCCTCTCTCTCTCTCTCTCTCTCTCCTCTCTCTCTTCTCTCTCCTTCTCTCTCTCTCATCTCTCTTCTCTCGTGTCTGCTCTTGTCTCTCTTTCTCTCTCTCTCCTTTCCCATGTCCCACTTCTCTCATCTTTTTTCTGGTCGCTGTTGGTTGAACATTTTCCCTGGCTCCCCCACACACGGCTACTGCGCGCACGTGCCACTGAAAGTGCGTGACGCAACCCTGGCCCAAGGAATCAGGAATAATGGATAGGCCCATGCCTGGCCGCTGGGTCGTGATTGATTGATTCTTATCTCCCCTTTACCTACTCCTCCTCCTCCTCCTCCTCCTCCTCCTCTTCCTCATCCTCATCCTCTCTGTGTATTTTTTTTTCTTCTTTTCCATCACCTCAGGCTTCTTCTTCCTACTTACTCCTCTTCTCATCCCACGCGACCCGCTTACAACTTTCCCATTCCTTTGCTCCATGCAGTCCAATAGTGACAAGTATATGCATGCGTGAGAGAGAGAGAGAGAGAGCGGGAGAGAAAGAGAGAGGGGGGGGGGAGGAGAGAGAGAGAGAGAGAAGAGAGACAGAGAGACAGAGAGACAGAGAGACAGAGAGAGAGAGAGAATCAAATCTAATCTAATCTAATCAAATGATTTTTTTTATTTCGAGGATCATCTTTGTTTAAACACACCTAAGAAAGAAAACTCTCACAATTCCCAACACTTTGTTGCGTCCAAACAATGTTAAAACCTGTTTCACACAACTTCTCATTTATTTTTTTTAATCCAGCAAAATATTCCAGTTCTCTCCAGCTCTAACTTTATGCAGTAAGCATCATATTCATGGTGTTCTATTCTGATCGATTTTCAGTAATGTTAACCAGTGCCAGATGGTGCTTGTACAGACGTTGACATACAGTGAATGCCTACCTAAATCGCCATATGCCATCTTATTGGGTGGTCTCAGGAATACTCCTACAAATCTTTTACGTGCCATCAAATGAATTATCTCGATATGTTGTAATCTGTTTGTGCCCCATATTTTTTATGAATACACACACACACACACACACACACACACACACACACACACACACACACACACACACACACACACACACACGTTTCTTTCACATGGAATGTATTATATATATATGCCTTTTTAATATGTTGTAGTTACATTAGTTATACAGTTACTTAATGTGTGAATTCAATACTTCATTGTATTATGGTTATAGTTGTTAGACAGTTCCTTTTTTCTGAATTGTTTGCCTTTTGTGTCTAATATCACTTATTGTGAATAGACGTTAAATGAAGAACAACAACACACTTTTTGTTTTGTTTTGGATTTGATTTTTGCTATTGATTTGATTTTTTTTCTTTTCTTTTCTTTAGATAGATGGCTTGATGGAAAAAAGCAGATTGCTGCTTACTCAATGTACCATCTGGAAATAAAAATTTGATTGATTGATTGATTGATTGATTGATTGACACACACAACACACACACACAAAACCCACACAACACACAACACAACACACACATGCACACCACTTCTCCCTTTCCCCAAAAACAAAACCCCACAAAAACAACACAAAAAACCCACACACCCAGAAGAGAATGGAAGGAGAGAAAAACAGTGATACAGGTGTCGAGAGACGCACAGACATGCACAGCCACCCAACAAAGAGAGACTAAGACAAAGACCAACGAACAAACACACAGACAGACAAACAATAGACAGTAAGATCAGAAAGGCTTCAGACAGACCGACCGACCGACCGACAGACAGACAGACAGACAGCCAAACAGACAGACACAGACCAACAGACAGACAGGCAGACAGACAGACACAGACCAACAGACAGACAAGAAACAACAAGGCCAGAAGCAGAGACCAAGAGGTTTTTGTCAAGTTAGGAATGACCTGTGGTGTACATGTGTGTGTGTGTGTGCGTGCGTGCGCACGTGCGTGTGTGCGTGCGTGTGTGTGTGTGCGTGCGTGTGTGTGTGTGTGCGTGCGTGCGTGCGTGCGTGCGTGCGTGTGTGTGTGTGTGTGTGTTGAGGACACAGGAAGCAAAGGACCGAAGGGCGGGGGGGGGGGGGGGATCAATCAATAGAGAAGAAATCCTCCCCTCTATCCCCTACTCCCCTCCTACCCCCTCCCCATTCCCTCCCTCCCCCTCCCCTTACCCCTCAAGCTTGCCTCGGTTCGTTCCTGATCTTATTGATTTTGTCCATTTCTTCTTTTCTTTTTTGTTTTTTTGTTTTCAAGTCTGAATGCATCAGTTTGTCTATCTCTTTCTAACTTTTTTTTTTGACATACACGTGTGTTTGTACACGCTCGCGTGCACACACACACACACACACACACACACACAACACACACACACACACACACACACACACACACACACACACACACACACACACACCACGCACGCACACACATGCATCCACGCACGCACGCACGCACGCACACACACAGCCTGTCTGTTTGTCTGTGTCTGTCTTTCACTCTCTCATGAAAAAAACAAAGCCATTACCTTATTCAATGTGCCATTTGGAAATAAAATGTTGACTACTACTACTACTACTACTACTGCTGCTGCTGCTGCTGCTGCTGCTGCTGCTGCTGCTGCTGCTGTCTGTCTGTCTGTCTGTCTGTCTGTCTGTCTGTCTCTCACCCTCCTCTCTCTTTCCCCCCTCTCTCTCTGTCTGTCTCTCTGTCTGTGTCTCTCTGTCTGTGTCTCTCTGTCTCTCTCTGTCTGACGTCTGTCTGTCTGTCTCTGTCTGTCTCTCTTCTCTCTCTCTCTCTCTCTCTCTCTCTCTCTCTCTTCTCTCTCTCTCTCTCTCTCTTCTCTCTCTCTCTCTCTCTCTCTCTCTCTCTCTCTCTCTCTCTCTCTCTCTCTCTTGCCCAGAAGGAACTGATTTCCTTCCTCTAACCGGCATGTCAGGATCAAAGCAGATTGAAACCGCTTGCTAGTAATTGCTTTTTGTTGTTCTTGTTCTTAACCCTGTTTAGTGCAACAAAGTCGTGCATATACGCAGGTGTGCGTGGGCGCGCAAGTAAACACAGGCACACACACACACACACACA
>CM060329.1:57788945-57798945 GCA_030674155.1 Stramonita haemastoma
GTCTTGTGTAAATCTTGATCAGGAGTATGTCAGTCTTGTGTAAATAGTAGAGTGTCAGTCTTGTGTAAATCTTGATCAGGAGTATGTCAGTCTTGTGTAAATAGTAGAGTGTCAGTCTTGTGTAAATAGAGAGTGTCAGTTTTGTGTAATCTTGATGGAGTATGTCAGTCTTGTGTAAATAGGAGAGTGTCAGTCTTGTGTAATAATAGGAGAGTGTCAGTCCTTGTGTAAATCTGATTGGAGAGTGTCAGTCTTGTGTAAATTGGAGAGTGTCAGCCTTATGTAAATTGGATGGAGAGTGTCAGTCTTATGTAAATTGGAGAGTGTCAGTCTTGTGTAAATTGGAGAGTGTCAGTCCTTGTGTAAATCTCAATCAGGAGAGTGTCAGTCCAGTATAAATCCTTATCTGGATAATGTCAGTAGCATAGTGTATAAATCCTTACCTGGGTAATGTCAGTATTGTATAAATCCTTACCTGGATAATGTCAGTATTGTATAAATCCTTACCTGGATAATGTTAGTATAAATCCTTTCCTGGGTAATGTCAGTAGTGTATAAATCCTTACCTTGATAATGATAGTATTGTATAAACTCTAAACTGGATAATGTCAGTAGTATATAAACCCCTACCTGCAAAATGTCAGTAGTGTATAAATCCTTACCTTTCCAGTAGTGTATAAATCCTTCAATGTACCATCTGGAAATAAAAAATTTGACTTGACTTACCTGGATAATGTATTACATAAATCCTTACCTGGATAATGTCAGAAGTGTATAAATCGTTACCTAGATAACGTATTGTATAAATCCTTACCTGGTTAATTGCTGTAGTGCATAAATCCTTATAAGGATAATTTCAGCAGTGTATAAATCCTTACCGGACTATAGATAGATGTACAGCATGTTTGATTTAGCACGTGGACCACAGATGTATAATATGGTGGATCATCATTATCACTCTGGTTTTTGTAGTCGTTATCATTACCAACTCTGTCGTCGTCGACGTCATCATCACCATCATCATCATCATCATCATCATTATATCATTATCATCATCCACCACCACTACTGCCACTAGTTCCATCACCTCAACCACTACCATCATCATCATCTTCTTCATCATCATCGTCGTCGTCGTCGTCGTCATTCATCATCATCATCATCATCATCATCATCATCATCATCATCATCATCATCATCATCATCATCATCATCATCCATGATCACAATCATGTTTGCATGGGTCAGTCTCGAAGAATAATGGAATTGGGTTCTAGGCTCTAGAGCGCAAGCTGGAGGGCAAGCTGCTACCCATGCAGCAGATCCCCCCCCCCTCTCCACATCACAATCATCCATTATCCCAATCATCCATTATCCCAACCATCCATTATTACAATCATCCATTATCACAATCATTCATCATCATCAGCGTCGTTGTCGTCGTTGTCGTCGGGCTCTCTTCTCTCTCTCTCTCTCTCTCTCTCTCTCTCTCTCTCTCTCTCTCTCTCTCTCTCTCTCTCTCTCTCTCTCTCTCTCTCTCTCTCTCTCTCTCTCTCTCTATCATGGACACATAAATCAGACTGAGAAAGAAACAAGGTCTAACCTCACCCCCACCCCCCACCCGCAAAAAAAAAAAAAACAAAAAACAAAAACCCAACAGACAAAAGAAAAAAAAAGGAAAAAGTCTCGTCAGAGGTCCTGTCTCCTGACGACCCCCCTCCCTTCCCCCTCCACCCCCTTCCCACCCCAATGTCCACCCTTCCTCCCCTGCCCCCCCACCCCCCACACTCCCCCTCCCTCTCCCCCTCTCCCCCATATTTTCCGTTCCCGCTCCATTAGCGCACTACCTGAGTCGCCTTCAGAGACCCACGGGGGCGATAGTAGTCATCGATCATTTCATCGATCTCACCTACCCCTCCCCCTCTCCCCCTCCCTTTATTTTCTCCCTTCTCCTCTCTTCTCTCTCTCTCTCTCTCTCTCTCTCTCTCTCTTCTCTCTCTCTCTCTCTCTCTCTCTCTCTCTCTCTCTCTCTCTCTCTCTCTCTCTCTCTCTCTCTCTCTCTCTCTCTCTCTCTCTCTCTCTCTCTCCCCACCTTCCTCCTGTGTTTCTGTTCCTACTTCTTTCAGGTTTGGGTATAGAGGATGTGTTTGAGTGGTAGAGGGGGTAGTGGTGGTGGTGGTAATTGTGGTGGTGGTGGTAGTGTGTAGAGGAGGTAGGGTGGGTGGGGTGGGGGGAGAGGAAGGGGGTAGGATAGGGAGGTGGGGAGGGGGTGGAGGTGGTTGCTCCTTTGTCACTGTCAACGCCAAGGCTGATAGACTGCCGGAGTCCGTTGGTGTTAGGCATCCAGTGTGTGTGTGTGTGTGTGTGTGTGTGTGTGTGTGTGTGTGTGTGTGTGTGTGTGTGTGTGTGTGTGTGTGTGCGCGTCTGTCTGTCTTTCTGTCTGTCTGTCTGTCTGTCTGTGTAGCGTGTTTGTGTGTGTGTCTGTGTGTGTCTGTGTGTGTGTGAGTGTGTGTGTGTGTTGTCTGTCTGTCTATATGTGTCTGTGTGTGTCTGTGTGTGTCTGTGTGAGTGAGTGTGTGTGTGTGTGTGTGTGTGTGTGTGTGTGTGTGTGTGGTGTGTGTGTGTGTGTGTATCTGTGAGACAGACAGACATACAGACACACAGACAGAGAGTACCAGTTTCCAATTTGTCTTCGTGCTTCTGTCTGTCTGTCTGTCTGTCTGTCTGTCTGTCTGTCTGTCTGTCTCGTCTGTCTGTCTCTCTCTCTCTCTCTCTCTCTCTCTCTCTCTCTCTCTCTCTCTCTCTCTCTCTCTCTCTCTCTCTCTCTCTTCTCTTCTATCTATTTATCTATCTATCTATCTATCTATCTATCTATCTATCTATCTATCTATTCTATCTATTATCTATCTATCTATCTATCTATCTATCTATCTATCTATCTATCTATCTATCTATCTATCTACTATCTATCTATCTATCTTCTATCTGTTTCCTAACAATCGCTTTGTACGCAAGCCTTTCTGCCTTTTCACAATGTTTAAGATGTTAAAACCATCATGATTTGTACGAGTCTTTTATGCTGGTAGTATTTCAATAACTTATTTGCTTTTAGCCAGTGTAATGAGATAAATCCACTTTATCAACGCAACTTTCTTAATATGTTTGATTTACACTCAGAGACACACAGACACAGACACAGACACACACACAAAACACAGACACACACACACACACACACACACACACACACACACACACACACACACACACACACACACACACACACACATACACACAACCACTACCACCACCACCACCACCACGCGCCGTAAAGACCAACAAAACTTTGTGTGAATATTGCTGGCTTTTTCCGAAAAATATTAAGCAACCACCCCACCCTCTCTGTCCTCACTTCTGCCCATATCTTCTCTCAGCATCCTAATGTTGTGCTGTATTGGTCAAGGCTTATAGGTAAAGCAAACTTCTTTGTTTGAATGCTGTTATTGTTGGTGCTGTTGTTTTGTTGTTGCTGTTCCTCGAAAAGAGCTTTTATGTTCACCAATGATGAAATTTTGCGTATGTGACTGCTTTTGCCCACCATGAAGGTATCCGCACTCTGACTTTGGGGATGATGTCTGAACACGACACCAGTGTGCATGCGTTTAGGTTCAATTTGTATTTGTTTTTGGGGGGGGTGTTTGTTATTTTTTGGGGGGTTATGGGTTTTTGGGTTTTGTTTTTTTTGTTTGGACTTTTTGGTTGCTTTTTTTTGGGGTGGGGGTGGATTCATCAGTTCCCACCCGCATGCAATGACCTTCTCTTCTTCGGGTTTTAACGTGTGCGCAAGATGTTCTGTGTGCGTTCGCACGTGGGGCCTCGGTTTATAGTCTCATCCAAAGGACTTTCCTGGCAGTGGATTCAATGCTGATGTTAACTCCAGGAGAAAAAATCCCCTTGAACGGGTGCTTCGGTGGTGTTTGGAACTTGAACCGTCAGACCAGGAGCTGAACGGTCTAACCATAGGCTCCCCCCTCCCCTCCTTGACGTGAAATTTGGTTTGTTTTCTCGAGGGGGAAGAGTCTGTCACCATAGCTAGGCGTCACCGTTTATTTCTTCTCATTTTCTGTCCCCTTTCTACGTCTGCGACTGCATGTTTATTATTGGATGAGTTGTAAGAGATGGCTCCCAACAGAATGCCCCCAGCAACCTCACTGATTCTCCAGAGAAACTTTTTCTTGTTTCATTCAAAGACTTTGAACCAGAAGTATTACTGGTTCTCCATAGAAACTGTTCCAGTTTCAGTTCAAAGACTTGAACCAGCAGCCTCAATGAACATTTTAGTGGAATGGAGTGGGGGGATAGTGAGTGACGTTTTGAAATCAGTCTAAAACTCGGGGATCTTTGGCTCCATAGACAGGACCGATGTAGGAACGAATCACTTGACCCCCCCACATCTGTGTGCTGCTGTTGTTGTTCTCTCTGCAGTAGTGGAGTTTGCTGGATCACCTGAGCTGATGAAGTTTGCTGGTGGTGTTTGAAAAATATAAAATAAAAATGTGCCCTGCCTGCATTGGGGTGTCCTTTTTCCTGACTGTCCTCGTCCTCCTCTTCCTCCTTTTTCCTTCTGCTCTTTCAAAGCCTACAATGCCATATGACGTGCGTGTGCCTTCATGTTTTTTAACAGCCCCCCCCCCTTCTCCTGTTTCTATTTTCTCAGCTTGGAAAGAGTGTGTGCCTTATAGCAGCTGCTGAAAATAGATAGAAAGGGAAAGAAGAGAAAAGAAGAAGAAGAAGAAGAAGAGAAGAAGAAGAGAAGAAGAAGAAGGAGAAGAAGAGAGAAGGGAGGGGGGATTGGGTGTCAGTTTAAGACGATCCCATTAGCTCGGCATCTCTCCTTTTTTTCTTTTTCTTTACAAACTGCATCGATCGTCGCTCTGGTGCATTGGATGGCTATATTCTTAGCGTGAAGTGTCTTTCATTCAGTACAGTCTGTACTAACTTTTCCACTCTGTACGCGTCTTGTGTTCACTTCATAGGATGACAGGGACCTGCCAACGAACAGGATGGAACATGCAGCTAGGTAAACGGAACAGGCCGAAAGAGTCAGAGTAATTCGACACTTCGCCACTGCCTCCCTTACCCTGTTTATAATCATATCATGTCTGACTGCATTGATATTGGGACGATGATACTTTTCTTACTATAGTGTCGTGGTTTGTTTCCGTGTTAACTCACGACAAAAGTTGTTTTCTGTGAAAAAGAAAGTTCTGTATGTCTGTTGAAGGATATTTTGGATGTCATTCGTAGACATTTTGTTTCCCGTTCATGTTATCTCACCTTGTCTTGAAAGCTTCTAACACTTGCATGTCAAAAGGGATGTGAGAGATGATGCAAGTGCTATTAACGAAACGCATGGACTTATATTATTGAAGAATAACACTTTCAATATTCGCCGCCCATAACACATTTCTCGCTGAAATTATTCAACAAAAAACCAGGACTAAGGGGGAGGAAAGCAAAAACATATACAAATGCGTGTGCATACCCGCGTGTCTTACTGTTCTCATGCACTTACGTGTCTGTGCCTGTGTGCGTACGTACATGTGTGAGAGCACACTCGCGTGTAAGTGTATACACGTGAGGTAAAACTATGCACATACACGAATGTGTCTGTGACCTAAAGATGGGTTGTTTTTTCACCAGTAGTGACCCAGCTTCAACTAAAGGGAACATGTTTATCTATATAGAGAAGATCCCTCCCACTGTCCTTCTTCAGTCACCACAATTCATCTGTGCTGTCCTTTCACATTCTTTACCTCATCATAAAAGCTGCTAGCATTTCCAAATGTCAAGGATCAGGTTGAGAAAAAGGAAACAAACTGGACACTGCCAAATGCCAGACAGACAGAAGTGGATATTTTGGAAATGGATTATGTTAGCACTCGTTGCCATAACTATGAAATTCTCATGTTGGAGGTATTTTGAGTTGTACCTGATATAGTTTGAAAAAAAGTTCAAATAAGCCAGAATGATCAAAATCATACCTGTCAACACCCACCAAAATATTTTACCTGTATGCGTAAAAGAATTCTTTTATTGAAATTCTTTTATTTGGAGGATAATTATGTGCCTTTGTGATGGCTTTGATGAAAAAAAACGTCGCTGTACTTAATCTAATACCCTCATGAAATAAAATTTCGTTTTCGTTTTTACATCCTGTCCTCATGTGCATTCGCCTTTGTAGAGTTTGTCACCCATTCCCACCAGCACACAGTGGGCTACTTTTCTGTTCCTCTCCCTTCGCCGTAACTTGAGCACCTGTCCTTTGCTTTCAACACAATGTTGTTCAGAAAATCACAGAATACACACCTACACTTACAACAGAGCAACAGCACACTGAGAGCGTACAGTGGGACAATAACAACGAAAGGCTCAGTCTTTACAGTTGGCAGACCAGTTTGTTCAAACTGTAAAAGTGACAGTTTCGGAAATATTTAAAAAAGGAAAACAAGAAGAAAAAATAAAAAGGTCAAGGATCGAGTTGACAAACAAAGTGCAAAGAAAACACCAGAGGGCAGCACTGATGATACTGAAGATAGAGCCAAGTCATAAAAAACAACCCAAAACTATCCCAGTGTATGTGCATGTGCATGCATCCGTGCGTGTGTGCACATGCTTCTGCAAGCATGCTTGTGTATGCACGTGTGTGAGCGCACGCGTGATCCTAAAAAGGCGTATATTTGTCCATGACCTAAAAATGAGCTATTTTCCCACCTGTGTTTGAAAGCCGCCTAAAGAGACGTTGTCTATATGGAAAACATTTCCCTCTGTGACCTTCTCCCCTCACCAGACCTCACCTGTCCTTTCATCATTTCACCTCATCAGGAAAGCGGATCACTCCCTGCAAAAATGTCAAGGATGGGGGCAAACAGTGATCTGCAAATCAATTCATCAAGTGCCGCGAATAAAACAGGGAAGTTGATATTTTAAGAGTCATTAGTTTGAGGGGGAGGGGGGGGGGAACTGAGATAGACCAGGAAGAGAAAAAAAAAAAAAAACCACGATCAGCAAGCATAAAAAGTGTGTGAATGTTTTATGCGTGTTGTGTGTGTGTGTGTGTGTGTGTGTGTGTGTGTGTGTGTGTGTGTGTGTGTGTGTGTGTGTGTGTGTGTGTGTGTGTGTGTGGTATATTTGCATTTGTATACACTTGTGCGCGTGTATGTATGTATCTGAAGGTAAAAAACAACCCTTATGTGCATGTGTCTTTGACCTAGAAAACAATGATATTCCCTGCTTGAAAGGCAGCTGAAGTGATGTATATAGGGATAGCATCTCCCATGTCCCCTCTCTCCTCACCTGTCCTTTTTATTGTCGCACCTCAGCACCAAAGCTGATGACAGACGAAAATGCCAAAGGTCAGACTGAAAAAAATGGAAACAAACTGGAAAGCGCTGTGGGCAAGTTGATCTTTAAAAACTGTAACTGTTAGCACGAGCTATCCATAAAAAGTTCTCATTTTGGAAGGGATATGTTTCTATTTGGGGGAATCTGATGTAGCTTTGGGAAAAAATAACTGAACCAGAAAGGGGAAAAAAATCAGCAACAATAAAAAAAAAGCTGTTTGCATTGATGTGCATGTGTGTGCCTGCTTACGTATGTACAAGTGTTGCATGTGTACACGGGAGTGCATGTACCTGAGCATGTATGTGTGGCCTAGGTGTTCGTGTAGGAATGAGTTACTTTTGGATCTGTATTTGAAAGGCACCCCAAGATAATTCTCAGGGTCGGTCTGAAGTCGTCACACTTCACCTATCCTGTTCTGTTCTGTTCTGTCCTGTTCTGTCCTGTCTTGTTCTGTCCTGTTATGCCATGTCATGTTCTGTTCTGTCCTGTCCTGTTCTGTTCTGTCCTGTCCTGTTCTGACATGTCCTGTTCTGTTCTGTTCTGTCCTGTTCTGTCCTCCTTCCTTTCCCCACAGTACAGGTATAGTTTTAAATTGTCCTGCTTGCTTTCAGAAAGAATTGGAAACAAATCAGGAAACAATACAGACAAGATGGAGAAAAACCAAAATTTGGAAATGGACACCATAAGCACATGGCACCGTACCCGTCACAAACTTTTGTTCTGGAAGAGAGTGTATCTGTGGGTTTTTTCAGATTTGATGCTGTTTAAAATGATAAACCAAAACCAGAAAGAAATGTGATTATTTCTGACTTTTAAACGTGGGTCTTTCAAAGTATTTTCTGCTACTACATTATATTTATCCTTTGTCGATATGTATTGATGGTGTTGTAGTTTATTTTCAGGGCGAAATGGGTGGCATATCTCTTGATCCCAACAATTTATGCTATTGTTTTTATTTTTAATTTTTTATGGGGACCAGATACCTTGTCGAATAATTCTACAGGCCTGAAGTCTCCCAGATAGAGAGAGAGACAGGAATAATAGAGACAGACAGAACAGACAGACAGGACAGACAGACAGACAGACTATCATCACCATCACCTCCCAAAAGACACATCTTCGCAGTTACAGTGTAGCAGCTGTAGGTAGGTCTAGTAGGTTCCTAGGCTAGACAGTCAAGTCAAGTCAAGTCACCCCCAACGACCAGGCAATTGGCGTCGGCAGGCGGGGAATGCGTACGTAGCAAGACAGACAAGCGTCGACACACGTGCACCCAGAATAGCGAGCGCTCTATCCGCCCTGACAAAAATAAGGCGGGGACCCAGAGTCTTGACGTCAATGACGCTCCGCAAAGCCAGAGAGACTGGGGGGGGGGGGGGGGGGGGGGAGGGGGTAGACGGGTAGGGAAGACCTGAAGGAAGAGGAGGGGGGGGGGGTGGTAGAGGGGGGTGATAGGTGGGGTAGGGGTGGGGGGTGGAGTGTCGGTGTTTGGTGCCAGTCTTTGAGGATTGCCATCTTCTTCTTTCTTCTTCTTTCTTCTGCCTGTGTGTGTGTTGTCTCTCTCTCGCCTTTGTCATGTTTATGTTGCTTTGGTATTTCCATGGAAACGGAGACTGGTGCGAAGGAGGTTTTGGATGTCTTTCTCAGGTTCCAGTTTGAGAGTGTGAAAACAACACGTTTGTGTGTGGGGAGATAGGGGGGGGGGGAAGAAGGTAGGGGTGTGTGTGTGTGTTGTGTGTGTGTGTGTTGTGTGATGTGGTGTGTTGTGTGTGTGTGTGTGTGTGTGTGTGTGTGTGTGTGTGTGTGTGTGTGTGTGTGTGTGTGTGTGTGTGTGTGTGTGTAAAGCCAACCTTATTCACCACCATTAATTTTATGACTTGACTTTTCCTTTGTTGCCGGGGGCCAGTGCATTGACTTGGTCAAGATGACCACGGAGATGACCGTCCCTCTCCACGTTACAGGGCGTACACTTTATATATATATATATATATATATATATATATATATATATATATATATATATATATATATATATATATATATATATATATATATATATATATATATAACAAGCCACCATCCCTAACTGGCCCACTCTTTAGTGCGAACCGAATGAGATTTAACGAGTTAGCAAAAGGTACTAGATGCGTTCGTCGCACACAAGACCTTGGTTTATAGCCTTATTCGACTGACTAACAAGAGATCATGCACACTGCTGCAAGCACCAAGCAGTGACTTTCTAAATAACAGTAGAGCAAAATAAAATTAAAAAAAAAACTGAAACAAAATGAATCAAACAAAATTGCTTTGTTTTTAAAGATCCGTTTAGAAGAAAGAACTTTTTTTAATCGCTAACTCAAAAACAGGGTCAGGGTTTTTGTTTTTTTTAAATTTCTTTCAAGTTTTTAATTTGAACAGGGTTTAAAAAAACCCAATACTTTTACCATTAACTTCAACATCCTCTATCCCCCTCCTCCTTCCCGTTCGCAAACACACAAACACACAAGCACAAACACACACACGTACACACACACACACACACACACACACACACACACACACACACACACACACACACACACACACACACACACAC
>CM060329.1:57803945-57806445 GCA_030674155.1 Stramonita haemastoma
CCAAACTCCAAGATCTTGAGGAATATCAGAGGAAAATATTTGGTTAGTGTGGGATTCAAATCACACCCACACACACACACACCACACACCACAGAGTTTTCTCTCGCAACGAGGATGGGTGTGTTAGGTTTAGCTCAACATCTCCATCATGTCTCTACGATTTCTTTTACCGCAAGCACTATTCTTAGCCAACTTCAGATCAGGCTGTATCGAGGTGTTTAACTTCAAAACTCTCTTGGTAGCAAGTCTTGCAAGTTTTTTTGTCAATAACTGGCGAAGATGGATACATATATACAGTATCGAACGTCATTCCTGCAGTATATCATAGTATTGTAGGAATAGCAGAAGTCTTCGAGTTAACGACACATTTCTCTGAGTGGAAGTCAGGCTGCTCTCTTCGGGAAGAACACGTCGCCACAGGACCAGAGCCAACTTTTCCCGTTATTTTCTTGTCTGTTTGTGTAATTGTTTCCCTACAGGAGTGATTTCTTTCAACAGAATTTCACAAGGGGTCCATCTCTCGTTGTCAAGGGGTCTTTTACGTGCGCTAAGTAGGAATTGCACACAAGGACTCGATTTATTGACTGGTCAAAAAAACTGGCACCTTTACCTCTGTATAATAATGGTCTAGTTGATGGGAGAAATGTTAGGATTCAAACTGGAATCGAACCTGCGATTTTCCGTTTAGACGGATGGGCGACCTCCAGGCCACAGATCCACTTCAATTCAATTCATTCACCTCTTTTGTTGTCCTCTATAATAGAAAATTTGTTTTGCTGTGATAAAAATCATATTTAAACAACAAATAAGAAATAGACAAATAATTTGAACGCACAGAATAAGAGGTAACATGTTGTTAAACACACCACGCACGCACGCACGCACACACCTCTATCAGAATAAATTTGTTTAGCAATGAAAAAACATATTCAACATTACTGATAGTTAGACATCTATAAATTTGAACGCTCTTGTTCCTCCCCTTCACCTAGCCCGTGGTCTACAAGACTGTTGGGGCAGCACTGAAGATCTGGAAACCAGCTTCCTCCCCTCCTCGCGGTTTTCAGCTTTCAGCAGTGTGTCTTTCCACTTGAAGACCAGTCCACTCTGATGCTGTTTCTCGTCGTTTTCTCTGTCTGCCTCTCTGTCTCCTTCCTTGTACTGTTCCCTGTAGGACAGACTCGGCCAGTCCAGATGTGCGCGTGCGCGCGTGTGTGTATGTGTGTGTGTGTTATACAGGTGCGTGTGCAAGCATGCACACACACACATGCATGCACAAACGTGCAGGGACACACACAAACAAACACATGCACGCACGTGCTCTCTCACACATACAAACACACATACACACACGTACCCTCCTCCTCCACAGACACACATACACACAGCGGCACCACAAAGAGAGAGATAAAGAGACAAACATACCTAACAGACAGACAAACATACCTACAGACAGACAGACAGACCTACGGACAGACAGACAGACAGAGTCAGTCAAGGGAATAGACAGGGAGAGGAAGGAAGGAAGCGGGGATTACATGACAAGAAGCGAGTGATGCATTCCCCAAGAACAGCAGCGCTTTTCTGATAACAAACAGATGCTGGGATTTACATAAATAGATATTGGAAAGATATTTGCAGGCAGTACAGAGGAAGAACAGAGAGAGAGAGAGAGAGGATGGATGAATGAATGAATGAATGAATGAATGAATGAATGAATGGTCTCTATTTTTCCAGGGGTACAGATAAGCACTAGCATATTTTATTTTCATCTGTTTCTTACCCTTATTAGGGACAAAAAAATAAAGTTCAACCTATGCTTCTGAGAGAGACAGACAGACAGACAGACAGACACAGAGAGAGTCAACAGTGCGAGAAATCGTTAATAACGCAGAAATAATCTTGATCTTGGCACGAGCATACAAAATTATGGGAGGGGAAAAAATCAAGCGTACGTGTGATGGGAAGTGAAGAATGGTGTGTGTGTGTGTGTGTGTGTGTGTGTGTGTGTGTGTGTGTGTGTGTGTGTGTGTGTGTGTGTGTGTGTGTGTGTGTGTGTGTGAGAGAGAGAGAGAGAGAGAGAGAGAGAGAGAGAGAGAGAGAGAGAGAGAGAGAGAGAGAGAGAGAGAGAGAGAGAGAGTCCGGATTGTAGTTTGGGCTGAAGGATTAAAAAAAAAAAGGAAAGAAGGAGAAAAAAGAAAAAAATAATTGTCGGCACCGAATGTAGGTCTTCAGAGACAGGAGGAGTAGCTTTTTGTTTGTGTGTTTTTTTTCTTTTGCTTTTAGGTAGGGGGGGGAGGTTGGAGGATGGTTTTGTTTTTGTCTGTCCTGGAAAAGAATGACCTCACTGACCTACCTTTGGCCCCACATTGCACACTTTGCCATTCCCTTTCACCCTGTCTTTAAACAAAGTCATGTGAGAAATTCCTTTTCTTTTCAAGATTGGGTAATAGCTAGTAGAAGACAGACAGATGGCAAATCCTGATTCCTGTCATGTGTT
>CM060329.1:57811445-57826445 GCA_030674155.1 Stramonita haemastoma
CCTATTACACAGTAGCAGTGCAGCGGTACCATGGATGATTCATGGGATCAGATATGTCAATGCACAACTGTGAGGTCCCTGTACTGCTCCAGGCCGAAATTGCTAGGCTAGCTGGACAGCCCCTGACCTGTGCTGCCCCTCCCTGTATTACTAGGGCGCTGCGGTCGCCGTGTAGGTTGTCAATGGGGCACGAATCTAGGATCATGATCATCAAAGATTCACACGGATCTAGGATCATGATCATCATAGATTCACACGGATTTAGGATCATGATCATCAAAGATTCACACGGATCTAGGTTCATGATCATCATAGATTCACACGGATCTAGCATCATGATCATCATAGATTCACACGGATCTAGGATCATGATCATCATAGATTCACACGGATCTAGGATCATGATCATCATAGACTTACACCTCTGGCCTAACCCAGAGACGCAGGGAGACAGACCTTTGGCAGTCATTCTCCAGTGACTCTCCTCGTTACGTCAGGAGCGCTGGCTTGTCTTGTCTTGTCTTGTCGGATGTTTCAGCTTGCTTGCTGTTACTGAAAGGGGCCTGATGTTATCAAAACATCAAAAGAATGAGTGAGGGGAGGGGGGGGGGAGGGAAGGTCAGTTGGTTTGTCGTTTGAAATAACTAAAGGTTCACTTTTGGGGCCTGTAATACACGGTTGAGGAAGAGAAAGAGTGTGTGTGATGTTATGTCAGCGACTGGAAAGTCGGGATTTAGCGTGATGCTTGTTTGAGTAGTTTCATCACCTTGCAATGCCGAACTAGTTTAAGACTGTAGCAAGGGGAAATGAGGAGTGTCAAAGAGGGGATTGCGGCAACAGGGAAGCAAAGAATCCGACTGGCAGAACTTTCGATGCATTTGGGGAGATCCTTCCATAGTTGACCCAGAGAAATGTGCTGTGAATGGTATACATGGTTGTTGTTTTTGTTGCTGTTGTTGTTGTGCGTTCCTCAGTTTTACACTCTGGGGGTCACCCAGAATATGCTCACCGACTCACTCATCCCACCTGGGAATCACTGTGAGATTGAAACGGCACACTGAATGAGAAGTTTGCGTGTATGACTGTTTTCCAGTGCCTGTCCATATAGGCAGCCATAATCCGACTTTAAAGGATAGCGGTATACAATAAAACAATAAAACAATAAAACAAAGCACAAAGAGTGTTAGGGCTGTGAAGAAGGAGGTGGCAAAAGGTAGGCCAGAACCGAAGCAGCGAAGAATGAGAGGAGGTAGGAATCTGGGGGAAGGCAGGCCAGCGCAGCAGAGAAGACACACGAGCAGGAAAGAATGGCTTCATTTCAACAAAAAAACACCCATTCAAAAGATAGGCTACAGCCCCATGACAAGAACTGTCAGCGCTACAAGCTACGCACCTCTCTAACGTTCTCCAGGAAATGAGTTACCACACGCTACCGTTAAACAATATGAATTCTGTCAATGGATAGAATAGAAAAGCGACAAAAATCATAATAACAATGATAAAACAGCAATGCTTTTAGACGGATAGACTTATAGAAGCAACAAGGCAGAAAACAGCCAGAAAAGTAGAGGAAATAGAGGATAATTCTAAACAGCTGAACAGAGGTCTAGATTTTTAAAGCAAGTTGATATATCAACGTTCTCCATGCAAGGGAAAGCGAAAGACGCAGTGGGCAGCAAGATCTTAGCCAGTGGTAACAAACATAAGATGCCATAACCAAGAAACGACTCAGAAGAACAGAGAATGGATCTGGCACCATAAAGCATAAAGCAACATGAGAACCAGTACAAAACAGAAGCTACAAAAAAACAACAACAAAGAACGCTCCGGAACAGCAAATAAAATGAATAATAAAAAATCTAACCAAAGACACCAAAAACGCTTTCCTAGTATTGCAAAACGTATCAACTAAAACGCACGATAACTCTGGGACTATAATTATGATTATTCACAAACATCCTTGTCCTGATTCACAAACATCCTTGTCCTGATTCACAAACATCCCTGTCCTGATTCACAAACATCCCTGTCCTATAATTACTCACAAACATCCTTGTCCTGATTCACAAACATCCTTGTCCTGATTCACAAACATCCCTGTCCTGATTCACAAAAATTCCTGTCCTATAGTTATTCCCAAACATGCCTGTCCTATAATTATTCACAAACATGCCTGTCCTATAATTATTCACAAACACCCCTATCCTATAGTTATCCACAAACATCTCTGTCCTATAATTATTCACAAACATTCCTGTCCTATAATTATTCACAAACACCCCTATCCTATAGTTATCCACAAACATCCCTGTCCTATAATTATTCACAAACACCCTATCCTATAGTTATTCACAAACATCTCTGTCCTATAATTATTCACAAACATGCCTGTCCTATAATTATTCACAAACACCCCTATCCTATAGTTATTCACAAACATCTCTGTCCTATAATTATTCACAAACATGCCTGTCCTATAATTATTCACAAACATCCCAGTCCTTATTCACAAACATCCCTGTCCTTATCCACAAACACCCCTGTCCTGTAATTATTCACAAACATCCCTGTCCTATAATTATTCACAAACATGCCTGTCTATAATTATTCACAAACATGCCTGTCCTATAATTATTCACAAACATCCCAGTCCTTATTCACAAACATCCCAGTCCTTATTCACAAACATCCCTGTCCTTATCCACAAACACCCCTGTCCTGTAATTATTCACAAACATCCCTGTCCTATAATTATTCACAAACATGCCTGTCCTATAATTATTCACAAACATCCCAGTCCTTATTCACAAGCATCCCTGTCCTTATCCACAAACACCCCTATCCTATAATTATTCACAAACATCCCTGTCCTATAATTATTCACAAACATGCCTGTCCTATAATTATTCACAAACATCCCAGTCCTTATTCACAAACATCCCTGCCCTTATCCACAAACACCCCTGTCCTGTAATTATTCACAAGCATCCCTATCCTATAATTATTCACAAACATCCCTGTCCTATAGTTATTCACAAACATGCCTGTCCGGGCTGTGAAGCTGAAGACCAAATAATGAACACCATCAGACATGACTGCCAGACGGGGAATGCACGTACAGTACTTACACCAAGACAGACAGAGCAGAATGATGAGCTAGAAAGAGGTACACACTACACTACACTACACTACCACCTAGATACTTCCTCATCATGAAAGAGGCATTCCGTGCCCTACGCTAGGCTACAACCAGCAGAATGGGAAGTACTGGGTAGAAAGAGAGAATGACCCGACACCAGCAGAGACAGACAGACAGACAGACAGACAGACAGACAGACAGAGAAGGGCAAGGCAAGGCAAGGCAAATTCTTTTATTTCGAGGAATATGAATAAGCACTCGTGTGCTGCTTTTTTTTACATACAGTGCCAGAGAGAGACAGACAGACAGACAGACACAGACAGAGAGAGAGAGAGAGAGAGAGAGAGAGAGAGAGAGAGAGAGAGAGAGAGAGAGAGAGAGAGAGAGAGAGAGAGAGAGAAAGAGAGGGAGAGAGAGAGGGAGAAAAGAGAGGGAGAGAGAGGGGGAGAGAGAGGGACACACACACACACATACACACACACACGCCAAGCGTTTGGGGACGAGGGTGTGAAGAGTTGGTCCAGCCAACAGACAGACAGACAGACAGACAGACAGACACAGTGAATCAAATCAGCATTCGGCACGTGAGCCTCCTGCTTGACTGACTGTGTGCCCCAATGTCCTCTATCTGTCTGTCTGTCTGTCTGTCAGTCTGTCTGTCTGTCTGACAAAAGCATGTCATGCACAGCTAGAACAGAATGGAGGTTAGTCCATCGCTGACCGGGCCTATGCTGTCAGTGACATTCGGAGAGGAGGAGAAAATTCAGTTACTCTTCCAGGATATAAAGTTGCCAGGATTGCGTCAGTGTGTGTGTGTGTGTGTGTGTGTGTGTGTGTTGTGTGTGTGTGTGTGTGTGTGTGTGTGTGTGTGTGTGTGTGTTGTGTATGTGTGTGTGTGTGTTGTATGTGTGTGTTGGCGTTAGTGAAAGTCTTTGATATTATAAGTTGCGTCAGAGCGCTGTTTTTTGTTGGTTCTTTCTTTCTTTTTTTTTTTTAGCTTTTCCTGTTATCTTTATTCTCTGGAATATGTCAGGTGTTATGGAAAGTGTAATAGAGTGTTTTGCTGTGTGATTGAGTTATTTGTAGTCGCGCTGTCTCTGTCTGTCTCCCTCTCTCTCTGTCTGTCTGTCTGTCTCCCTCTCTCTCTGTGTCTGTCTGTCTGTCTATCTACCTATTATCCTTATCTCTGTCTACTATCTACCTACCTACCTACCTACCTCTCTCTCCATCCATCCATCCATCCATCCATCCATCCATCCATCCATCCATCCATCCATCCATCCATCCATCTATCTATCTATCTATCTATCTATCTATCTATCTATCTATCTATCTATCAATCTATCTATCTATCTATCTATCTATCTATCAATCTATCTATCTATCAATCTATCTATCTATTAACTTGTCTATCTATTTATCTATCTGTCTATTTATCTATCTATCTATCTATCTATCTATCTATCTATCTATCTATCTATCTGTCCATCTATCTATCTATCTGTCTATCTGTCTGTTTGTCAGTCTGTTTATTTCTCTATCTATCTATCTATCTATCTATCTATCTATCTATCTATCTATCTACCTACCTACCTACCTACCTACCTACCTACCTACCTACCTACCTACCTACCTACCTGCCTACCTACCTACCTACCTACTTTCCTACCTACCTACCTACCTACTTTCCTACCTACCTACCTATGTATCAATAGATCTGTTTGTCTTTTTGTCTAGTGCCGATTGTTATCTACTAGTCTGGCCTGGTCCTTCCTGCCTCTCCCTCACTCCCTCCCACCCTCCCTCCCTCCATCCCTCCCATTCACACACATCTTCCAGTGGACTTCCACTCTCCTGCCGCCACAACGCTATGTCTCTGTCTTAAAAAAAAGATCAAGAAAACACAAGCAAAATAAAAACTAAAGCGCTAAACATTCGATTGCATACATCAAAAACTCACCAAGTTTAGCAAGTAGTAGCCGATGAATCGGAATGCTTATACGTTAAACAGCACTTTTAAAGAAGCACACCATAGTAAACAAGAGTTAAAATTATTGGTAGATTGTACAAAGAAAAATTTGAAATGTATTCTCTTTCAAAAAGGCATCCAGTGAAGGAAGGGGATAAGGAACAAGGGTCACGTGGACGGAGTGTGGCGGAACAGAAGCTAAGTCGTTCAGTGTAACCTTGAATATTATGAAGTTTATTCAGAAAAACTTTATGATATTTGTAAAATAATAATTACAAAAGGGAGTGTCAGATAGTCAGGGAGCACTAATGAGAGGTATTGGGTTTTTAAAAAATTATCCAAACAAAAATGTCAGACAGAGACGTGTCAGTAAAGTTCAAGGTGACAAGTGGTCTCCCTTTCAATGGGAAGAGATTGATGTGGAAAAACACCTGAGCCACGAACAGGTTTGGAAGCAGGAGTGACAGACCGACAGACAGACAGACAGACAAACAAACAGACAGACATATCCATTCAGCTGAAACCAATGCTTGGGAAAAACTCCAGTTCAGCAGATGCAGGGCAATACCAAAAAATCCATTCTGACTTTCCATTGGACTGTTTGTTGAAAGTTAATAGCTTGTCAACGTGAAAGTCGAACCGAGTCACCGACGATGCTTTTCAAAATATTGATTGTGTCCTGGAAAAGTGAAAGAGTATTGCCGTGGTTTCAGGATATAGTAATACAGAAAGGAGAAGTGAAGTGGGTACGGAGGCAGGAAGAGGGTGAGCTTTGCAAGTTTGATTGAAGCTGTGGTTTTCAAAAGGAGAGAGACACAAGTATTACAAAGAGACAAACTAAAATGATTTTCAACAGAAACCAAAAATAAAATATGTTTCATGTAAGCGATGGGGGAAAGTCTAGATCAGAAAAAAGAGGGAAGACAACAAAAAAAAACCACCCAAACCCGTGATATATCAACATTTTGTCATTACCTACAAAACCAGTTAAAAACAGAACCTTGATGTTTTTGTTTTAAAAAAAGCATATGTTGTAGCCTAAGTTTTGACAACTGCACTTGAACAAACGGGGAATGTCGACCTAGATTCTCTTGCTCAGTTTTTATGGATGTAAATAATTATGTCAAAGTTTACGGGATGTTGATTTGTGAGTATAAGCAAATGAAAACCACGCTTAGATTTGAGCATGTACGTGTGAAAACACTTTGATTAATTTGAGCATTCACGTGTAAAAATACACCTTGATTTGAGCATGCAGTTTGACAACACACCTCGATTTAATCATTCACATGTAAAAAAAACACCTTGATTGGAAAACGTTTCTATGAAAACACACCTTGATTTGACCATGTGCATCTTTGTGAAAATACACGTTGATGAGCATGTGCATAAAATTATGGAAACACTCCTTGATTTGAGTCCGTGCCTAGTGAAAGACCCTGATTGAGCCTGTGCGTGTGAAGTGATGTGCCAACAAGGGTGGCATGGCAAGGCCTCCTGCTCTATTTCCGTCTGGCTGGATTGCCGGGTTGTGGACTGGTGCCAACATGCGGGTGACGAGGGCAAGAGGTCAGCGTAGGGTCAAGGGGCGAAGGCCATCCAGCCAGCCAGCAGCTAGCTCATCACTCAGGTTACAGGCTGGCTGTGGGTGCAAGGCTACATGGCTAACACCCCCAGCTTAACACTTGGCGCAGACACCCTCCACTACCAGTGGTCAAAGCGTCGAACTCCTGATTTGATATGAACAGGGGAGCGCCGGTTCGTGTCTCGCTGTGTCATTTCTACTGAAATGTGTGTTGGAAGGGATCTCTTTCTTGAAATCAGTACCGCCGTCATTACCCCTGCCTGTCAGATGAAAAGATACTCTCATCCCTAATGTTGGATTGTGGCTACCTTCATAGTAGGAAAATAAAAATGGTCGCATACGCAAAATCTATCATTGATGAACCTTGGAGTTCTAGCCAAGGAACGAAGAAAAATAAAGGAACACAATAATACTCAAAGTCTTGTGTGCGAGCACACGCACGCACGCGATCCAGTACCCACGCACTTTGAAAGCCTTTCCGTCTTCCGTAGAATGGTAGGCAAACTTTGGCCGGGGGTCGGATGGATGTTACACCCGTGCCCAGCATGCAGAGTGCAGCCTGGAGAGGGATGGGCTCCGTTAGCTTCAACTTGCCTCTGCACATTGCCTGAAAAAGTCGGTGCAGTGCAGTGCAGTACAATGTCCCAAAACTGCTCAAGGAGTTCAGTGAGGCAGAAGCCACATCAGACAGTCTAGTGCATTCGGATGAGACTATAAACCGAGGCCCCTAGTCCGAACGCACGGAGAACATCTTGTGTTCACGTTAAAAACCCGTTCTGCTTTTAAGAGCAGGCCATTATTGCTGGTAGGAGCGGATGACAAATAATATATATATTATATATATATTATATATATATATATATATATATATATATATATATATATATATATATAATATATATATGTATGTATATATATATATATATATATATATATATATATATATATATATATATATATATATATATATATATATATATATATTAAACCAGCGTGCACAAAGGTGTCATGTTTAGACACCATCCCTGAAGAAAAATCGTGGAGTTTGGAGTCCCCATGGCGGTTCGGGGCTGTAGGCCTATATGGCAACGTTCTGGCGGCTCCTGTGATGGCACTAGAACCATTCGTATCGGCGATTGCCTTTCCAATAGACCATTCCAGCGACGTGGAGAGGGGGGTTGGGGGTCTGCTGCATGGGTAACAGCTTGCCCTCCATACTTTTTGAGGCTTTGCGTTCTAGAGCCTAGAGCGCAGTTCTATAGTGTTCCCAGACTGACGGATGCCTATTTCAGGGAGAGGTCATATCAGTCAGTCAGACTGAAGGCTAGCAGTTCTACCATTGACATTTACATGCATTGCAGCTGTTAGCTAATAAGGTGAGAAGTATGGAGGTAGCTCTGATGTTGTTCTGGCTGAGTAAATTAATCATAATCATGGCCATTGTTTAGAGGACATTCTGAGAACTGTGTGATATCTTGAGCTAATGAGTTATCGTGATTAATCTGTTCTTATCGGCATGTTTTAATTACTTTTTTATATGCTCGCAATATTTAATAAAGCCCTGTGTCATATATGAGAGAGTATGTGAGTTAGGAGGGAAGAAAGAGTAAAGCAGCCTACCAACTGATGTTGCTAAAAAATACTGATGGCTACCAATCAAAATAAAGCCTACAATGTGGAAACCATACAGGGCTGGTAACCATTTCTTTGGAAGAAGTCATTCACAATAATTAAAGCATGACAATCATTCGGTTATTTGTAACACACACCACACACACACACACACACACACAACACAACACACACACACACACACACACACACACACACACACACACACACACACACACAGCTGACCAGACAGACAGACAGACAGACAGACAGAGATAGACAGAATCAGAGACAGACATACAGACAGAGACAGACAGACAGAGAGTAGCCCCATCTGGCTTCATGCCAGAACCTGTCGATCCACGATGCGTGGAGAGCCGAGGAGGAAAACGAATGTGAGGGGGGAGGGGAGGAGGAGACAGAGGAGGAAGCAGCTACACAGAAATGGGGGAGGTGGAGGCAGGGGGGGGAGGAGGAAGGTGGACAGAGGATGTCCGGGAGCGGACCGGAGGTGAGGTAGGAAGTGGGGGAGGGAGGGAGGGAGAGTGGAAGGAGAGAGCGCGCTGATTTCCCCAGAGTGAGGTCCGCATGGATTTATTGTGCCGTGGGCTCCATGCTTTGACGAGCGTAAAAAGCCTTGTGCAGCAGGAGGCAAAAAGCCACCGCCTGGTCACGGTGCTTAATATTGCAAATGTAGAGGCCTGTGGAAAAGAAACGATACAGCACCACTAATTCAATATTCCGCTCCGCTGCTACATCAAAAAAAAGAAAGAAAAAACCACCACCACCACCAACAAAAAAAGTCCTGCTCGCTGTTTGTTGCAAGGACGTTGCAGACAACACAAATGCTGTGCCGAAGCTTAAGAGGGATTGGGATAGGTGGTGGTGTAGTGGGGGGTGGGGTGGGGGGGGATAGGAAAGTTGGGGGATTTGATTACGGCGGCTTTTTAGGCCTGGCACCAAGCCCTCCTCACTGAAGCCGGGCTCCAAACGGCTCGAGTCCATCGGCCACAAAAAGGCATTTCAAGCTTCTTTTTTTCTGACGGGTTGTCTGTCCCCAGCAATGTGATGTAGTGATGTTTTGAAGATAATGTCAGTTCAATAGAATGCTGTAAAGCAGAGGAAAGTGAGAGGGTGGATGAGATGTAAGGAGGAGGGGGGGTAAGTGAGCGATGGAATAAATACTGGTGCAGTTCAGGAGACACTGGAGACTGACTGAATGCAGTGGTGTGGTACATTCAACAGATATAGCGCTATATTCATTCCATGTATTATCATTATTTTTCATGGTTGTCCGTTTTGTTCGACGATGACCTCCAAAACAGCAGAGAAGGCAGTTGCTGTTTTCGGAAATTTGGCAGAAATTTAATTATAGTGAAGATTGCCCACAGTATATCCCCACTCTCTCGGCCAAGAGGGCATAAGGACAGTCAGCGTTGGAGATGTTTTCCAAAGGCCAACTAACCCCAGGGCTGCAGCACATAAGGACTGTGCAAATCAAGCCTCCTAGTCAGAGAGCCATAGAGGACTAAGCCGTAAAGTGGAATTCCATGAGTGGGAAAGCCACTTTTTTTTTTGAAAATTATTATTATCAGAAGAGCGATTTAGCACTTCATCCGTGAATTGTGCACACTGTTTGCACTCTTCATCTCATAGTGCCTGTTGTGGCCATAAAAAAGGGTTCCTAACTTCAGTGAAAAAAATGCAAACTTAAGTGGTACGGCACGTCACACGAACATCTGGACTGGCCAAGACTGTCCTACAGGGAACAGTAAAAGGAGGGAGACGAAGAGGCAGACAGAGGAAACGATGGGAAGACAACATTAGGGAATGGACAGGCCTTGGGTGGAGCGATCTGCTACGGGGGGCTGTGGGGAGTGGAGGAAGCTGGTTACAAAATCTACAGTGGTGCCCACACGGTCCCGCGGGACTAAGGGCCAGGTGAAGGTGAAGGTGAAGCCTGTTATACCTTCACTGACTGCTAAAGCTTTGTCAGGGCCGTGGCCTTGTTGTTGACTGATAACATTCATGAAAAAAATTAAACTTCCGCTAAAAAATATAATTCACAAGATCATTTACACCCACAAACACACACACACACGCGCGCGCGCGCACGCACACGCACACACACATACATATACACGCACGCACCACCGCCACCACCACCACCACCGAGTCACTACTTTATTTCTGCCAATGTCAAAGAACCTAGTAAAGCTGTTCAACCCTTAGTTTTTGATACAGGAAACATCATCAAAAATGTGAGACGCCAAAGTGAAGTAAATACAAAACCCCACAACACACTACACCACAACACACACACACCACAACATACCACAACACAACACAACAACACAATCACCCACAAACACATATACCACAACACAATATACCACAACGCAATACACCACATCACAATATACAACAACACAATACACCACACCACACCACAACACAACACAGCACAACACTGTGAAACACATTGTAAAGTATAAAATGCACCATTAACATCACAGCTCCTGCATACAGAACAGTGCACAACTCAGCTCAGTAAAAAACAGATAAGAACAAACCGTCATTACATAGCGTCAAACATAATGCAAACAAAACAAAACAATACAATACAAAGCAACCACACATAGCACAAAGCGATCCATTGACAAACTCTGCACGACTCCAAGCCTCACAATAACATTCAGCAATATAACAGGCGGCATGCACGGCGCTATAGTGAGTGGCACCACTGCACTGTCAACTGAAGACAATAACACTCATAACAAAACCGCCACTTTGTCGTCTAAACCAGGGGTATGGAGCACTGCATACTCCACTACAAACAAAACAATAGCAGGAGGTTGTTTTTTGTTGTCGTTTTTTATACAATAACGACATTTTTGCACTTTGAAGTGTCCAATATGTTTTGTTCCTCACAAAACACGAGACAAAACCACAGGACGCTGCCTTGTATAGAACAAGTTAAAACCTGTTTCGCTTTTTGAAAGAGTATGACATTGTGTGCCTGTGGGAACAGATTACATTTACAAAATCGCGTGCACACGGTGACTGGAAGTTTAAAAAAGTAGATGAATGCTTGTTCCATTATCCTCAATAAATGATTATAAAACAGAGGGTCGACAAGAATGTTATAAAAAGAGGGAGGGGTGTGCAATGTGGGGGTTAAGTGAGCGGCGCAATAAATACTATCTTCTGTTTGTCGACTCGTTGTTTCTTCAAGCCATCTGCGCTCTTCTGTTCCACAACGCGGTGACTGCCCTGGGTTGGATGTTATTGTCGTGCGTTCCACAGCTTAACATCCTGGGGGTTACCCAGAATGTGCACTTTGACTCACTCTCCCGCCTGGGAATCCCTGGGAGATTGAAAGTGTTCAGCTGGGTTGATTGACTGAGGGCTGGCCAGGCTGTTGTTGGTTCAGCAGGGACAGTAGAGCTGGTCTAATGATCTATCTATCTATCTATCTATCTATCTATCTATCTATCTATCTATCTATCTATCTATCTATCTATCTATCTATCTATCTGTCTGTCTGTCTGTCTCTCTGTCTCTCTATCTGTCTGTCTGTCTAACTATCTATCTATCTGTTCTATCTATCTATCCTATCTATCTATCTATCTACTATCTATCTACTATCTATCTATCTATCTATCTATCTATCTATCTATCTATCTATCTATCTATCTATTTATCTATCTATCTATCTATCTATCTATCTATCTATCTATCTATCTATCTATCCCTTAGTCTGGCGACCGTGGAGGCACCCCCTGAAGACTTGACAACCAGTTCTCTCCATTCCTCTCTCTGTTCTGTCTTCCTCGGGTTTTTTTTTTAGTTCTAGGCCCGTCCATTCACTGATGTTGTCCTCCCTTCTCTTCCTTGGTCTGGCTCTCTTTTTCTTCCTCCTTGTACAGTGCCTTGCAGTATTGTTTTTCCTAGTCCTTTAATACCAGATTTTACATCTTACCAGGTGACAGCACCCCCATACGGTATTCGTGGTCGGCGAGGATATAAACAACGTGATTGGATTGGATTGGATTGGGTGCAATTTCCATTGAAGACAGGGAATTCATAATAATTTGATCTGGTGAACAATTCTGTACAAAGCTTTTTTTTTTCTTGTAAGGGCTCTAACTCTTTGGAGCATTCTTCCGATACCCTTGTGAAATGTTGGCAGTCTGGTTTACCAATACTTTGTTTCAACATGGCAGACTGGTTTATCTATACTTTTATCTAAGTCTGCTTTTAAACTTAAACGTTTTATTTTTTTTATTTTACTTTTGTAGGGCTGGATTCTCTTTACCCTCAAAGAGAGGAAGATTAATGTGTGGTTAGCCGGGTTGCTAGGTGTGTTTACAGTTTAGACGTAGTTCAGGTTTAGACGCCGAGAATATAATATATCCAAAGTCATGTTTCATGATCATTTCTGTTACATTTCATGCGCTCTCGTGTGTGTGGAGGGGTGTACATGTGTGTGTGTGCATGCGCGCGCGATCGTGCTTGTGTATTTGGGTATGTTTGTATATGCAAATGAGCTTTACTTCCCTCTTTCTTTTCGGGGAGGGTGAGGAATTATATTACGTATATAGCATTAATTTCCCCTTTCTCCTTTCTTTTCTCTTTCTCCCTAATCTTTGTAATGTAGCGAAACAAACAGAGAAAACATATGGATAACTGTGTTTGCTTCCTTGCATGTTGACTAAGTACAGACTGATAAACAATCCCCGCTGCATGATGCTGCATGACTTTATGACGACTGCAGATATCTATATCTGTCTGGGTTTATTGTCGCTCTTGTTGTTACCGCTGCTTGCATTCACATAACCTGCGATGGGGGATTGTATATGTCTAAGTTTATTGTTGTTGTTGTGTTTGTTTGTTTTTTACGGTGTTTGCGTTTTTGTTCTTGAAATCTCTTTAAGCTTATATATATATATATATGTTTGCAATACCCATGAGTAAATCAATAAGCAGTATTATCAGAAATAAAGTAAGCAAGTAGATTATCAAGCAAATGCATACGTTATTGAGTAGACAAGCATAGGGGTGGTTAAGCATTACATAAGTTTGTAAACAGTATGTGAAGGGTGTAAGTTTGGATGAATCGATGGATGAATGGATGTGTATACATCTAATAAAAATGGTAAAAGGTAAATGCGCCCCATAACCTATGTGGTCGTAGGGGAGCGAGGCATCAGGCCTCAGCTTCTCTAGGGGCCAGCATATTGAGGGAGGCGCCCATCTCCTCTCCCTTGCTGTTTTACCTTCCCTGACCCTAAAGAGGACAGGTACCCATTTACAGCTGTGTGAACTGGGGGGAGCTGTACTGAAGCCAAGCCGCGCAAACCGTCATCCACCCAACTGGTAACCACGCTCGACGCTGCTTAACTTTGACGTGGTAAAGCGAGCGCTCTGACCACTTAACTATCTCGGTCGATATGCGTGCGTGTATGTAAATGTGTAAAAACGAGGGGGGGGGGGGGGGGGAGAGTACAAACATAAAACAAGTTAAACAGTATGATAAAACAAACCGAAAGGAAGTTTACCAGAACAAAAAATCTTGGAAAAAAGAATGGATTGGAATGGGCTCTCAGTCAACTTGCAACTTCCCAATTATTTGGTGATCACTTCAAAGAGCGGATTCCAGTTTTTCATTTTCAGTCTGGTTTTGATCATTGTTTGCCTGTTTTTTTCTTTCACTGTCTTAGAATGAGATCATGTGAGGGAACTTTTTTTTTGTCTCTTAAAGGTCACTCCAAAGATCTGTTCTTACTTCTTTTTTTGGTGTGTGTGTGTGGGGGGGGGGGGGGAGCATACAGGGATGGAGATTTTGCCTAAATTTGCACAGCAAAAAACCTGCAATTAGTGTGTTGTGCGCGTGCGCGTTTGTGTTTCAGTTTATGTCTGCTCTGTCACTGTGAAATATTCTCTCTCTCTCTCTCTCTCTCTCTCTCTCTCTCTCTCTCTCTCTCTCTCTCTCTCTCCTCTCTCTCTCTCTCTCCTCCCCTCTCTCCTCCCCTCTCCCTCTCCCCCATCTCTCCCTCCCCCAATACATCCACCCACCTTTTTTTCTTCTTTTTTTTTTGGTGTGGTGTAGGGGGGCTAATAATTTTGGGCTTCTTTGGTGAGAGCGAGCACACTTTGGCTGTTTTTCGCTTGATGTATTTTTATTTGTAGGTCCGTCCCTTACTTATTCTGTGGGCGAGATGGCGGAGAGGAGAGAAAAATCAATAAGAGCCTGACAGTGTGTTTGTCTGCCTCGTGCAGGCAGGCACAGACAGGCAGGGCAGGCACGTAGCCTGCCAGTATAGTAGTGCTGCTCTTGTTCCGCGCTGTAGAACTAGCCGTCCAAAATGGAGAGAAAGTCAACACTCAGTTGTTGTTGGGTTTTTTTTGGGGGGGATGTATAGTAGGTTGGTTTTTACCAGTTTTTGTTTTCTGGGAATCTGCTATACTGTGCTTCTCTCTTTTTATTGATTTTAGTATTATGTTTTAGTCGTTTGATGCTGTTCTCTGTGTGGTATCTATCTATATATATCTCCTCTGTTTCTCTCTGTCTGTCTGTCTGTCTGCCTCTCTCTCTCTTCTTCTCTCTCTCTCTCTCTCTCTCTCTCTCTCTCTCTCCTCTCTCTCTCTCTCTCTCTCTCTCTCTCTCTCTCTCTCTCTCTCTATTATCTCTCT
>CM060329.1:57836445-57843945 GCA_030674155.1 Stramonita haemastoma
TGGAGAGAGAAGATGAAGAAAAAGAAAAGGAAAGAGGGGAACAAGAAGAAGAAGGAAAGGAAACAAGCAAGCAAGAAAGAAAAAAAAAGATAGAAAGAAAGATTCAAAGAAAAAGAAAAAAATGAATGAATGAATGAATGAATGAATGAATGAATGAATGAATGAATGAATGAACAAAAAATACAAGGAGGGAGGGATGAGAAATGAAACAGAGACAAAGAAACATAGGCAGACAGATAGACAGACAGACAGACAGATAAAAACACAGATGGAGAATAAAAAATGAAGTCCCAGGATGGGAGAAAAGAAACAGGCAGACCACACCCACCCACCAACAAACATGCAGCCTGATGTGAGAAAAAAAAACCAGCAGTGTTTGTTCATAAGGATTTACAAACAACATACGTGCACCTGCCCGTGTGTGTGTGTGTGTGTGTGTGTGTGTGTGTGTGTGTGTGTGTGTGTGTGTGTGTGTGTTGTGTGTGTGTGTGTGTGTGTGTGTGTGTGTACTCATGGAGTATTGCTTATAATCATACATGTAATTACTCTCTCTCTCTGTATATATATATTATATATATTTATATATATATATATATATTATATATATATATATATATATATCGAATTTTTAAAAAAACACAACTGTGTTCAGCTTCATCTCTTATTTTATCATATCATCAGCAAATTTTGCTTCTATCCTGAAACTTCCTCATGCTGTTTCTAGTACTCTTTACTGTTTTCCCTCAACTGTGTACTTGGAGGAGTGTTGCCAGCAGAATTGGAGATATAATATATATATATATATATATGATATATATATATATATATATATATATTATATATATATATATATATATATATATATATATTCCTTTCCTTTTTGTCATGTGGGATGAAAGAATATGCGTGAAACGTTTCTGAAAGCTATCATGATTGTTTATTCACCAAGTCCAAGTACACCTGATGATCATGATTGTTTGATCAAGCTGCGTTTATTTATTTTGACAGACACCTCTGATGTTAAGCAGAACTTTTCCATATATCTTTCTTTGTTCAAGACATTGAATTAAAGTCAAAGTAAAAGACCTTTATTTCATAGTGAATGTTATTCCTTTTTCCTATATATGTATATAATTGCATCATTGGCTGGGCCAGCTGGGCCATTTATATGTATACATCTGTTTTACTCTCTAGTTCTTACATAGGCATTCACATACAGACACACTGACACACAGACACACACAGACATATAGACACACACACTTAAACACACGGATGCATGCATACATTAGACAGACAAACAGACAGACAAACAGACAGACAGACAGACGAATGTATGGGTGGATGGAGGGAAGGAGGGACAGAGGGGGGGACGGATGGATAGATGGATGGATAGATGGATGGATGGATGGATGGATGGATGGATGGATGGATGGATAAATAGATAGATAGATAGATAGATAGATAGATAGATAGATAGATAGATAGATAGATGGATGGATGGATGGAAGGATGGATGGATGGATGGATGGATGGATGGATGGATGGATGGATGGATGGATGGATGGATGGATGGATGGATGGATAGATGCATCTTCACATAGTGTACACATAATTTCAAGTATGTATTGATCTGCATGTTTTTCAATCGTGCTGCTTCTCATTAACAAGCCAACCTATCAAATGACAGGGGGGAAAAGCTCAAACGAATTTCAGAAAAAAACACCCCCCAAAAATCTAAACATTGCACGACAAAATAAAATCAGAAGCACAAAAGTCCTGTGTTTGATGTTAGCAGAGCAATCATTTTCAATTTCTAACAGACAAAGAGTTAGTGTCAGAAGCCCGGCTGGCCAAAATGGAGCCATTCTAGAACCACGCTGCTTGTCTGATGAAATATTTACCGGGCTATTCCTGTTTGGAAACTGAACATGTCAGCGGCCGGCCAGTCAAAAATCGATAGCTGAGGCCGTTTGATTCCGCCGCTCTCTGAAATAGAGTGGTGAGGGAAAGGGGGACGGGAGGGGGGAGGGTGTTATGGGGTGCGGAGGAAAAGGAAGATAGAATTAGAGAAAGGAAGCGGGGAGAATCACAATGGAGATGTTGTTCGTGATTCGAAAGAAAATGTTTGGGGTAAACAAAATACGGGTTTGCTTTCAAGTGTTGATTCTTGCCTTGTTTAATTAGCCTTTCGCTTTGCTTTACTGGGTTGTTTGGGGGTTGTTAGTTTGTGTTTTTAGAGCATTCATATTTCTGAAAATGGGAAGCTAGAACAAAGAAGAAGAAAAAGTGTTTGATGTGGCGAGAGGTTGATCATTGAAAAAGAAGTAGGAGTGCTTTTAAAATGGAGGATTACATGAAAGAAGGATGGTGGCAACTTAGGTTTTAACAATCTGAAGCACCGAAATGGTCAAACCATGTTGTCTTTCTCTGAGTCATCAATGAGACTTGCCAAAAAATAAAAACTACAACCCAAACAAACGAAATAATATCAGACCAAAAATGTAAAGCAATAACATGAGTTCAATTTACCTATAGTTTTTCAATTTGGATTTTGTCTTTGTCGGGTTTAGGGAGGATAGGAGTCCCGAGAGAGACCTCACACAGTTTCTGTAAACAGTAGATGGTGCCCTTTCCTGGAAACTAGGATACAAGTGAATTAAACAGTCATTTACACGTTAAGAGTATATGATGCAGTTCCAAGCCTGTGTGATTTCAACCGCTACACACTCAAAATAATTTGCATTTTTTTGGTATTGTTACGAACCTGTCTTATACAGGGTCCAATATGAAGATAAAAATCTGTCAAAGCAGTCAATAGGTCTTTCTTTATAGATCAACTTTGCAGAGTTATTTTGTGAGTGTTTTCCTGCTTTTTGACAAAATTAAAATGAATTTAATACCCGATAACAAAGACACAGCACAAAGTCGGTTTTCCCCAAAATATAAAGCTTTTATACAACTTCGCCCTCACAGAACGACGTAGCTGGTTGATAACAGAATGAACATGATGGCGGACAGTTGTAATGCAAACATAACCTAGAAACAGCCTGCCATCTTTTTTTTTTATCTTGCTGTAGTTCATTGATTTGTGATTTTCCCCATCTCTGTGGCCTGCCCTGTACTATCTCTGACACTTTTTGTCGCCACAAGGGGCAAATTCATCTCCAGTTTCTTATTGTCAGAAGGTCCTGACGGGACTGTCAGTGAGGGGAAGAAGAAGCAGTACTCTCCACAGGGGGAGAGAGGGAGTTGGGCAGCTTCCTCTGTCTGCCCCCTCCACGGAGCAATTAGGGTCACTGCAGGAATCCTGGGTTCAGAACTGTCCTGCAAATGCCGAATCCCCAAAAACTACACTGCAATCCTGTCCCAGCATGTGGTATTCTCCTTGGCATACAGTCACACTGGCAGCTACAGACACTGAGAACGAACTCTTTGTGGACTTCTTGTGCCGATGTGGTCACAGTATAAACCTTGGGGTTGAACCTCCTTGTTTCATAAAAATCTTGGGATTAAACCTGGGCTGTATCCTTTGGCAGAAAAGTTTTATCATTGGGTGGGTGGGTCTCTACAGCAAGGATAAATACAAAGGATGCATGCTGGTCAAATGGTTGGCGTTAAAGGTATTTTAGATTATGAGAACGTAGTTTATTTTGACCTCTTGGGGGGGAGGGGAAGGCGAAAGGTACGGCATTACGATGAATAAATAACTTAGGCCAGCAGTTTGAATATAGACTTTATAACTACAGGCTGTTGTGTAAATCGTGTAAATATGATCGAATTTGCAACGGAAAAGAAGAGGGTGAAGTGATTATAATAGAAGTAGCATAGTACCAACAGTAGCAGTGGTGTGGTGGTGGTGGTGGTGGTGGTGGTGGTGGTGGTGGTGGTGGTGGTGGTGGCGGCGACGATGGAAGCAGGCGGAGGGGGGGGAGGAGGAGGGGGGCGTTAATAGAAGAAATCAGAAAAAAGAAAGACTGCAGCTTGTTTTTGTAGCAATAATATTAGGTTAAAAAAAAGAAAAGAAATATCTGTCAACTTGCTAACGAAAAAGAAAAACATTGTTTAAAAGCATACTTTAACCTTTGTCATTATTTTATCTTTTTGTCCCAAACGAAAGACATTGAAGAGAGAAGACCATATGTACACTCTTCTTTCGCATTAATGATAAGCTGTCTGATGTATATTTGTACATTTAGAATGTACTTGTACGTGATTACAATGGGATCTTATCGATAATCATGTCGAGACTGACATTTTTATTCCGTCTGCATGCAAAAATGGCAGATTTTAACGGTGCGTCCCCAGAAAACTTGATAAAGAACACACATTGTTTCAACTAGCATAAACATGGTATTTTCATCATTAAATCAGTCGATAAGCAAAACAAATAATTATATTCCTAAAGGCCAACTTCCCTTGTTGATGCGAATGTGGCTGTTGCCATTTTATTATTGATGTTGGGAGAGGAGTTTTTGGTTATAAAATTTGCTTTTCAGTTTTTGACTCTCTCTCTCTCTCTCTCTCTCTCTCTCTCTCTCTCTCTCTCTCTCTCTCTCTCTCTCTCTCTTCTCTCTCTCTCCTCTCTCTCTCTCTCTCTCCATCACACACACACACACACACACACACACACACACACACACACACACACACACACACACACACACACATACACACACACACGCACACGCGCGCATGTGTACACTTTCTCTTCTAAATCATCATCTCTTAACAATCAACTTCGACCAAATAATTATTAGCGTCGACCATGGGTTGAGTAGGTTGGGTTCTTTTTTTTCTTCTTCTTCTTTTTTTTTTACCAAATGTTGCGTGTGCTATAGATCTAGTCATTATGTTAAGTCAGTTCGAAATGGACATAATGCATTATTCACGATCGCAAGTACGTTTGTCACACTTGAACAGTAATGAAATCACAGGACACTGTCCCCGAAGTCGAAATGGCAGTACCTCAAAGGGGGCAAAAACGGTCGCATACGCAAAATCTCAGTGTTTGTGAAACTCAAAGATCTAGCCGAGGAATGAAAAAGCAACACAAAACAAGCAAAGACTGTACCACAAGTATTTGTCAGTGTGTTTGTTTGAATGGTTTCATAACTGTGCCTAGATTGTTTTACCGGTGTCCCTTACTTTGTTTTCGGTGGTGATGAGAAATGTTCTTTTTTTTGCTTTTGTTTAATTTGTTTTTGTGTTTTGGGAAATGTTTATTTTTTCTGTTTGTGTTTGTGTTTTGTTGGTAGTGGTGTTGGTAGTGGTGGTGGTGGTTTTGGGTGGCGTATTTGTTTTTTTGTGGGTTTTTTTTTTTATAGAACTGAGGGTATGTTTGTTTTTAGTAAAACAAAAAAAAAACCACAAAAAAGAGTGGAGGGTTCTTTCAATATTGTATGACTATTTTTTCTCTACTATTTTGAGTCTTTTGTTTTTCTTTCGTGTGGGGTCTTTTTATTTCCTTCATTATTAAGATGGTAGTTTTGTTTTGTGTGTGTGTGTGTGTGTGTGTGTGTGTGTGTGTGTGTGTGTGTGTGTGTGTGTGTGTGTGTGTGTGTGTGTGTGTGTGTGTGTGTGTGTAATGGGTTTTCTAGTTTGTTTTGCTTGCTTGTTTTTGAATGCCTGGTACGTTGCTTGCCTGTTTCCTTGCTACCATTTTTATTTCATTTTTGTTCTTGTTGATATAGTCAGCAAGAACAACATCAGTACGCATACACACACACACACACACACACACACACACACACACACACACACACACACACACACACACACACACACACACACACACATGATAACCGTGCTCTTATATTCTACACCCACATAATACATGTCCTGGTCTGTGTCTGTGTGCAGGTATGGAGACATGGTGCCCAAAACCATCACGGGGAAAATCGTGGGAGGGGTGTGCTCCCTGTCGGGAGTGTTGGTGATCGCCCTGCCTGTGCCCGTCATCGTGTCCAACTTCTCCCGAAATCTACCACCAGAACCAGCGCGCTGACAAACGCAAAGCGCAAAAGGTGCGTATGCTGCACGGGGATTTGAGTGCCTTTGATGTCATGGTCATGATGGTGGTGGTGGAGACCTTTCAGTTTTTACGTAACTATAGTAGGAGAAAGTTAGGGGTCGGTGTGTTGATGTGTGGTTTGTTCAAGGTGAGGTTCTTTTAGGGGGTTTTGAAGGTATAGTTTTTGAAAATAAGTTTGAGTGGGATAGTGATTTAGTGTTAATGGTGATTTGAATGCTTACTGAAGAGGAAAGAGAATGAATTATAACAGCTGTTGTGTTAGAGCGTGGCAGACTGTGGCGTGAGACAAAAATGTTGTGATGCCATCAAAAACAAAACAATCAAAAGGCCAATCTTTTGTTTTATTTTGTATTTTTTGGGGAGGGGGGATTTTGCATTCCCTTATAGTGGCACGAAGGGATCTTTCCAAACGAAAAGACTCTCCCTCTGTTTCCCCCTTGACAAATTAATGTCCAACTTTTCTGGGGAAGCAGTTTAACTGGGATAGTTGTTGGATAGGTCTAGATGTGACCGTCCTAGAATAAATCTGACCTCTGATTCCAGTGGGGATCTGTAGCTAAACTGATTTCCTCACTAAATAACTGTCCGTCCGCATCTGCTATGCATTGAAGGGGCACAGCAATAGTGTGTGTTTGGGGGGATAGAGGGACGGAGATCTTAGATGGTAGCTCCTTGGTATCCTGGTAGATAAGGTATTTAGTTGTCAATGAAGAATACAGAAGAATGATTACGGTGACATTACTGTATGTGTGACTAACCCTGCCTGAGGGACATAGGGGTCTAGATATTAAGAAGATGATATGTTTCCTGTTGTACTTTCTTTTTTTTTGTAAGAAGGCGTAACTGCGTGGGAGACTTTCCCTATTTGTTACTCTCTGCCAGAAAAATAAATGACTTCATGCCTAGCTACGTGCATAACCGCACGGTGCGCTGGTGAACCCTAGAGTGCGCGCTGGGTATTTCGTTATCTGCCTGTGAACCCACAGGACACTTACATGAACTATAGGATCTTTGACGTGCATAATTGATACTCGGCATCCTGTAGTCCCGGATGGAGTCAGACTTTTTCTGATTTCTACAGAGATGTTAACAGTGGATAAAATGCCAAATCCTGATCCCATTAAGGCGACAGTCGGGATTTGAACTCGTGGCTTGTAAATTAAAGAGGGATTCGAAATCCGTCAAGTTTTCCACTCGGCTGGAGAGTCCGCTATAGCATATGGAAACAGCTATTCTCTCCTTCCACTTCCCCTGCTACCCAAAGAGATACTGATATTCTGCAGGGTCGTTGTATTTTGTCATCATTGTTGTTGTTGTTGTACATTGCAAGGTGGCTTCTCAGTGAGAGACTGAGATGTATCTGCTGTATTGCAGACATGAAAATGGTAGGTTTTCTTCTTCTTTTTTTAAAGATTGTTTGATTATTATTTGCATTGTCTGTTTTGTCAAAAGTTACAAAACCTATT
>CM060329.1:57848945-57851445 GCA_030674155.1 Stramonita haemastoma
ACTATGTTCTTGAAGAAGACAATTAAATGTTAGAAATATTGCACGTAAAACCAATACTATATTCTTGAAGAAGATAATAATAAGACACTTTGTGCGTAAGTCCAATACTATTTTCTTGAAGAGGACAATTTAGACACATTGTGCGTAAGATCAATACCATGTTCTTCAAGAAGACAATTTAGACACTTTGTCCGTAAGATCAGCACTATGTTTTTGAAGAGGACAATTTAGAAACATGATCCGTAAGACCAATACTATGTTCTTGAAGAAGACAATTTAGACACATTGTGCGTTAGACCAATAATATGTTCTGGAAAAAGAAAATGATAACAAACCAGTGCTACATTTTCATTTTGTCCTATTGTCCTCTAACTAACTTACCATTCACAGCTTCAGGGAGATTTGATCGAAGTAAAGTATAGTACCTAGATCTAATTATCCCCCTCGGAAGTGTGGGTTTATTTAACACAGTTCTCTGATTTTCAAAGAAAAATTCAAATATTTGTGCAAATATTATCTTGTTTAGAGTGCTCTATTTTTTTCTCAAACAGAAATTTGAAAACCAGCACAGATAATTATTATCTTGTTCAGTTTGTTTGATAGATAGGAACAGACAACTTTGCGATTTGTTTTTTGATGTGGTCAGTTTTATTAACAAACAACTTCCAGTAGTCTGGGTGCATTTCCTTTCCCTCCAAAATGTGTTTTGTCAGTCTTTGGATGTGACCACGATACTGAAGTTATGAAACTTTTCAGGAGTACTCATGTCTCCCATAGTATGATCAGTGCTGTAAATATACAATGTCCAGTCTTCTTGCTACATTTCATTTTCCCCCTAAAGGTTTCCTTGGCAATGTCAGGCACAAAGAGTGCTTGGTCTTCTTGTTGATTCTTTAAAAGAGTTCTTATACAGGGTAATAATATACAGCCATGGTTTTGGACTTAGAATAATCATTTCTTGTGTATCTGATAAGACTTCTTTCGGACTGCTTCAAACAAAAAAGGGAAGCAGCATGAGAAATACAGGGGTTCAACAACAACATACGTCTCCAGCACGATACGATTATTACAATGAATGGCTAAAGGAAGAACAGGGTGATACCTAGACGTGATATTTAAAACAACTAGGCATAAGCAGACATAAAAGATGACTAGCCTTTTTCAAGGGACATAAACCCAAGACTAGAAAATCAATTCTCTGAACAGAGCTATTTCCAACAAGCAAGCTGAAGATGATGCTGACTGCTTCATAACGATAATGAAGGCCTGCTTTGTGTCCAGTGAGGCTGAGAAGAAAAAAAAGCACATCACATTTCCAAAATCAATACCAACACAACAGTGTTGATGATGCCTTGGTTTAGGGGAGTTAAACTGCAGCCCACACTACACAGCCAGACTGTTTGTTCCTTAATAATCATCATCAGCATCATCACCATCAGCAGCAGCAGCAGCAGCATCACCATCATAAAATGATGATGATAATATTAATAAATAATCATAATCATAATCATAATCATAAACATAATAATTGCAATCATAGTTAATAGAATTGATATAGCGCTATATTTTACATAAACAAATCAAAGAACTTACAATCAACATATTCAACACACAAGCAACCAATAACAATAGTTTAAACAAATTAATGTATACACACACGCACGCACGCTCACACACACACGCATGCACGCACGCACACATACACACATAAAGGTTATACACTTTGGCAGGGTGATTGGGATTTCAGATGTTAAAGGCAGTGACACATAGAAGATGAAAACAGGATGGGAAAATCTTAGGTTTAATGTGTCATGGGTTTGGATTTAAAAGTGTCATATGTAGGCTTTTTGTGAAGGGAGAGAGGGAGGTCATTCCAGATCGATGGACCAGAAATAGTGAAAGATCGGCTGCCAACGGTAGATAGGTTGAATCTAGGTATTCGGAAGGACAAGGTATCCTTACATCAGTGTGACTCAGTATATCTTGCCATATAATAGTGTGTTGCGGACGGAGGAATCAAATATTCTCTACCACTTCTGCTACTGCTGTCACAATTGCTTCTGCTGCTAGAACGGCTGTTGTTGTTACTGTACTCTTTCTCTAAGTACTCTGACTGCCTCTGCTGCTGCTGCTGCTGCTGCTTAAACGACCACTACTACGATTTCTACTACTACGACTACTACTACTACTACTACTACTACTACTACTACTACTGCTACTGCTACTACTACTACTACTACTACTACTACTACTACTACCACTACTACCACCACTACTACTATTTCTACTACTACTACGACTACTACCACCACTACTACGATTTCTACTACTACCACGACTACTACTACTACCACGACTACTACTACTACTACTACTACTACTACTACTACTACTACTACGACGACGACGACGACGACGACGACGACGACGACGACGACGACGACGACGACGACGACGACGACGACAACTACTACGTCTACTACTATCACTACTACTACTG
>CM060329.1:57856445-57866445 GCA_030674155.1 Stramonita haemastoma
TGAACGTTTGAAACATTTGATTTGAAACTGCTCTTTGAAAAAACCTGTATATCTATAAATCCAAATTTCACGGCCTTACAATAAGACAGGGAAGACATGACATATTATACAGGTGTAGGATGTAACAGCACGAATAAGCAAATCTTGTTTCTCTGCTTTATGTACAATGGATGCATCAAATTTTCTCAGAGGCTAGGATAGGGCAAAATGACGTCAAATCCGGCTAGGTCATCAACGGGTGGCCTATGCAATATTGACACCAAATATGGTGTTTTATCGTTTGGTCGTTTTACCGGAATTGACAGTGAAATCTACTGACCAAGCAATCTGAAATGCAGTACAGAAAACATGGATCGTGATTTTAAGGCCATGATATATAGTGTGACTTAAAAAAGGATTAAAAGTAGTTGTGTTGAAAGGTTTAAGAAGAAAAAGCTTTTGGTGGATAACTCCATGCAAACCACTGAAGGCTATGGGGTTGGTTTAGTGACCTCAAACAGGGTATATGAAGCAAAAACATTCTCATCATTACTTGGTCTGTTATAGCCACTACCCTTGAAAACATCCATGCAGTACAGCATCTCGGAAGAGACGGTCCAGAATCACGGAGAAAATGAAACAAGATGCCTTAGCTAGGCACTAAAAGTTTCACAGTGGAAAAAGATTTTGCATCAATGTCTTGGGGTATGTAGGTATGAAATTGATGGGTACCTCATGAATGCAGCGACGAACAGAAGAAAGGTAGGTTTGAATGATGCCTAAGCATGCTAGAGAAATTTGGTAACGGATATTTCACATCGACATGAGAAGGGCTATTAGTAGACATGACGCCTACATTTTGACCCTGAAACCAAACAAAAGTCCTCTGTCAGAGAGTTTCAATGTGACCCCCTGTTGGCAAATCTACAAGAACTGGAAAACATTCATCAATTGTGGGGTCTGGATGACTTAGTTGAAGAGAATGGCCAGTGGAGTGTCAAGGGCTTTTCGAAGAATTAATGACCTGACAGCTTTGTTGTTGTGTGGTTCCATTTTTGAGAGTCTAAGAAATTTAGCACACCTCTCATATTAAAATAAACATAGCTTGTTTAGCTGTATTACGAGCAGTTAATCTACCATATAGTTTGGTTGGTTTTGTTTTTGAAAATTTACAAAACTCTAACCCCATCTGTTGATATACATAATTCACAAGTTCTAGTTCCTCTCCATTGCAGAAAAACGCACTTTCATATTTTTACGACTATATCAGAAATACCATTACTTGGGCTCATCTTTCATTTAGTTGGATCTTCCAGTCGTTGACAATACGAATTAAAATACTTTCTTATTTCAAAACTACAGAAGTTTAATGTGAATTACAAGCAGACCATTCTAGTCAAGGGTCTTAATAACACTGTGTCCATACATCGATGTGTGTGTGCATGCGTGCGTGCGTGCGTGCGTGCGTGTGTGTGTGTGTGTGTGTGTGTGTGTGTGTGCACGTGCATATGTGTCGTGTGTACGTGTCGTGCGTGCGTACGTGTGTTAGTGTCTGTGATATTTTTATTTTTTGAGCTTGACCAAATAAGAAATGTAGTTATCTATTGTGTTTTGATTATGATTTGTTGCAATATACCTGTCAGCATTGTAATTTTCTCTTCATGGGATGACTAAAGTGTTTTTGTCTTGACTTGACAAATTTCGGACTGTGGAGAATTAGATGCTTTTTATGAAATGGATGTGAAGTCAGCTAGCGAGAACCACAGAGAAAGAGGTAAAGGCCAGAACAGGGTCAGACTAGGTAGGCCTCCATAACGCTTCAACTCTGCTCTCGGTGAAGGAAACACGAGTGGTGAATATGTATTATAATAATTATTGACCAGGCCATGGATGAAGGGAAGTAACCGTGGGTTCGTTTCGGCACAGTCCTGGGTTATCTGGACTTGACACATTCACGCTGCCTGTGCAAAGTGGCATGAGTGCACAAGCTTAGTTTAAGTACATGCATGTTACACATATGTACGCTTGGGTGTATGCTCTTACACAAGCTCGCCTGCATATACGCATGCACGAACAAAACCTATGCACGCTTGCACCCCCACACAGACGTACATGCACGCACGCACGCGTTGGCACGCACGCACACGCACATGCACGCGCACATCCACACACTCACGCACGTACTCACACATGCACATAATACATACGCATGTGCGCTTGCTTATGCGCGCACACACGCACGAAGCACGCACACACACATGTACTCGCACGCACAAACACACACATACACTCACACACAAAAACACACACGTGCGCGCGCGCGTTGCACACACACACACAACATACACACAGACACACACATACAGACACACACACACAAACACACACACACACTCACACACATACACACACACACACACACACACACACACACACACACACACACACACACACACACACACACACATACACACAGAAAAGAGAGGGGGGAAAACAAAAGACAAAGCATCTGACAAGCAGTAAAACAGTAAAGAACAAGTATTTGTACATTTAAAAAAAACTGAAAATAGCGAACATTCCCCACCCCGCCACACTCACACACGCACGCACGCAAGCACGCACGCACGCACGCACGCACCACACACACACACACACACCACACCACACCACACCACACACACCACACCACACCACACCACACCACACACACACACACACACACACACACACACACACACACACACACACACACACACACACAAAACAAAACAAAACAAAAACAAAAACAAAACAGGAAAAAAATGGGGGAGGGGGGGGGGGGTCCACAACCAAAGACAACAACCACACAAAACAACCACAAATCCCTTCAATCAAAATCTAAACCCAAAAAAAAAAAAAGATAAACAGATAAAAAAAACGAATAGATAAATAGATAGATAAATAAATACATAAATACTTTTGTTTTAACCGAACCATCCTGTCAATTCATTATTCCTTTTCACTATGCTGTGTTGTACAGGATCGAGAGTTCGTGGAGATGGACCTGACGTATAACGGAGCGCCCAACAAGCCCTCGGAGACCCCCCCTCCCTCTCCAGACCCCTCGCTAGGATCTGCTGAACGTCGGCGAGGCATGGGCTGCTGCGCGCGCAGGTTTTCTCAACATCGAAGATTTCTAGTCAATAAAGTAATTTCTCCCCCTACCACTGACAGGACCTCTAGTCGTTTTCTTTCTTTCTTTGTTTCTCTTCGTTTCGTGGCTTTCAGATTATTTGTTAGGGGTTTTGGTTGTTTTTTGTGTTTTTTTTAATAGCTTAATGATTTTTGTGTTTTTTTCTTTTTCGAAGTTATTTATTCAGAGTAATATCTATTTTTTTATTATTATTTTTTTAATGTTTTGTGTTAGGAAATAGGAAGAAAATTCAGTGGTAGTGGCGATTGTTTGATTTTTAGTTCGGATTGTGTGTGTGTGTGTGTGTGTGTGGTGTGTGTGTGTGTGTGTGTGTGTGTGTGTGTGTGTGGTGTGTGCTTTTTGTTGTTGCTGACGTTATTTGTTATTCTTTTTTTTCTGCACAGAAGATTTTGCAGTTTTCGTGTTAGCGCCTTTTCTTCCTTTCCCTTACTGCTTTCAAAGGAATCTAAATCAATGTTGTTCTCGTATAGTATTTAGTTTTGTTTAATACTCGATTTCTAACTAGTTCGTTTATTTGTCTTAGTTCAAATCATCAGAGTATCAACCCCATAACCTTTGTTTCATTTCTTGTTCATCACCTTTATAATAATCATTGTGTTGTTTCATCCCAGTCGTATCACTCTCTTTTACTTTTATATTCTATCCCCTTTTCTGCAACCAGCATTTTTACAAGACAAATACACACGCATACACACACAAACCTTGTGGTCCATTAGCTTTACAGTGAGCATTCACACTATTTTATCCTGTATTTTCTCGAAGTTTGTAGTTGTCTTATCAGTTGTTCAGTTATTTTAGCCAGCTGTTACCTTTTTCATGCTTTATTATCATTTGTTTGATACCTTCATTTTAGTTTCTGTCGTTTATTAACATGAAATGGATATGAATGACTTATACAGTTACTTCACTTTATGTGATCTGAAGTAGTGTCAGTCTAGTAAAGTACACATGAACCATCACCACTGGTCATCACTCCCAAACAACAAAGCTCACAAACTGCACTAAGTGAGCGCAAGTACGCTGACAAATTCATATTCTACTGATGCTATGCTTAACTGGAACACACACACAAACTGCAGGACTATACAAAGTGTTTTTCTTTTTTTTACTGTCAAAGTTAAAAAAATAAATTTACATCTTTTCTCGTACACATTTAAGATTCTATCCATTAGCATTAGCACACTGGCAAGAATAGACCTGTATGAAACATGGATGTCAAAAATGGATTCACTGTCACCAGGACTTTTGGGTCAACCCAGACCTCTAGTCATCAATACCAATGCCATCCCTTCTAATAATAATAATAATCATAATAATCATAATAATTATAATAATCATAATAATAATACATGGAACTTATATAGCGCTATATCTTGTAAAACAAATCAAAGCGCTTGCATTCGACCTATACATCACACAAGCAATCAATAGCAATCTATGGTCCTAGCAAATCCGAACGTACTCACACACGCAAGCGCACACACACGCGCACACACACACACACGCGCGCGCGCGCGCACGAAGGCTATACACTTTGGCAGGTAGATGTCGAAGGCGGGGGCGCACAAGAGGTGGGGAAAAAAAATCTTAGGTTTGAAATAGTGTGTCTTGAGGTTGGATTTAAAAGTGTCATAAGTAGGCTCCATGGAACCTAGTTCTCCATGGAACCTAGTTCTACAGCAAGCACTCTCTAAGCATTAGGGTCCTAATCCCTTCAATGCCTTTAGATGAAACTTTTTCTTTTCTCTGTCTGCAGATAATGGTACTATATAGTTTGGGCTGAACTCATTTTGTTGTTTAACTCTCGTGATTTTACGCGAGTTCCAGTATGTACCTTGATGTATCAAATACAGGCTGTGGGGTGGAGTCCAGCCCATTTCAATGTTTCTAGAGGACCTCTCTTCCTGCAAGTGGCCATTCTGTATACTAATGTACTTTTTCATCAGTGGTTCTGTTTTGTCAGCAAATCAGAAGACACATTCTGTATGAAGTAAAGGTGTTCCCATAATTTTTGTGGTCGTTGGGGAGAGAGGCATCTGAGACTTCAGCATCTCTAGGGGCCAGCATATCGAAGATGGCGTCCATCTCCTCGATGCTTTACCTTCTCTGACCCTAAAGAGGGCAGGTACCCATTTAAAGCTGTGTGAACTGGAGGACTGCACTAAAGCCAAGATGCACGAATGGTCACTCATCCACTAGGCAGCCATGCTCAGCGCTGTTTAACCTTAGCTTGGGGAGAATGTGTGCTCTGACCACTGAGCTGTCCCATTTCCATCTATAGTTATGTTCTGTATAGATGTTGTTTAAATTCAGATTTTTCTCTTGGTGATGTGGGTGCTTTCTGAAGGTCTCTGCTTCATAAACTAGGAAAGGCTGTGTGTTGCTGGTAATGATCCTGATATTGATTTCAATAGCCATATTTATTATTTGCATGATCCCCCGTTGTTCTGTGGCTGGTGGGAGGCTCTGGTTGACTGCCCCCTTCAGTGACAAGGCAGTGTCTGTCCAGGCCAAAGACGTTCTTCTCGTCCTCTCCATAATTATTAACAATCCAACTTGAAGCATACTGTCTTCAATGTACTGACTTTGTGGGAATTTGGAAGTATTTTTGAATGGGAAACAATCAGGAAATTAGAGATCTCCGCCGTGGTGAAAGTCTTTTCCTGCATGTTGTGTGGTTAGAGGACGGAAAAGATCGCCTGTTTGAACAGTCGTTTTTGACTTTTGAATTGTAAATCTGTTCACTGTCCAGTCTCTTTCTAGCTGGAACACAAATAATTATTAAGGCAGGATTTTGTGAGGGTTTTGTTTGGGTTTTTTTTTTTTTTTTTGGGGGGGGAGTTCCTCTCTCCGGTAATTATTTATAAGACATTTGATGAACTATTGGCCATGAATTTGCCAAACATGACCTCAGGAATTCCAGATGATGTCTGTGATGTCTCGGTTTATCTTCTGTAGAGACACAGCATCTTCTAGAGGGCATGTTTGTCTATACGCTCTTAAGCTCTGTCACAGTCTATAGTCTTATAGTCTTATGCAGAGGGTCCGTTTACAATCTGTCAACTGTTCCAAGATGATGGATAGTTTTGCTCTCAGATTAGTTCATGGTGTACCTCCGAAAGCTAGGTTGCTATTAATCTGGTGATGGATGATATCCTTTATCTGATTTAGTTGATAAAACACCTCGATTGGGATGGTCAGCAGCCCTGTACTTGTGTGTCTGTAACAAGAGCTGGTCTGCCGGTAGGAAGCTTGATGCAGTAGCCTTCTATCTACTTTGATGAGACTTGCTCATTTCAACTCTCCCCCAGGTCAGGGTAACCTTGTATAGAGAATCTCCAATTTGGCCATGATGGGGGCATTCGGTGTCTCTGAAGGATGTGCACTGCACCAGATTCTGTTGATTCTGGGATCATTGATGCCCTTGGGGTTGTTTTTATTGGTAGGTCTCTAGAACAGTGTTCTTGGGTTCTCTTTCTGTGCAGGTCTCGAGATCTGTTTACTTGTGGTAGGTCTCGAAAACAGCAGGTCACTATTGGCTGAGTGAAAACCTGTGAGCTCTTGCGGGGCAGGTCCATTCAACAGTTCTTCAGAATGCTTCATCCTCCATTGCTCTGCCTCTCGTAGTATGACACTGCCCCCTCTCCTCCCTCCCTTCCTGTTCTTCACTGGTCTTTCTATTTTCACTCCAGGTTTTTGGCAGTGTATACATTCTGTGTGTTTTCTTATCTTGAGTCCTTTCTCTGCTTCTGAGGCCACCTGTACATGTCATTGTGCTTGCCGTCTTTAGTGCTGCTCCAGTCACCATTTTGGATTATTCCTCTTCTGTCCCGGCCCTTCAGATTTATAAGTGACTCTTGTCGTCTGCCACTTACTTCAGTTTTCTTTTCGTGCTATCTTCTGTATTGCCTCTTAGGGTTTTTCTGAGGTTCACTTGTTCTTGCTGCGATTTAGAAAAAAATCTCACTAACAAACAGAAGGGAATCAGATATGTGTAATCTGTAACAGACATACACTCAGGTAAACGTGTTATACAGGTGTTTATAAATTATACCGAATCTTGGTGGTGCAAAGGTTTATCTTTTGCTCAGTTTTGGATCAAACTATGTACACTCTGATGGTTTGTTAAGTAATTAAAATGATCTTGAAAATGATCATAATTACTATCATCATCATCTATGTTAGGGCTGTGTCGTTCATGGTAACATCTTTTTTCTTCTTATTTTCAGCCGGGGGAGGGGGGTATTACTGGTGTTGCAGGCAATAAGTGTATGAATTTGGAGGTAGTAGTGATGATGGGGATGATGATGATGATAATGAGGACTGTCATCATCATCGCCATCATCAGCACCACCATGGTGATGCTTGCAACACCAGCAACACCACATCATCATTAACATCATAATCATCATCATAACCATCATCATCATCATCATAACCATCATCATCATCATCATCATCATCATCATCATCATCATCATCATCCTCATCATCACTGGCACCAATATCATTATTCTTTAGTCCTTTGACAAAGAAGAAAAGCTGGATAGCCCAACTAACCTTCCTCTCTCTCTCTCCTTCTCTCTCTCCCCTCCCTTTCCTTCCCTTCCCCAGAAACGATCATCTAGCAGTGGACATGAACCAGAGCGAGAGGAGCTGAACGACATCCAGGTGCGGTTACCTCCCCTGTCCCGCTCGCGGACCTCGCTGAACGCCATAGAGTCCGGGGGAGGCAGCAGCAGCGGCGGCGTCAACAACAAGGCCGCCCCCGCCTCCCCCTCCGCCTCCTCCTCCCCCCACAACACCCTCACCGTCACCACCGCCATCGTCACAATGCCCACGCCCTCCACCACCTCAGAGACAGAGTCCCTGCAGACGCAGAGCACGAGCGGCACGCTGTCTCCCGCCACGCAGTCCCAGTCCGGGGTGGTCAGGATATCCACGTTATGAGACGGCTTCTCCGGCTTCTTCGTCGTCTTCTTCTTCCGTGGGAAGCTGCTTCCTTCCTTCCTTCCTTCCTTCTTTTCTTCCTCGGCCCCCTCTTATACTTCCTGGTTTGTTTTTTTTGTTTGTTGTTGGCTTGTTATCTAGTCAACGATGTTCTGGAGTCTTCGAATTGCTGAACATCCCCCCCGCTCCCCCATTCCCGCCCTGAAACTACCTACCCCCACCCCAGTTTTGTCAGTGTTTGGGGTGGGGGAGGAACAGGCTGGGGGTGGGTGGCAACTCTCGCCCTCTTCTGTTCTGACGAGCCAGTGACCTTGACCTTGCCCAGCTCCTGCGGTCTGGGATTGGTTGTACCCCCACCCACCTTGAGGCGGAGAGATGGATGACAGCACGTGTGCACGGTGCCTGTGCGTTTTGCCCCGTTGTGGTTGTCTGGTGTTTCTCTATGAGAAATGGCGGCCATATCTGGCGAAGATCAGAGCGATTCAGTATTGAGGTCCCTTCATAGCACTGGCCAAGAAGGATTCTGTTCACTTTTTTTTGGAGAGGTTTCCTTCAAACTGCAATCGGTTTTGGGGTTCCTGGGTGGGAGCCAGTGCCGTGTTTGGGTTCACTTCTGAGTTGAAAACTCTGGTCACTTTTGAAGTTCTTGAACATTTACTTTGAGAGCATAGTCAGTTGGTTTGAAATAATACTTGTGGTGTTGGGCATTGTTTTTCTTCTTGTTTGTTTGGGTTTTTTTTTCTTTTGAACTGCAATGAAAAATAATTGATGTTGTTTCTGTTTTTGAAGAGCATGCAATAAAACATCGAGATTTTATCAGCTTATTGTTTTGTAAGAAGTACAAACAAAAGAAAAGGGGATGATGGAAAAACTGTTAATTTATGGCCACAGCCACTGTGGAAGAGAGTCCAGAGGTCAGAAAGCGTTGAGAGAAATCGACAAACTTGAGAAGTAGAGGGGAAGGGGACTTAGTATTCCGTGGACAGCGGACTAAGTAAAACTCCTAGCTGTTCCGATCGCAAACTGCTTTAACTGTGCTGTACAGTACTGTACTGTTCTGTACTGCACTGTTCTGTACTGTACTCACTACAAACCACTGCTGGAAGAACAGGAGATGGCCGCTTTCTCGCAGGGACCTTGAATGACTTAACCACATTTGCCTGTCAGGGCCAGGAGTCAGCCTGGTGTACACAACACTAACGTCCTCTGCCCCTTCTGACACCGTCACGCCAGAGTGAAGGAGGGAAGGAAGGAGGGAGGAACAGGAAGAAGATCAGACTGTGCAGTTAGGTCAGCCTTTAGGGTCAGTTGGTGTTTTTCTTTTTGTAAAGAATCGTTCAACCATCCATCTTGTTTGCCAGTAGTGAGTGGAAACCTTTTGAGAATGGTGTTAGGTTACTACCCTGGAAATGGAGATAGTGGATGTTCCGTCTGTGAGGTCATCGCAAGAGTGGCGAGTAGGAGTTTTCAACGATTGTTTTATGTCACACACACACACACACACACACACACACACACACACACACACACACACACACAACACACACGCACACACGCACGCAGGGTAAAGGGTAGAGGGCAATGTGTTGGGAGTGTGGTTGACACTTCGTACTGCTCCTGGTGACCTGGTCATGAGGTAGGTGTGTTTGCCAATGGTCTAGTATTACTGGAAGGTTTTTGCCCATGGGTCAAAACTTCCCCCTCGGGATGTTTTTTTTTTTTGGTTTTTTTTGCTTTTGTGTTCCATAACCTGACAGATTTTCTTCATCTTTCGACCCGTGACTTGTTATTTGAAGCACCTATCTCTGTGTGGATATTTTTTCGGGTTTCTTCTGATGTTTCAACTGTTATTTGACTGTTCATTTTTCAGTGTTTTTT
>CM060329.1:57871445-57878945 GCA_030674155.1 Stramonita haemastoma
ACGTCATTTTCGTCAGAGCGTTGGTTCTGTTTCATCAAGGAGGGGAGGAGGGGGATAGTGCTGCGGGCAGAGCACTTGCTCTCCCCAAACTAAAGCTAAGCAACGTTGAGTGGTGTTGCCTCTCGATGGGTGGCTTTTCGTGCACCTCTGTTTCAGTACAGTCCCCCAGTTCGCCCAGCTGTAAATGGATACCTGCCCTCTTTAGGGTCAGGGAATTAAAGCAGCGAGAAAGAGGAGATGGGCGCTGCCCTCAATGTACTGGTCTCTAGAGAAGCCGAGGTCTCACTCTCCCAGCATCTGTATAGGTGATGGGATACCTTTTCTATTTTCTATTTTATCTTTTGCTGAATCAAAGGTTGAAATGAAGTGACGTCTTAAGTATATTCCACTCTTTGTGGTATATTGGAAAGAAAAGACTCGGTTAGTATTGATAGCTGGTGGAAAAAATTACTGGAGAAAGATGGAATCTGTTACGTCAACTCCTTTACCATACACTGTCTGAAATGTCTAAACTCAGAGTATAGTACCCCAACTATTCCTTAATTAGGAGGGGAAAGACAAGTGCAGTTAAAAATACAAGAAGAATGCTGGAATATTTTTTTTCTGTTCAGTTTCATTTTATTCTTGTTAACAATGACAAGTCGACCGTTGAACCGGAATTAGCGAACGAAGTAAAGCTCTGTGTGTGTGTGTGTGTGTGTGGTGTGTGTGTGTGTGTGTGTGTGTGTGTGTGTGTGTGTGTGTGTGTGTGTGTGCCTGCGTGTAAGTGTGCCTGCGTGTCTGCGCGTGTGTGTTTGTGTGTAAATTTGATTTGTTCAGCATATTTATGTGCAATTGCATGCGTATAAATGATTTGAATGTAAGTGCTTTGATTTGTGGCTTTACAAGATTGAGTGTTATATAGATTCCATTCATTATTATTATTAATGTCACTTTTATTACTACTACTATTATTATCATCATCATCATCATCATCATCATCATCATCATAATCACCATCATCATCATCATAGGATTGTAATGCTGATAGTCTGGAAGTTGCAGGGCGGGGTCATTTGAATCTGGACAGCAGCTGCTGTGGAGGGAAGTGTTTGCAATTGTCCCTTTCAAAATATACATGTGAATGTAGACTTAGCATGGTGGCCATAAAAAAAACAACAAGTAAACAAAACCGCAGCTCATGTTCAATCTTGTGGTAGTCGGTCTGATGTCACGACAACATCCACATTTTCCTGATCCAGGGAAAAATAGCTGGTCACTGTTCCGGTGGAAATGTAGACTTCATGTAGGTCAGCTTATCTAAAGGAAAAAGAGACTGTATGCGTTTTCCCCTAGTTTGAACAATGTGGCTGTTGTCAGTGACGTCGCACCTAACCAGACTTCAGCAGGACTGAACAGTCGCCCCTAACTCGTGTGAGTACCCGGTGGATTGCCCAGGCATAACACTACCCAGCAGCATGCACCTGGGTGTTGCCAGCATGTTGGGCTTTGTATTTGAGGGTCTAGTCTGTGGGATGACTTTCCTGTCAGGGTGTCCTAGATCCTGTATCATAGGGTGGGGGGGGGGGTAGTTTTGCAGGCAGTGACACGTCCATTGGCAGTATGAAAAACGCAAACTATTGACTGGTATTGCTTCCTTCACAACCAATTAATTCACCACCACTTGATGTTGCATGTAACAATCCATCCATCTCATCAACACAACGTGATATTATACAAGTAAAACTTGCCTCTTATGTTTCTACAATTTATCAAATCTCTTTGCAGTTATTCTCAGAACTTTTGCTCGAGGAGTAGGGGTTATGTAGACCCACCCAGCTCTATCTGGGGCCTGTCAGGGATCACACGGTTGACAGGTGCAAATTATTGGTGAATAAAGGCTGGCAGTGCTGATAGGTGCTGTACTTTTCTGAAGTGTGCATATATGCAAGTACATCTGCTAAAAGACTGTCTGACTAAGGGAATGGCTACAAAAAATGGGTTAAGTTTTGCATCAAAAAGAAAAGAGATATTCAACAAACGAGAAAAATGTGCCCCAAAATAAAACAAAAATAACACTCAAAAGGCAGTCATACAAAAGGGGTAATTGTCTTGCTCAAAATTTTATTTTCTGTGTGCAACTTCTAGTCGACCACTAAACTAAATTTAGCTGATGAATGAAAGCAACAGGATTCCAACGCCGATAGTCTGGAAGTTGCAAGGTAGGGAGGGAGGGTCCTCTGAATCTCGGTGGCCCCTGCTGGGAGGTAGAGGAGAACTTCTGAATCAAAAATGGTCCTGTTCAAACTGTGTACACCCTACAGCCTTTGTTCAGTCGTAGGTAGGGAATGCAGGGGTTGTATATCCACAGACACTGATATATTTATTTAGGGACTTTCTCCAGGACTCGGTTAAGAGACGAGCTATCTCTGAGACAAACTTAACACTGCTGCTCAGTACCCAAGATCTTCAACTTGTTCACATGGGAATTTTTAGAAGGTGGGGAAACTATAGAGAAAAAATACCCCCATCACCATCTGCAAAGGGTGTCCGTGATGTTTATGAAACTCTGAAATGGAGGTACCATAATACTGTGGTGTTTTTGTGTACATTTGTGATCATGAATTGGAACCTGCACAGTTTTGTTGTGTTCCATCCGCTCATTTCTCTCTTCCAAACTGAACGCTGTGCAATAGCCTTGTGTGGTGGATGATTGGTTATACAGGTGTCAGGCCGTTCTAGTCCTGACGAGGAGATGACAACAACACCACTGAATTCACAAAGCTTCTTCCTTTCTCACTATTGGCAGAATTGGAGTATTCGCATGTGTACATTTCCCTTTCATTTTTCCTTTTCAAATTACGCTTTGTGATACTTGTGTTCTTACTGGCTTACACAACATTCTGTGGTTGATTTTAATGTGATTTTATATTGTTTTTCTTCAAAGTTTTGAAAGCAGAGTGAAAGTGTAAGAAGGTATTAAGTGGGTAGGAGGTTGGGGTGAAGGGGAGAATTAACAGACATTTGTCTTTCTTTCTTTTTTCTTCTTATCTATCTATCTATCTATCTATCTATCTATCTATCTATCTATCTATCATCTATCTATCTATCTATCTATCTATCTATCTATCTATCTATCTATCTATCTATCTATCTATCTATCTATCTATCTATCTATCTATCTATATGTCCATCGATCTGTCTATCTATCTATCTATCTATTTATCTATCTATCTATCTATCTATCTATCTATCTATCTATCTATCTATCTATCTTTGGGTCCCTTAATGTTCGATAACACGTTTGTACATACGGGAGAAAAACAAAAGCAGCAGAGCATTCATCTATAGCTACTACTCAGTCTGTGGTCTTCTTCTCATTGTTACTTATATGTTTCTCTTAAGGATTTGCAAATCAGTGTACACTCCAACCTATTAACCTTCTTGTAAAGAAAAAAACCAATGATTGAACGTCTACTCTTTGACTTTCCTACCCGTAACGATACCAGCCCAAAACAGTAATGACTTTTTAAAAACTGGATTGACTTTTTTAAAACAGTAATGACTTTTTCCATAAGCAGTAATGACTTAAAAAAAAAAGAATGAAGACTTAGGTTACCGTGTTTTATCTCTTTCTTCATGAAAAACAAAAGTCCTTCGGATGAGACTATAAACCGAGGTCCCGTGTGCGAACGCATGCAGACCATCTTGCGCACACGTTTAAAACATGTTCCGCTTTTCGTAAGAGTAGGCAATTGTGTGCCGATGGGAACGTACGACAAAATTTACAATACTGCATACACCCGGGACTGGGTGTAAAAAGACACGAAAGTGCGTGTGCGTGCGCTGTATGGTGTGTGTGCTATGTGTGTGTGTGTGTGTGTGTGTCTGCTGCTGTCTGTCTGTGTCTGTGTGGAAGCTTTTGAGCGCCAGAAAATATCAAATAACAAAATAATGATAAGAAAAACACACCATCTTTCCATCACACCCCATCTCTCTCTCTCTCTCTCTCTCTCCTCTCCTTCTCTCTCTCTCTCTCCTCTCCTCTCTCTTCTCTCTCTCTCTCTCTGTCTCTCTTTCTCTCTCTCTCTGCTCCTCTCTGCTCCTGTCCTCTCTTGTCTCTTCTCTCTCTCCTCTCTCTCTCTCTCTCTCTCTCTCTCTCTCTCTCTCTCTCTCTCCTCCTCTCCTCTCTTCTCTCTCTCTCTCTCTCTCTCTCTAGAATGTTTGTAGTCCATAGGGCAAGTTTAGAACAATTTGATACTGGTTTTAGCGAGTCATTGTTTCAAAGCCAATTTTTGGAGCACACATCGCCGCAATGCAGCAGAACACGACGCGACTCAACACAATGCATCATAATCATCGATTAGAAAAGATAAAGCATCAAAACCTGAACAGGAAAAGAAGGAACAGAATGAAAAGGCAGAAACTGGTTAAAGAAAGATAAGAGATACAAGAAACTGACAGAAAACAGAATGGTAGAAAAGGGGGTAACATTCAGACGGCGAGAATAATAATAATGATAAAATAAATTTTAAAATCCTCAGACCACTTGTTAAAACAAGTAAACACAGCAGCAGCCGTAGTAGTATTAATAGTAACAGTAGTAGTAATAGCAACAGTGGCAGTAGCAGCAGCAGTAGTAGCAGTAGTGGCAGTAGCAGCAGCATCAATAGTAGTAGTAGTGGTGGTGGTGGTGGTGGCGGTCTTTTTCTTCTTTTCTTCTTACATTTCTTCTTCTTCATCTTCATCTCCTTGTGTTCTCCCCCCTTCTCCTCCTCCTCTTCCTCCCCCCTCCTCCTCCTTCTTGCTTGCATTCTTCTACTTCTTTGCATTCTTCTTCTTTGCATTCTTCTTTGCATTCTTCTTTTCTGCATTGCTCTTCGTTTTTGCATCCTTTTTCTCTTTGCGTTTTCTTCTTCTTCTATGCATTCTTCTTCTTTGCATTCTCCTTCTTTGCATTCTTCATGTGATAGCAGCAGTTGTTAGTGTTGCAGTGACTGTAGTACTCAGAAATACATGATGACCGATAAATAAGGTCAGTTACTGCTGCTGGGACTACATAAGTCTAGTCAGCGATTCAAGTCAGTTAAACTCTATCTTTCGGCTCATACACGATCTGCTTGATGATGATGATGATGAATGATGATGATGATGATGATGATGATGATGAATAGTTATTATAATCATAATAATCATAACAATAATAAAGTAGGCCTACTTGTCTTGCGCCAAAACTCACCTAAGCACTCGGGTATTCACAATCAATCATTTACTCAACGAAGCTTGCTGTGCATGCACACGTCATGGACTCGTACTCATTCTTAACATACATACATACATACATACATACATACATACATACATACATACATACATACATACATACATACATACATACATACATACATACATAACATATCATACATACATACATACATACATAACATACATACATACATACATACATACATACATACATACATACATACATACATAATACATACATACATACATACATGCATACACAGCGCAGCGCATGCACACATACACAACAACACAACACACATACAACACACAACACTATGGCTCTACCGCACGCACACAACCCCAGGGTTATCATCGCATATACAATATAGCACACAATACAGCAGTACACACACACACACACACACACACACACACACACACACACACACACACCCACTCGACACACACACAACACACACACACACACACACACACACACACACACACCACACACACACACACACTGACACACACACTTAGCAGTCCTTCCTCATCCAAATCTATCCTCTGGCGTCCCCCACAAAAAGGGCAACAGGTAAGCCAGTTCATTAGGGGATGTTTGCCTGTACTTGGTGTTGTTGTTGTTGTTGTTGTTGTTGTTGTTGTCATTGTTTCTGCCCACCCTTCTCTACCCTCACTTCTCAATTCTGACATATAAACGCAAGTAAATCTTTGCTAGAAATTATGGCAATGACTATGACACAATGGTTTATTAATAGTTTATACTCGGGCGGAGTATCCACATACAGGGAAAAATGAGCATAAATACACACTACTGCAGCAATTTATCTAGTGATTAAAATCCTTGTAATTAAAATTCTAGCTCCTTGAGAGAAACAAGACAGAGTCACAGAGAGAGAGACAGAGATGGCGAGAGACAGACTGAGTGACACAGACAGAAAGAGAGATGTGTGAGGAGATAAGACATGAAAATCTCTTCTCTCTCTCTCTCTCTCTCTCTCTCTCTCCTCTCTCTCTCTCTCTCTCTCTCTCTCTCTCTCTCTCTCTCTCTCTCTCTTCTCCCCTCTCTCTCTCTCTCTCTCTCTCTCTCTCCTCCTCCCTCTCTCTCTCTTTCTGTGCATAGTGTATGCCTGTGAATTTGTCTGCCCGTATACGCACATGTAAGCAATGTTTGTGCAGACAGACATTTCTGTATGAGTTCATGCATAGAGAAAACACTCAGATTTTGCACTGATCTGTCCTCTCTTGTTTTCCTTTAAACTTTCTGAGGAGTCTCTGAGTCTCTGGCAGTGTCTCTCAGCAGGCAAAATGAACCTAGTGTAACCCATCCCTCTCATGGACCTAGTGTAACCCATCCCTCTCATGAACCTAGTGTAACCCATCCCTCTCATGGACCTAGTGTAACCCATCCCTCTCATGAACCTAGTGTAACCCATCCCTCTCCAAGTGTACAGTGTGTGCTGGGTATGCTTGTGATTCCCTGACGGGGACTGGATGTTAAAAAGCACATGGTTGTTTAATCGTTATCCTCGAAAAAAAATAATTTGATTTTATTGGACACAGGTTACAGAATCTTTAACGTGCACGTGTGGTCTACTGCATGTGTAGGAACATGAAAAGAATGACTCTGGTTTCTAAATTGACCAGGGAGAGGGTAAAAATGCCCACTCTAATCACACACCAGATTCCACTAGCAAGATTCGAACCCACGATTTCAAGGATTCATGGGACTGTCATCAAACACTCTCCAAGACCCAGATGTAGTGTCTATCTCTGCTTACCTAACAATAAATAGAAACCACTTTTGATAACAATGATCTACTTGTATGTCTGCCAGTCTGTTAGTCTGCCTTCCTTTGCGTATAATAACCAGTGTTTATACGCTGGCAGACACTTTTGTTCAACCTCTCGAAAAGAAATATACACACAATAGTTGTTTTCCCACTAACAAACGCAATTTTCAAGTATAATACTCATTACGAAGCATTTAAAAATGAAAACAAAATGGAAGCATTGTCAGATGCATGCTTGAAGACTTAAGACTGGTTCAGACAAAGACGATCAAAATTTCACCAAACACTCAATGCCACTTTTCTGCACTGTCACACCTGGTCTTACTCCCCCCCCTACCCCACCCCACCCCACTCTTGTGCCCCCCCCCCCCTTAGAGGAATCAAAGCCAATGTATGCAAACATACCAGACCAGACAGAAAGCTTTGTCAATCTACAGACTGAATCTTGGGCATGGCCAAC
>CM060329.1:57888945-57916939 GCA_030674155.1 Stramonita haemastoma
GTTTAGCTAAGTCTTGGAGTAAAATGTAGTTCCATCTGGTTAATTACGATGCGTCTTTTTTATTAACTCGCGCACACTCACACACTCACACACACACACACACACACCACACACACACACACACACACACACACACACACACAATATATATATATATATATATATATATATATATATATATATATAATATATATATATAATATAACATACACGCACACACACACACACACACACACGCACGCACACACACACACTCACACACACACACACACACACACACACACACACACACACACACACACACACACACACACACACACAACACACACAACAACACTACGTCTATGTGAATAGACGTTAAACTGAAGATACAATACAACACACACACACACACACACACACACACACACACACACACACACACACACACACACACAATCACCACACACACAAAAGCATGCAGTTTTACTGATGATGAATTTGTTTTCAGGGGCTGTGGTCTGGAATCAAGGGCCAGTGACCTGACCTGACAGTGATGTGTGAGGGCAGCCATAGTGACCTGCCTTTTCTACAAGGGGAGAGCATCAGTGTCAGCAAGGCCCATAACCAAGATGGTCGTCAGGGTGGACATGAGGGACGCGACTCGACAAATGATCAACATTGAAGACAACACGCCAAACCATCAATGACAACATCGAGAGACGAGGACAACAACAACACAACACGCAAATCACAAGACATCGAAGACAACATCGCAAATCATCGAGGACAACATCGATGACAACATGGCAAATCATCAAGGATAACAACCACAATACCGAGACGATCACAACACCGAGGACAACACAGCAAATTATCGAGGACAACACCGAGCAACACACCAAAGACAGCACCGAGGACAACACAGCAAATTTTTTAGGACAACACCGAGGACAACACAGCAAATTATTGAGGATAACACCGAGGACAACACCAAGGACAACACCGAGGACAACACAGCAAATTATCGAGGACAACACCGAAGACAACACAGCAAATTATTGAGGACAATACCGAGGACAATACCGAGAACAACCACAACACCGAGGACAACACCGAGACAACACCGAGGACAACACAGCAAATTATCAAGGACAACACCAAGGACAACACTGCAAATTATTGAGGACAACACCGAGGACAACACAGCAAATTACCGAGGACAACACCGAGGACAACATCGAGGACAACACCGAGGACAACACAGCAAATTATCGAGGACAACACCGAGGACAACACAGCAATTATCGAGGACAACACAGAGGACAACACCGAGGACAACGACCACAACACGAGGACAATACCGAGGACAACACCCAAGACAACAACAACGACAACACCGAGGACAACACGGCAAATCAAGGACAACACCGAGGACAACGAAAACAACATCGAGGACAACACAGCAAATCACCAAAGACAACAGGACTAATCATCGAAGACAACATTGAGGACAAAACCGAGGACAACACCGAGGACAACATCGAAGACAACACGGCAAATCATCGAAGACAAAAGTGGTAAACGGTCTGTAGAACAGTAATAATGCCAGGCGAATGTGATCAACAATGACACCACAGACTGCCTGCATCACCCTACACCAGAGCGGCAACAAACCCAGAGAAAGGTAATCTTTGTCAGGAGAAAGAGTGCAAGCTCCACACCAGGGCAGTTGTTGTTTTAGTAGACGTGACGGCACAAAATAGAACGAGAGAAAGTCGTTTTTTTAATTTTGGTCTGCAAAGAGAGATGTGTAAAAAAAAAAAAAAAAAAAAAGTGCTTTACTATCTATAATTATATTGAGAGGCAAAAAATTCACATCAAGTAATTGTACAGGTCTTGTTATGCCCCTTTGTGCATATAGGGCTGTTAATTTTTTTTTTTAATAAAATAAAATTAACGAATCAGATTAAAAGACGAGGCTGAGACAATACCTCCAGACTGACGTAACTTTTTATTGCATAAGACAGGAAATGAGGCTTGACCCCTTGAGGTCTTTTGTGTGTGTGGTTGTGTGTGTGTGTGTGTGTGTGTGTTTGTTTGTGTGTTTTTTCGTTTGGCGTTTTTTTTCAAGTCAATTAAACGATTAGTTAAAGGGAAGCAACTCCTGTTTGAACATGCCTCGTTGAGATAAGTATAACTAGCAGTATGATACGATAAAAAAAAAATCTGAGATTTTTTTCGAATAAGACACTCTGTGTAGTCGTATTCAACGTTTTACAGCTCTCCACTTAAAAGTAATATAAATTTAAATTGTTTTTTTTGTTAATGCGTGTAGGACTGGTAATGCTCTATAGTGCATTTTGATACATTTTTTATTAGAACAAAATGGATAGTGGAAGCCAGCACTCTATCTTCTGTTTCTACTCGAAAGAAGTAAAGGATTACTAGTTCTTTGATATAAATGTTTCATCAATCAGGACTAAAATAGTTTATGATGCTTTTTGTGATAGTTGCATCCCTTGCTGTTCACTTATTTTTATATCATTATCTTTCAATAATTGGTTAAGAAATTATTGTTCTTACATGTCACACTGTTGCGTGTAAGCCCGGAAATAGTTTTTTTTACACGATTTTTTTTAAAAAAAATTTCGATTGAAAGATTTCGTATGTTGAAAGAGATACGCTAGTTTCCAATATTCCTTGTAGGACTTTGATAATCTGGATTTTTTTAGAAGAAATATGTGACTGGGATCGGTTTTTAAAAAAACACTTGTATTTATGTACCCTTTGATACCCCATCAATCCTTGTTGGACTCGCATTTTGTGATGTTTTGAGGCATTTTCTTTGATTTTTTTTTTGTTGTTTGTTTATTTCCAACATAGTTATGGATGCAGATGAAAAAGATTGTAGTAGTAGTGAGTGAGGGAGACAGAGAGAGAGAGAAAGGGGGGAGAGAGAGAGAGAGTGTGTGTGTGTGTGTGTGAGGGGGGGGGGGGGGTGATAGGAGAATCCAGTTTCACAGTATTATGAACAAGGCTATGGGATTAGCTACCATTAATTTATCATTCCGAAATGCACCTAGTATAGAGAAAATATGCAGTTAAATTAAATGACCGTTTTAATATTTTAAGGAAAGATTTTTCCACATTACAAAACACGAGTGATGTATACATTTTCGGATTTTTTTATCGTTTCGATGATAGATGGAATAAGCGCTCGAGTACTTTTATATACTGCGTTTTTTCAGTTATGTCATCTTTTCGCTCTGGTGTACAATGGCATAGTCTTCCGAAAAAAGGAGCAGGTTTTTAACGTGTGCGCAAGGTGTTCTGCGTGTGTTGAGTGTGTGTGTGTGTGTGTGTGTGTGTGTGTGTGTGTGTGTGTGTGTGTGTGTGTGTGTGTAGGGGGGGAAGAGGTAGTAGTGAAGAGGGGAAATAACTTTTGGTAGGAAATGTATTTTAAAGGACAGGGGTGTTGGGAGGTGGGGGTAGAATACATGTTGGGATCAGTGGGGGGTAGAAAAAAAGGGGGAGGAGGATTATCTGATAGGTTGTTTCACGCGGTTCAATTTCGGTGGGCTTTTTTGTTTGTTTTTTTTTTAAACTCTTGCTTGGGTTATTTTGGGTGTAATCCTTTCTTTTTGAAAACTAGAGAATTTCTTTAGAAAATAAGATTTTTAAAAACTTGGCTGAAAACTGGAAATTTCCCACAAAAAGCTTCGGACACCGAAATCAACAAAAACGTTTGATGTTGATAGGACTGGTAATTAGAACAATTGATAAAACTTCTGCGCTCCCTGGCTATGCTAATTTTTTAATCCGGTGATAAAAACTGTCTATGCCGTTGTGTCTAAAGCTACACACCATAGTGTCTACCTGTTCTTGTGTCCACATGCATGCATGCAGACAGACCAACCAACGGACTGACAACCTTTGCCCCAATATTAACCTTTAACACTAATCCTAACCCTTTACAACTAACCTTTACATTTACTCTAACCCTGGCCCGTCATGTGGACACAAATGGCAGGTAGATTCCTTGGTACATGCGACACTATGGCAAAACATTTTTGTCTCCTATGGTTGGGGGTGGTTGTAGAACTCGTTCTTTTTTGTCGTCATACTCTGACAGCAATTGCTTGTCTGTCATATGAGTGAAAATGCTGTGCGCTGCCGTTAAGCGCCTGACAAGGCAGGCCCAGCGTATATTATGCAATATTGGAGAGAATCCCTATCGTTTCTTTTTTTTTCTTTTGAAAAATGGCAGGAAAATGGACCAACAGGTAGAAAATAGATAAGACGACAGGAAAAACAGGAACAAGGCAGAAACATAACGAGAGAAACGGATTTCTTGCACATAATTTCCAGAAAGTGGGGATAAATTTATACTGACATGAGGGGGGGGGGGGTGGAAGGGAGGATTGGGGTTGGAATTTTAAGAAGATGGTTGGAAGGGGGGGGGGGGTTAAAAAGCGGTTAACATGCTTAGGTCTGTGGGAGTACCTAAAAAGACTGAATGTGTGATTGCCATAGGGGATAAGTATCATCGAGAGCTGGGTGAGGATGACAGTTTAGGAGTTTAGAAAAGAATTTTTCAAATATTTAAAAACAAAAATAAAATGGGGCGCATATATAAAATTGCACAATTTCATAATCGGGAATGAGAGGGTAGGGGAGAGGACGGGTGGGGGTGGCGGAAACGGGATGTATTACAGGACAGGGGTGTTTAAAGTGAGGGACAGAATGTAGAGGTCAGTGGGAAATAAGTGTGTGTGTGGTTGTGTGGTATGTGTGTGTTCTTTGTGTGTGTGTGTGTGTGTGTGTGTGTGTGTGTGTGTGTGTGTGTGTGTGTGTGTGTGTGTGTGTGGTGTGTGTGTGTGTGTGTGTGTGTGTACACTGCAGACATAACTACGGGATGGTGTATCACTAGTGTTCTAGTACCAGTTCATTATATTGTGAAACTAGCGGAAAAGGGGGTGTGTGAGTGCGCGCGCGCGTGTGTGTATGTGTGTGATGTGTGTGTTGTTGTTTATTTTTAAGTGGAAAAAGCAGTTAGGAATATGATTGCTACTTGTTAGTTTGGGATGACTGTTTAGTGTATGGTTGACCACTGGTGTCTTAGGTTAGGATTTTTTCTTTGTGTGTGTGTTTTTGTTTTAAACCATTTTCTTTACATTGATTCAGAAGTGTGGGAGAAAAATAACCTGGTCCCATAATTCTTATAAGAATGGCAAGGTTATGGTGTTGTTGTTTTTTAAATTCTGTGCAGGGTGCAAAAATCATAATTATGTAGATTGTTCATTTTACGTTATACACTTTATGACGAAAAGTGAAGAAATGTGATTGCATGTTTGTACATTTGTAAACAGAGGTTTTCAGAATTGAAACGAATACTGTCGATGTGGTAGTACGTAAGAGATGGAATGAGGGCATGTATATACGTATGCGCATGTGCATGCTAAGTGTTCGATGAATGTTTGACAGATGGGTGGTTGTCTTTTATCTATTTTTTAGGCGTGGAAAAGGAGGAATTAGGAGGGTTAAATGAATGTTTAGGAGGAATGGTCATCCATGTTCAGATCTGAGAATTTTATTTTGGAGAGAGAGAGGACGGGGGTGATGGAAAGATTTTTGTTCGTTACACGGTATATTTTTCGGATTTTTATGAGGTTGAATGGCAAAAATACAATAGTATACTTTTTTGTTTTTTGGTGGCTTATTTTTTTATGAAATTGAATGCAAGAAATACAATCGCATATTTTTCCTTTTTATATAAAATCAGATTGAATGTAAGAAATACAATAGTGCATTAAAAAAACTTATGAGATCGAATGCAAGAAAAACTATAGTGTGTTATTTTTTCCCCCCTTTTTTCTTATTAGAGTGAATGCAAGATATAACTTAGTATGCTTTTTGGATTTTTATGAAATTGAATGCAAAAAATACACCAGCATATTCTTTGTTTTTATGATATTGGATGCAAGAAATACAATGTTTTTTTGTTATATTTATAAGATTGAATGCAAGAAATACGAGAGTGTATTTCTAGTTTTTTTAAGTTGTAGAATGCAGGAAATACAAAAGTAGGCCTATATTTTCCGGTGTTCACGAGATTGAATGCAAGAAATACAATCTAAATCTTTATTTTTTTAAGTTTTGGAAATGTTCGAGTTTAAGTTATTTGAAAAAATATATAGTCCTCTGATAGCGTTTGATATTAGCAGGAGTGTTATTAGTTTATATAGTGGTGTGTGAATTATATGTGGGAAAAAGTGCCTTTCATTTTTCTTTTTCTTTTTTTTTGAAAATAGGCATCAATGTCATAAAAAACGACCAGGTTCTATATTTCCATTGTAATTAAATGACGTTAGTGTGTATTGGTGGCAGATCTGTGTATTGATTTTCTGCTAGCAGATCGATAACAGATTTTACACCAATATAGCTTAAGAAAAAATAATGTATCTGAAAGATTTCATGAATATCTGGTAATCTAAGTGTGCCTGTGTATGTGTGTATGTTGGGGGGGGGGGGGTGCTTTTTCTTTAATGGTCGAATCAAATACCTTTACAAAAAGGAAATCTAGGAATGTACTAGAAAGAAAGAAATTAATTGCCAAATTTAATTTCAAGTTATGGCGAATAAAATTCTCTCGGTCTGTGGTTTTAAAGAAATCTCTGTAAAATTGTTGAACTTGCAACTGTAATCGAAATTTTACTTTTTAAAAATGGCCATATTTTTTAAATGATGGAAGAAGAGGAAGTATTGAAATATCAATTTAAAAATGCAATGTTTTGATTTTTTTTAAAAAATCTTTGTAGATTTTAACAACTTTACACGTTTGTTGTTTTACCAATTCTGGTGAAAAGAAAACCATTTCTTGCCAAAGAAGAATGACAGATAGTGATTTTAGCTCCATGAAATGAATCGGAAACCCGAATAATTTTTATTAGTAGAATGTTGAGGTTTTTTTGGTTTGGTTGGTGTTTTTGTTGTTGTTTTTGTTGTTGTTGTTGTTGTTTTTTTGGGGGGGGTTATCAGCGGTTTTCTCGCCCTATAGTACACTTCATTGCAAGAAAACAAACCAAAACAGCTTGCATTTGGCCTGCCTGATGCCCAGTTAAACTTGTTCTAGAATCTCAATTGTAAATGTACAATGGCATGGGTAAAATTGCAAAGCAATTAGCAGTTACATTGAGATAAAATCCAAACTTGTCCATCTGAATGGGTGAAGAAAATGTTGCATTTTTTGTGGGGTTTTTGAGTACCAACAAGAAAAAAAAATTGTAACAAACATTACGTGCATTTTTGTCCAGTATTTTGTTACACCACTAGATTTAATAGGGTTTTTTTTTTACGTTACGTTACGTTAAGAAATCGGGTGGTCAGCACACACCACTGGCACTTGACTACCCCACTGACTTTCTTGAGAAAAATACAAGCTTTTTACAACACCTTCTCTAAAACTTAAAAGATGATGTAGTGCACTTGTATATATTCGGGGTGGTTTTCTGGCTGTAAAGATAACATGGCAGGAATTAAGCTTTTTGTTACTTGTGTGTTTTAAGAGCAGACTAGAATGAACGCGTTATTATGGTCTGAGATATACTGAAATGTTGTGAGAATTGACAAGCGAACAAATGTCAGTGGGTTGGTCATTGTGTCACTGCTGGTCAGAGCACTGGGAAAAACCTACCTTCCCCCCTTCAGCCAAAACAGAAGCTGGAGTAAGGGTTGGGTAGCTGGCTCGCAGCTGTAGTAAAATGATTTTTAAGAATTCGGAATGACTGGAAAATATTGTCAACACTTGATGAAAAGTACTACAAATGAGAAATAACACCAAAGAAATGTTTGAGCATAGTCTTTGTTCAAAGTTCTAGTCATGAATAACTGGGTGTTTGCGAGTATGTATGTGCACAAGATTTCGGATGCATGTGCACTTTTTTGTTTGTCTGTCTGTGTCTGTCTGTCTGTCTGTCTCTGTGGCTGTGTCTCTCTGCCTTCTGTTCTGTGTCTTCTCTCGTCTGTGTCTGTCGTCTGTTGTCTGTCTGTCTGTCTGTCTCTTATCTATCTCTCTCTCTGTCTGTCTCTCTCTCCCTCTCTCTCTCCCTCTCTCTTTCTCTTCTCCACACACACACATAATAATGTAGTACAATATAACAATATACTAACACACTATAATATGTTGTATATATAATATGTATATATAGTTAAATAAATATAATTTTATTTAGATGGTAATTATGGTAATGTGTGTGTGTGTGTAGTTCAATCCAATTCAAACACTGAAATATCTCAAAAACAGAAATTTATGTAGCTTAAAAGCCGTTAATAATAACAGTGATTGGAAAAAAAAACATTTATCACCTATAATATACAACACAGTTAAAAAACAAACAAAAAAAAAAACATCAGTACGCATACATTACAAAAAATACCAATACGAATATCAGTACTACAGGCTTAGTTAAAATCAATAAAAAGAACAATTTAAGTGGTCGCAAGCCATAATCATATTATACATAAAAACAGAAATAAGAAACATTCATTACAGAAAGTAACAACATCCAATCTAAAAAATCACAAACACGCATGCCTACAGACACACACACACAAACACACACATACGCACTGTGACATGCATGCGAGCGCACACACACACGCACCCACGTACGTACGCATGTAGACAGCACCACACACACCAACCCTACGCGCAACGCGCACGCGCATGCACGCACGCAAGCGCACAGGCGCACGCGCACACGGGCACACTCGCACGTACACGCGCACGCCACGCACGCACGTAAGGCAAGCACGTAAGCAAGCACACACGCACTGCGCGCACGCACGCACGCGCACGCACTCGCACACATGCGCGCACGCACGCCACACACGCACACACATGCACATGCACATGCGTAAGCACGCACGCACTCGCACACAGGGCGCGTACACACATTCCAATGCTCAAATGGTTATATCTCATATGATAAGAATACTATGAGTTGTTATAATGCGGTATCTTACATATTAAAAAAATATTAATTCCAGATAAAATTACCAACATACACTCCCACAAGCATTCATGTATCCATGCACTCACACACATACATACACTTACGCGCGCGCGCACACACACACACACACACACACACACACACACACACACGCGCGCGCGCGCGCGCGCCGCGCGCGCGCGCGCACAGCGCTGACTCAACTCCCCCAAAAGTCTTTCGGATGAGTCTATATACCGAGGACCCGTGTGCGAACGCACGCAGAATTCCTTGCACACACGTTAAATCCTGTTCCGCTTTTCGTAAGAGTAGTCCATTATGTGCCGGTAGGAACAGATGACACGATTTACAAAACTGCATACACACGGGGATTGGTTGTAAAAAAACATGAGTGCATATTCCATTATCTTCGATATGGAAGAATAAAATTTAAAAAATATATAATAAATAAATACGTCTTCTTTGTCGCCACTTTCATCAGGAAACACCATTGACAAATGGAGATGTTTAAAAAAAAAAAAAAAACTTTTTTTTTCCAAGTCCAAAGGTAGACATGCTCAAAGTGATTCACAGTTCAAGGGAAAAAACATACGTGAAATTGTACTGATTTTGCGAGAGTACTTTCCCTTGGATTTAACGGGATGTCAATGGCTGTTTAGTTGTAAATAGTTAAGACACAGCGTTTTTGAGGTGTAAAGTAATTGTTGTAGCTTGCATACAACAATATGATGCACCACAGTAAAGTGCAGGATCGCCTCCGCATGCACACAGGCAAAAAGAAAAACAAAAACGCACACACAAACACGAGAGCGCGCGTGCGTCCGCGCATGTAGGCCTATAACCACCCGACCCCCCCACCCCACCCCCCTTCAAGATAAAGGCGTGTTTTTCGAAAAGATGTGACCAAAAGGGCTGGTTTCAGTTCCCTCCTATCCCGATTTTCGTACAGTAATAGACCCCACGGCACCAAGAGAGTGTTATACCGTATGCATACCCTCTGCTTGCATCTTTAATATGAGTGGCGCCGTATTTGTGGCGACACTTCAGCCCCCAAGGGGCTAGCCTTACCTTAATAAAGCAAGTTTGTCGGAAGAAAAATTGGTACAGTGTAGGCAATAAAACGTAGCACTGCACATAATAATAATGACAAAACAGGACAATATGATGCACCACAGCGAAGTGCAGGGTCGACGCGACTTTTGCAGGGTTACAGACCCCAAGGCACCAACACAATATGGCACTGTATGCATACACCCTCCTCGACAATTTTCAGTGCGTGTGGCGCCGGACTCGTGGAGACTCCGCAGCCCGAAAAAGCTGTGAAAGCTAGTTTCTGGCAAGGAAATGGGCTAGGGTGTACGGAACGAAAACCAAGCAGGGCGCACAGTAATGATGACAATATACAGCAATATCATACACCACAGCCAAGTGCAGGATCCCCTCCACATGCGCGAACACAAACAAACACACTGACAAACAAATTCGCGCGACACGTGCGCGCACGCATAACCCATCCCCGGCAAAAAAGGTGCGTTTGGGCCAATACGGGACCCATAAAGCCGTTTTCAGGCCCGTCCTACCCGACTTTTGCAGGTTACAGACCCCAAGGCAGCAAGAAAATGCAAACACCTCCCCGACCATTTTCCGTGTGTCTGGCGCCGGACTCGTGGCGACTCCGCAGCCCTCAAGATCTGGGTAAGCTAGTTTCTGGCAAGGAAATGTGCTAGTGTACAAACGAAAACCAAGCAGGGCGCAAAGTAATATTGACATATACAGCAATATCATGCACCACAGGCAAGTGCAGGGTCCCCTCCACATGCGCGCACACAAACAAACACCACTGACAAAACAGCTGCGCGCGAGCGCATGCGCGCACGCATACCCATCCCCCGGCAAAAAAGGTGCGGTTTGGGGCCAAACGGGACCAAAGAGCCGTTTCAGGCCCGTCCGACCCGAGTTTTGCAGGGTGACAGACCCCAAGGCACCAAGACAATAGGGTAACGTATGCATACACCCTCCCGACCATTTTCCGTGTGTGTGGCGCCGGACTCGTGGCGACTCCGCAGCCCCAAGAGCTGAGTAAGCTAGTTTCTGGCAAGGAAATGTGCTAGGAGGTACGCAACGAAAACCAAGCAGGGCGCACAGTAATGTTGACAATATACAGCAATATCATGCACCACAGGCAAGTGCAGGGTCCCCTCCACATGCACGCACACACATAAAAACACACTGACAACAGCGCGCGCCGAGCGCGTGCGCGCACGCATACCCATCCCCGGCAAAAAAAGGTGCGGTTTTGGGCCAAGACGGGACCCAAAGAGCCGTTTTCAGGCCCGTCCGACCCCGACTTTTGCAGGGTGACAGACCCCAAGGCACCAAGACAATAGGGTACTGTATACATACACCCTCCCCGACAATTTCTGTGTGTGGGCGCCGGACTCGTGGCGACTCCGCAGCACTCAAGAGCTAGAAAGCTAGTTTCTGGCAAGGAAATGTGCTAGGAGGTACGCAACGAAACCAAGCAGGGCGCACAGTAATGTTGACAATATACAGCAATATCATGCACCACAGGCAAGTGCAGGGTCCCTCCACATGCGCGCACACATACAAACACACTGACAAACATAGCGAGAGCGCGTGCGCGCACGCATACCCATACCCCCGCAAAAAAGGTGCGGTTTTGGGGCCAAGACGGGACCCAAAGAGCCGTTTTCAGGCCCGTCCGACCCAAAGTTTTGCAGGGTGACAGACCCCAAGCACCAAGACAATAGGGTACTGTATGCATACACCCTCCCCGACCATTTTCCGTGTGTGTGGCGCCGGACTCGTGGCGACTCCGCAGCACTCAAGAGCTGAGAAAGCTAGTTTCTGGCAAGGAAATGTGCTAGGAGGTACGCAACGAAAACCAAGCAGGGCGCACAGTAATATTGACAATATACAGCAATATCATGCACCACAGGCAAGTGCAGGGTCCCCTCCACATGCGCGCACACATACAAACACACTGACAAACAGCTGCCGCGAGCGCGTGCGCGCACGCATACCCATCCCCCGGCAAAAAAGGTGCGGTTTGGGGCCAAGACGGGACCCAAAGAGCCGTTTTCAGGCCCGTCCGACCCCGACTTTTGCAGGGTGACAGACCCCAAGGCACCAAGACAATAGGGTACTGTATGCATACACCCTCCCCGACCATTTTCCGTGTGTGTGGCGCCGGACTCGTGGCGACTCCGCAGCCCTCAAGAGCTGAGAAAGCTAGTTTCTGGCAAGGAAATGTGCTAGGAGGTACGCAACGAAAACCAAGCAGGGCGCACAGTAATATTGACAATATACAGCAATATCATGCACCACAGGCAAGTGCAGGGTCCCCTCCACATGCGCGCACACATACAAACACACTGACAAACAGCTGCGCGCGAGCGCGTGCGCGCACGCATACCCATCCCCCGGCAAAAAAGGTGCGGTTTGGGGCCAAGACGGGACCCAAAGAGCCGTTTTCAGGCCCGTCCGACCCCGAGTTTTGCAGGGTGACAGACCCAAGGCACCAAGACAATAGGGTACTGTATGCATACACCCTCCCCGACCATTTTCCGTGTGTGTGGCGCCGGACTCGTGGCGACTCCGCAGCCCTCAAGAGCTGAGAAAGCTAGTTTCTGGCAAGGAAATGTGCTAGGAGGTACGCAACGAAAACCAAGCAGGGCGCACAGTAATATTGACAATATACAGCAATATCATGCACCACAGGCAAGTGCAGGGTCCCCTCCACATGCGCGCACACATACAAACACACTGACAAACAGCTGCGCGCGAGCGCGTGCGCGCACGCATACCCATCCCCCGGCAAAAAAGGTGCGGTTTGGGGCCAAGACGGGACCTAAAGAGCCGTTTTCAGGCCCGTCCGACCCCGAGTTTTGCAGGGTGACAGACCCCAAGGCACCAAGACAATAGGGTACTGTATGCATACACCCTCCCCGACCATTTTCCGTGTGTGTGGCGCCGGACTCGTGGCGACTCCGCAGCCCTCAAGAGCTGAGAAAGGTAGTTTCTGGCAAGGAAATGTGCTAGGAGGTACGCAACGAAAACCAAGCAGGGCGCACAGTAATATTGACAATATACAGCAATATCATGCACCACAGGCAAGTGCAGGGTCCCCTCCACATGCGCGCACACACATACAAACACACTGACAAACAGCTGCGCGCGAGCGCGTGCGCGCACGCATACCCATCCCCCGGCAAAAAAGGTGCGGTTTGGGGCCAAGACGGGACCCAAAGAGCCGTTTTCAGGCCCGTCCGACCCCGAGTTTTGCAGGGTGACAGACCCCAAGGCACCAAGACAATAGGGCACTGTATGCATACACCCTCCCCGACCATTTTCCGTGTGTGTGGCGCCGGACTCGTGGCGACTCCGCAGCCCTCAAGAGCTGAGAAAGCTAGTTTTGGCAAGGAAATGTGCTAGGAGGTACGCAACGAAAACCAAGCAGGGCGCACAGTAATATTGACAATATACAGCAATATCATGCACCACAGGCAAGTGCAGGGTCCCCTCCACATGCCCGCACACTAGATCATGTTTACATCAGAATTAATTGACACTCACAGCATACACACACTGTTAGTTACATGTGAAGGGAGAGTGGAGGAGACAAGGCAAGGCAAGGCAAGGCAGGCAAATATTTTATTCGAGGATAATAGATAAGCACTTGTGTGCTTTTTTACATCCAGTCCCCGCCTTTTCAGGGATACATCAAGTTGAAAAAATACTAAACAATAAAGTTTTATGCAACCAGACAAATACAAGAGATGAGGAGAGAGACGAAGAGAGAGAGAGACAGAGAGGGCGAGAGAGAGAGAGATAGAGCAATAAGAGAGGAAGAGAGAGGTAGATGAGAGAGAGAGAGAGAGAAGAAGAGAAGAGAGGTGAGGAGAGAGAGAGAGAGAGAGAGAGAGAGAGAAGAGAGAGGAGATGAGGAGATGAGAGGAGAGAGACGAGAGAGCAAGATGGATGAGAGAGAGATGAGATGAGAGAGAAGAGAGAGAAGGCAGAGAGCAGAGGAGAGAGAGAGAGAGAGAGAGAGAGAGAGAGGAGAGAGGAGAGGAGAGAGGAGAGAGAGAGGAGAGAGAGAGAGAGAGAGAGAGAGAGAGAGAGAGAGAGAGAGAGAGGAGAGAGAGAGAGAGAGAGAGAGGAGAGAGAGAGAGGAGAGAGAGAGAGAGAGAGAGAGAGAGGAGAGAGAGAGAGAGAGAGAGAGAGGAGAGAGAGAGAGAGAGAGAGAGAGAGAGAGAGAGAGAGAGAGAGAGGAGAGAGAGAGAGGAGAGAGAGAGGAGAGAGGAGGAGAGAGAGGAGAGGAGAAGAGAGAGAGAGAGAGGAGAGGAGAGAGGGAGGAGAGAGAGAGGAAGAGAGAGAGAGAGGGAGGAGAGGAGAGAGAGAGAGAGAGATTTTCATGTTTAACTGTTGGCCTAGTGGGTGTTTTTTTCAAACAGTAGAGCACTTGAAATGAACTGGCAGTTGTACTGAAATAACATCGAATCAGAAAGGCCCACCACCAACACACATCTGCTGCTGCATATAAAAGCTTTTTCGTTATCTTCTCTGAGCGTATAAACCTATCTAAAAGCGCGCGAAATCGGCATCTCCCCCCCCCCCCTCCCCCGTTTTTTTTCCTTTCCATGTCTGTTTCTACTGTGGGGTAGCTTGCTACCATCAACAGCAGCAGCAGGATAGGTCTCCACCCCCATCCTCCACCCTAACAAACACCTGCACACAGGGGTGCCTAGAAACTTAACAGTCTGTGACACACCTATAGTGAAGGTAAGATGTTGCTGTTTGGGTATTTATTTTAATCTAAACATTCTTGCAGTTCATCAGACAGTGCTTTTTCATTTATGTATGTTTGGTTTCTATATTTTTGTTTATTGTCCAGCGTTGCCTTTCAAACACACATACACATCTGCAGGCACACTTGCATGTATGGAGACATTCATGCAAACACATACAACTCATTTATACATGCAAAAATGATTATATATGCATACAAACATTCACTCATGCAGATAGACGACATGCATGTACAGAATGGCAGACACAAACTGCTACAAGATTACACCCATTTTTACCACTCCCCTCCCCCCCCCTCCCCCACTTTTTTGTTCTTTGAATGCTCACACAGTAGCAACAAAGTCTGTAATAATAGCAAAACATGTCTAGAGCTGCTTCCCAACTCATGTCCTAAATTCAGCCACCAATCACAGCAAGGCAGCACCTTGTTTGAAAATAAGGTGGGCCGCCACTCCCGCCCCCCCCCCCCCCCCCACCTGAATTTGAATTTCAAAACAAACCCGTGCTGCTTTATCTGCCATGCTGATAGATCTAAAATGAGGCCGCCCACGCTGCGCTCGTGTGCACGCACACGCACACATGCACGCACACACACACACACACACACACACACACACACACACACACACACAGAGTACATTGTGTGTGTGTGTGTGTGTGTGTGTGTGTGTGTGTCAGGTCACACACACCACAATACACACGCTCGCCCACGCGCACTCTCTCTTTCTGTCATTTGCGACAAGAATACATCCCATCTCGTTATAGGCAATACCTTTCAGAAATAACTTTGAAACTTATGAGGCAAGATAACAACAGCACATAAACCAAACTGTTATAACATGTTATATGATCAAAACAAATATCTTTTTTTTTAAAGGATGGATGTAAGTGAGTGAGTGAGAGGCTGGGGAGGTGTCAGGCCTGTGAATCATATCATAAAACAATAATATATGATACACCACAGCAGAGTTTAGGGTCTCCGCCACATGCAAACACAAAAAATCCAGCACGCACAAACACGAGAAACGTGCACGCATATGCGCAAGTATACACCCCCAGTAACAGAGCTCACGGCACCAAGAGGGTGCTGTGCTGTATGCATACACACTTTACTAGCGTCTTTGGTGTGTGGCGCCGGATGTGTGGCGACACCACAGCCCCAAAGACAGCAGAGGGGTTTAAATATAGCAAGTTTGTCAGAATTTATGCTGGTAGAGTGTACACAATAAAACGTAGCGGTACAAACAAATAATAATCATGATATACAGTATAATCATGCACCACAGCTTTCGTTTCGACAAGACTTGCTGTATTCAAGCCAGGATGCTCTTTTTGAGGCTGTGGTGTCGCCACAACACATTGCCACTAATATCCAAGATGCTAGTAAAGTGTGTGTGCACAGAGTAGTGCTCTGTCAAGGTGCTGTGGGCTCTGTTGCTGTGCACAAGTCGGGGCAGTGCAGGCTCAGCCCGGCATTATATCACATCTTGTCCATATGCGCTTTATTCTCCAGGGTATGTATGTGCGGGAGTAGGCGTGCGCGCTCGTGTGTGTGTGAGTGTGTCTGTGTGTGTCTGTGTCTGTGTCTGTGTTTTATTCTTTTATTCTTTTATATCGAGGATAATGGAATAAGCTCTCATGTGCTTTTTTACGTCCAGTCCCCGTGTGTATGCAGTTTCTGTAAATCGTGTCATCTGCTCCACCGGCACACGATGGCCTACTCTTACGAAAAGCGGAACAGGATTTAGCATGTGCGTAAGATCTTCTGTGTGTGTGCGTGTCGTGCGTGTGTGTGTGTGTGTGTGTGTGTGTGTTGTGTGTGTGTGTGTGTGTGTGTGTGTGTGTGTGCGCGTGTGTGTGTGTGTGTGTGTGTGTGTGTGTGTGTGTGTTTTCGCCAGGACCCTACACTGTGTCGTGGTTTATCATATTTTTTTGTCATTAATATTATTTGTAATACTGTGTATTGTTGTGTACCCCTTTCCAGCTTTCGTTCTTACACTACTGGCTATATTCAAGCCACGCTGTCCTTTTCGGAGCTGTGGTGTAGCCACAAGAACAGCGCCACCCGTGTGAAAGTTGCTAGTAATTTGTGTATGCATACAGTAGAGCCCGCTGATGGTACTGTGGCCTTCGTTACTACACAAAAGTCCATGTTGGATGGGGGATCTAACCGACACTTTGTTACATCTTCTCCATATGCGCCTTATTCTTGGAGGTGTGTATCGCTTGCGTACGCGTGCATGCGCTTGTTTTTCTGTGCGCGTTTTTTTTTGTGGGTGTGTGTTTGTGGTGATGAGTCCGTACTATGCTGTGGGGCATCATATTGTATATTACCATTAATTCTATGTGTAATACTATGTAGTGTTGCGTATACTGTACCAGGTCTCATTCCAAAAAAAACACTGCTATATTTAAACCGCACAGTCCTTTTTGGAGTTGGGGTGGTGCCCAAGAACAGCGGTACCAATAATTTGATCACAGATGCTATTAAAGTGTGTCTGCATACAGTAGAGCACTCAGATTGTGCTATGGGCTCTGTTACTGCGCAAAAGTCAAGGTAGGACGGGACTCAAACGGAGGCTTTGTCAATTCTTCTCGATATGCGCCTCATTCTTGGGTGTGTGTATGTGTGCGCACGCTCGTTTTTGTGAGCGCATTTTTTTGTGCGTGAGCGTGTGGTGACGACCCTGCACTGTCCTGTGATGCAAACATTGTATATGATCATTTATATTATGTGAAATACTGTGTGTTGTTGCATACACTGTACAAGCTTTCGTCCAGACGAGACTTGCTGTATTCAAGCCAGATTGTCCTTTTCTTGGCTTTGTTGTCGTCACAAGAACAGCGCCAGTCGTATCAAAAAGGCTAGTAAAGTGGTAAGCATACAGCAGAACTCTCTCATAGTGCCGTGGCTCTGTTTCTGCGCAAAAGTAGGCGGGATTCAAACCGGCACTTTGTTAAATCTTCCTGATATGTGCCTTTTTCTTGGGAGTGCGTATGTGCGTGCATATGCGTCCGCGCGCTTGCGTTTGCGTGTGCATTTTTCTTGGGGTGTATATGCGTGCACACGCTCGTGTTTGTGTGTGTGCGTTTTGTGTGTGTTAGCGTGTGGTTGTCTTATTGATAAACATACCATTTTCCCTAAAGTTCTTCTGTTGAGACTATACTAAACCAATGTCCTGTGTGCGCACGAAGGCAAAACATCTTCCGCACACGTTAAAACCTGTTCCGCCTTTCGGAAGTGTAGGCCATTGTGTGCCAGTGAGAAAATAATTCTGATAAACTTTACAAAACTGCATGCATAGGAATACTGGATGTAAAAAAAAACCCACACATGATTTCTTATTCCATTATCCTCGAAATAAAAGAATTAAATATCACTCACTATGATTACCTTACCACTACCAAGCTGATTAATTAAATGACACCCTGCCAAGACTGACTCACTAATAAATAACTAACGAGGTAACTAGCTGACTGATGACTGACGAACAAACTAACATACCAACAAACGAACTGACTAGCTTAGACAATTCATCAAACCCATCCCACATCAGCCATAGTAAAGAAGTTCAGACAAACGGACAAACCAACCAGCAAACGAAAGAGGCCAGTTTGACAAACAGACTAAATGGTGCAAAAACAGATTTATCAAAACAAAAACGGTTTCTACAGAAAGCTAAAATTAACAAAAAATATCTGAATATTTTCCCCCGAAACCATCAGAGTTGTTAAGCTTGAAATGTACAAAGAATATAACCGCGGAATTTTTACACAAATACACACGCACACGCACACACACACAGCGCGCGCAAACACGCAAGAACGTACACACACACACACACACACACACACACACAACACACACACACACACACACACACACACACCACACACACACACATACACACAGAGGACGGGATAGCCTAGTAGCCAGAACATTGCGCTCGTAATTTGACGACCCGGGTTCGATTCCTGTTCGAGGGGATTTTTCCTCTGGAGTTAACATCAGTGCTGACTCCACTCTCCCCAAAAGTCCTTCGATTAGACTGTAAACCGAGGCCCTGTGTGCGAATACACGCAAATCACCTTGCGCAAACGTTAAAACCTGTTCCACTTTTTGTAAGAGTAGGCCATTGCGTGCCAGTGGGAACGGATGACAAAATTTACAAGACTGCACACACAGGGATTGGTTGTAAAAAAAAAAAAGCACATGAATGCTTATTCCATTATCCTCGAAATGAATTAGACAAATAAATAAAAACACACACACACCGCGCGCGCGCCATTCCAAATGCATAGAACCAGAAAAAAAAGCGGTCACAAAAACATACTTTACTTCAAATGCAGTGTTTTTGTATACTCAACTGCACTCTCATTAAAACAACAAAAAATCATTACGCACACACATTAATACTATGGCTAACCAACATGCAGGACAGAGCACAATGTTTGTCCACACACAACACACACACACACACACACACACACACACACACACACACACACACACACACACACACACACACATTTTTTTTTCTTTTATAAAGGCCTCAGTTGCATGCAGACCGTGGAGCACCATCTTTTTATTTTTTGTTTTATTTCTTTTTCCGCTCTTTCTGTGGGTGCTCTACACGTCTTTCTTCATTGGCCGAAAAAAACAAAAACAAATAATTTTCAGTCTTAACATTACACAGACTACAATTCACACTAAAAAAATCTATATGAACAAGAAAATAAGATGTCGCCAAAAATAAACAAGCAATAATAAAAGAAATAGTCTCAAATTACTCGCCAGTTTAAAAGAAAAAAAAAGTAATGGCTTGTGTGTCGAGGCTACCTACTTTTTTCCCCCAAGTCTAAACCCCATTGAAAAACCATGACTCCAAGGTATACAAAGGTACATCAATATAAAAATCAGCTATCAATTCACATGTGCGTTGACTCATATGTACACACATCAGAGCACCAAAAATGTACTTATACAAAATCAGGGCATATTTCTAACATTGACTGTCCAGAAATCTATAAAATAAAATTCCGTCTAATATCAAAAGGCATATCAATCCTATACAACGATACTGATTTAAAATCAAAGACGTGTAAAGTTTCTAGGAAAACTTTTTTGTTTTGGTGGAGGGGGGAGGACAGATATCTGAATATTCAAAATATATCAAAAAGTACATTAACTTTTCTTTTTCTTCTCGTATATATATAATATATATATATATAATATATATATAAAATATATATATATATATATATATATATATATATATATACGAGAGAGTAACTTGTAGACCTATCAGCATCAAAAGCCATCACTAGCATTATAATAATAGTTTTGAGCAATCACCTCAAATCTCAATGATGGCATAGTTGATTTTTTCAGTCTAAGATAGATAAAGAATGTACACATGACTGTAAAACCGATTTCTAGAATTACAACCAGAAATTCCCTTGTTAATGTCAAGGACCATCTCCGTGCCAGAAAATGAACATTCATGCGCAAACAAAACTTTTAAAAAATCAGAATATCTACTACTACAATACAGAAAAAGTATGTCATATTCAATACACGAACGTTATCTCACTCACACACACACACACACACACACACACACACACACACACACACACACACACACACACACCACACACACACACACACTCACACACACACACACACACACACACACGCGCGCGCGCGCGCAGAACAACTTGCGCACACGTTAAATCCTGTTCCGCTTTTCGTAAGAGTAGGCTATCGTGTGCCGGTGGGAACAGATGACATTTACAAAATTGCATACACACGGGGACTGGATGAAAACAAAAAAGCACAAGAGTGCTTATTCATTATCCTCGATATACAAGAATAAATCCAATCAATCCAATCTCAATCAAACACACACACACACACACACACACACACACACACACACACACACACACACACACACACACACACACCACACACACTCCTACGGATGAAACTATAAACCGAAGTCCTGTATGCGAACGCACGCAGAACATCTGGCTCACTTGTTAAAACCTGTTCCGCCTTTCGGAAGAGTAGGCCATTGTGTACCCGTGGGTGTGATTAACAAAATTGAAAAGAATACTGCATAACATGAGAATTGGATGTAAAAAATGACCACGAGTGCTTATCTCTATCCTCGTAATAAAGAAATAATAATGATAATGAAAAAAAAACATGGGCTGGCTATCTTTATGCTTTACCCAACCAGCCAACCAACCAACCTACTTTTTAAAAAAAGACCCAATAACAACAGCCCTTATGTTGAAAAGCAATACAGTTATCATATAGGTCTAACTGCAACTAAAATTAATCCATACCATATTTCCATTTCTATTGAGACTAATCATTATCACACATAAAATTGATCTAGATAAAGGGACATAAAGTTTCTTGTTGGAACAAATTGAAGGTAGCGTTGGGGCCGATTACTTCTGATATTTTGTAAGAAAACAAAATAATCACAAGCGAAGAAAATCTAAGAAAAAAAAAATATACAAACAAATAGATCTAGATAAAATTTAACGAAAAAAAGTATTCAGTCAGTCAAAATAACTGGCCATCACAGCAATACCAAAAATATTTTTCCGTGGTCCGTTAAATCCAGGGTTTTCAGAGAGTAATACATATAATATTTTTATCATAATATATATATTTTAAATATAATATATATATATATATATATATATATATTATATATTATCAACAGGCCTCAGTTGCATGCAGATCGTGGAGCACCATCTTTTTACATCTGTTTCATGGGTGCTTCACACGTCTCTCTTCATTGGCCAAAAAAACCTCAAAAAAGCAAAAACAGAAAAAGGAACAAATCTCCTTCCTACCATCCACGAACCTGAATTAGTATTTCTCATCTTCTTTATGTCCGGAGCACTAACTGCCCCAGTTTGAATTGCTGCCTGGGTCTATTCATGTTCAGCGGCAGTGAACAGTCGGCTGGGTTTATTGTTGCTCTAGTGTGTGCTGCTGCTGCATGCGTTTCTACATGTGTAAACGAGTGATTTACATTTGTCTGGGTTTATTTTTGCTCTAGTGTATATGTTGTAGTGTTAAGTTTTTATCCTTCACTTCTATTTTTATCGCTTTGCTGCACAATTTCCCGACATTATTATGTGCCGTTGTTTTGCCTGGGCCTATGTTGTTTTTTTTGTCAGGGGGGTAATCACACTTGTATTCATTTTACAACCTTCGCTCTCGCAATTCATCCAGTGGGTATGCAGCGTGGTCGCTACAAGGAAAGGTGACTATTTCCTTACCCAACATCAGTTGTGACAAGACTATACCAAATTTCATGTTTAAACAGATCATCTGAATGTATTTAGGGAAAATAGAGCTAGAGACAACCTGATGTTATGGACCGGGTTCACCACGGGATTATGAATTAAATGCATAGGACAAATATTGTTTCCTTTGAATTCACAAGTTTAAAAAACAGTGCCAAATCCCTCTGGAGTTTTGCAAACACTCAAAAAAATAATTTCAAAGCCATTATCCAATCAGAAAATTGAGAAACAAGCCCTCAAATAGCCCTAGCCCAGCTTATATCAAGTACCATATAAGGGTTTTATACAGCTTTATAATCATACCATCAGAATAAAACGAGAGGTAACACGTAAATTATATCTTATGAATCTAACAAAACTATCTGGGCACCACAACACTTTAACAGATTGATGAACAGTAAAAGAGGAAAACTTTCTTACTAGTGATCATTTACAGATTGCGAAAACTTTCGGAATTTTTTTTTTTTTAATCTTGATATCAAAATCATCTTAAAGTAGCTTTGACGTTTTTTCAACAGCTCGATAAGAAAAATTATCTTGAAAGGAAACTAATGTATAAACATTAGTCGATGGAAAATTTTGGAACATTACACAGTGACCAACGCTTCATATAAAGTGAAGAGCTTTATTTTGCGACACCAACTCAATAGGAATAAAAGAGTTTATACTTTGTACCAACTAATCAGGAAAAGAAAAGCTTTATACTTTACACACCAGCTCATTACAGGGGAAAGAACTGTAAACCTTGAAAAGAACTAGTTTCATTTGAAGCAGAATCTACAGGTGGAAAGTGACAAAGATAAAACAGTGCATGGACTTTATCCACTACAGCAGGCGATTTTTCCCCAGTATTACAACTATTCAGAGTTAGTTTAAAACTGCCGTTTTTCGCATGTCTTTTCTCTTGTAAAAATAGATCCACTAATACGGTTATTTCCGGAATAAAGTATGTAAGTCAAACCACTCTTTCCCTTTACTGTTGCTCTCTCATACACTGTTGTCCCAAGCAACATTTTAATGTGAAGGAAACTAGGTTGATAACAACACACTATGAAGGGAGGAGTTTTATACCTAATAACAACTAGCTCAGTATGAAGAAAAGAACTTTGTTATCAACTAACTATTCCAACGACAAAAACTCATTCCAAGGAACACCTTTACTTTTTGACAACACCTAATAGTAAGAAACTAACGTGTTACAACCTGTACCAACTAACTCAACTTTAAGGAAAGAACTTTATATTTTGATAGCAGCTAGTTCAAAATGTAACTAAACACTCTATACTTTGATTACAGGTAACTCATCATGTATAAAAGAGTTGTATACATTAACAGCATTAACAACAACATAAAAGCAAAAGTATTATATTTTGACACCAACTAACTCAGTATGAAAGGAACTACTCTATACATCAATTACAACTCAATATGAAGGGAAGAACTTTATACTTTGACAGCATTACATTGAATGTGAAGGGGAAACAACTTTACACTTTGATACCAGCTAATTCAATGTGAGGAAAAACTGAAGGAAAGAACTTTATGCTAGGATAGAACTAACTCAACATAAAGGGAAAAGCTTGTTAACGCCAACTAAATGAATATGAAGGGAAAAACTGTATACTCTAATACAAAAAATAAAGAGATATGAAAAGGGGGAACTCTATACCTTTGTAGTAACTGAATCTGAAGAAAACTTTTACAGTTTGGTAATTATCTGGATACCAAACTTATTCCCTGACTCAACTAGCTCAATAGCAAGGGGATAATTCTATTCTTTGACACCAGCTTATTTCCTAGAATGTAAAAACAACTTAGTGACAACTAAAGAGGAAGGAAAGAGATCTACACTAACCAACTAAGCGACTCAATAAAAAAGATTTTAAAAACTTTATACTTGATACAAGTAGAATTTAAAGCCAAAACTGCGTGTCACATTATGGAGGTAAAACAGTGGTGTTAACTCCCTACAGTAAACACTTTTTTCAGTATTGCCACTATTTTCAAAGGTTAGCTGAAGACTGCTTTTTCTGTTGTTGATGTTGTATTATAGTCCCAGCGGAGATATCTGATGTATGGACTGTGGTGGCAAGTCATCCTACTTCAGAGCTGTGGGCCCTCTAAAAATGTTACAATTTTTTGAAGCATCAGTGCTATGCAAGCATAAGATGCTATAATTATCATTACTTCTTTTTCTGCTTGTCACCTCTCGCGAATACTTCCTCTATCACGGGATTCTCCGGAATAAAACATTTCTAACCAGTCAGTATTCCAAACCCCTTTCCCGGTACTGCTGTTCCCTTATAAGCTGTGTCCCCATACCGCAGAACTGAGTCAGAGTTATGGAATCCGTGTCAAAGAGTTAATAGTTAGGATCAAACTGGTGAAGCGTTAGGGTTTGCGGCATGGGGCAAGAACTAGGGTTAGAGTGGAGTGTTGACAGCTCCAGGGAACAGCACTACAGGGAACAAGGAGTATCGGGAAAAGTACTGCTCTTTCTTCAAACATCTGCACTCAGCTTATGCGTCATTTTCTCTCTTAAGCTGATCTCCGCAAAATCAAGGTAAACTGTGTTTTTCTGTGAAATAGGGATGCTATACCAGTAATGACTGTCAAAGATTTGCAACATGACAAATGTCAGAATCAGTGTACATTTCCAGGACTTTTCGTAACATTTCTGTTTTGTAGGAGTACTTCTGATCGGAAATTATATTTAAAATTTTCTGCAGTTTTGGCGCCACAGTAAAACGACATTGTAAGCCAGCAAAAGCTTTGTTGGACCAATGTTCTTTCAAAAGCAATCAAAATAGAACAAGTGTGTGTGTGTGTGTGTGTGTGTGTGTGTGTGTGTGTGTGTGTGTGTGTGTGTGTGTGTGTGTGTGTGTGTGTGTGCGTGCGTGCGTGCCTCTTGTGTGTGTGTGCATCTAAGTGTGAGTGTGTGTGGTGTGCGTGTGTCTGTGTCTGTGTCTGTGTTCAAGTTGTGTTTGGGACCTAATCCTCACCCTATCTCATTATAAGAAAAATGTTACTACCAAAAGCTGAGATATGAAGAAAATGACCATTTCACTTAAAAACCGACAAATTGATAAAAAAAATTATAATAGTAGCAAAATATTTAAAACATAACTTCATACTCAGGAACTATTTCAATATGGAGGAAGATCTATAATCTTTGATACCATTGGTACAACGAAATAGGTAAGGAAAAGACAACTCTATACTTTGATAGCAATAACTCGATACAAAAAATTTGTTTCTAATTTTGACCCGAACTAATTCAATATGAAAGAAAGAATCTTATAAATCGGTACCAACTAACTTATTATGAACGAAAGAAACTTTATGCTTGGACACCAAGTAACTCTACATACAAACGTACTTTATGATTTGTCACTAAGCATTCTCTATGAAGGGAAGATTAATTATACTAACCCAAACTGAATAGGAAAAGAAAAAATATATTTTTAAAGCAACTAGCTCAATATAAAAGAAATGGCTTAGGGCTTTTATACCAACTTAATACGAAGGAAGGAACTTTATACTTTCAAACCAGATAACTTAACATGTAGAAAAAAAAAGAAGATGTTTGAAGAAAAAAAATGATACAAAGTAAGTGTGAAGACAGATGTTTATACTTTGATACTAACTACGCAATATAAACTAAACTACTTAGTACTTTGATGAAAAATGATTGTATGACAAGAAAACCATGCATGTGTTCAGAAGCTAACTCGATATTGGGGAAAGAGCTTTACACCTTGATATTTCCTGACTAGATAAGGAGTAAGGAACTCTATACACCTACAGTAACTAAAAGAATATTAAATATTTGTATACTTTGTAATAAGCTAATTTAATATGGAGGAAACAGCTTTTGCTTTAATACTAACAAACTTGATATGAGAAAATAACTTCAATATAAAGGAAAAAAAACTGTACACTTTGATACCAGTTAACCGAGTATACAAATGGCCTCTTATTTGAATACAAACTAACTCACTATAAAGAAAAGGAGTTAATATTTCTGTACATTCTAACCCAATGTGAAAGAAAGAACTTTATACTGATGTCAACTCATCCCATATGAAAAAAGATCTGTATGCCTTGAAGCCATCTAACTAAAAACGAAGGAAATTTTTCTATATTTCTATACCCCTAGTTCAATAATTATGAAAGAAAAATGTATAGTTTTAATGAACTGTTGTTGTTGTTTTTTTCTTTTACTCGTCCTTGCAACTAAATAGGATGTGATAAAATGTGGGGATAAAAACACCTTTTGTGTGTGTTTTCAGTGGTATAGTGTAGTTTCTATTGTGTTTTCTATGATGTAGGTAGTATTCCTTGGTGGGCGTAGTCTTCTATGGTATTGTTGTCCGTGATGTAGCGTAGCTTTCCGTGTAGAATGGTGTATGGTGTTTTCCGGTAGAATGGTGAGGTTTTGGTAGAATGTGTATGGTGTTTTCCGTGGTAGAATTGAGGTCGTGATGGTGTATGTTTCCGTGGTAGAATGTGTATGGTGTTTTCCGTGGTGCAGTCATTCATGGTGAGGACTTCTGTGTCAGGTCTTCACAGGTGTTGTACCTCCGTGCATCAGAGGAGCCTGAAAAGGAAACAGTTTAGTTGAAGAATAAAAACTCACGGTTTGGATTTTTTTTTTTTTTGGGGGGGGGATATCGTTTCTCGGCTAGAGTTCCGAGGCTCAACAATGGTGACATTTTGTGTATCCAATCTTCTTCTTCTTCGTTTTTTTTTGTTTTTTTTTTTAACTTTAAGGTAGCCCCATTCCGACCAGAGATCTAATTTCACTGAATTTTCATGCAGTGAAAAAACTGGAGTTTTCTCTGGGTACGACTCGAAACATTCATTCGAAAGAGTTGAGCCTCCCTTCTTCCCCCCCCCCCCCCTCTTTCAGCATTAATACTAGTCCTGACTTCACTCTCCAGAAGTCGTCAGGATGGGTCTAGAAACTGGTAAACAGAGAAACATACACGGTCTGGGCTGATAGATGTGAGATACAGATGGAAGCAAAGAATTCATGCCCATTAATGTTTCGCTTTGATGTAGGTTGAGTTTGTTTTCATCTATGAAAGTCTTGGCATGAATTGTACTTTCCAGGTAAGGATAAAACCTTCTGAAGCCTCAGTTCAGCTGCCTACATCAAGTGCTAGAAGAAAATGGCCACATAAGCAAACTTCTCACCCAGAAGTTTCGCGTACCATGCAGTCAGTGATATTCCTAAGTATGATGTAGGGACACAGGGGATATTCTTGAGTACTCTCGGAATGTTCAGCTGTGGAATGCCCAAGAACAGGTGACACACTGATTTTACCTTACTGGGTGCTTCCACTTGCTCGTGCCGCGTCCTCAGGCGTTGAAGTACCTAGGACGGGAACAGTCTTGATGATAGAAGGATTCTGCACACAAAAACTGACATTTCAGAATTAAATGCCTGCCTGTACATACATACAGAGAGAGACAGAGAGACAGCCAGACAGAGTGACAGCCAGCCAGCCAGCCAGCCAGCCAGCCAGCCAGCACAAGAGAGAGAGAGAGAGAGAGAGAGAGAGAGAGAGAGAGAGAGAAGAGAGAGAGAGAGAGAGGAGAGAGAGAGAGAGAGAGAGAGAGAGAGAGAGAGAGAGAGAGAGAGATTTACAGGGGAACAAATTCACATGCAGAAAGTAAATCTTAAGTAATGGAGGGGCAATGCTCTTGTGATGACTTGCTCTCCCCTTGGAGGTCAGCTTGAATTTCGCACAGAGAAATCTACTATAACTAAAACTACACTACGTGATGCAATTGAACGACGCGATGCGACTCGGCACGGTGCGGCA
>CM060329.1:57917039-57919539 GCA_030674155.1 Stramonita haemastoma
TGTTCTCTGTTGGTGTTCTCTGAGGGTGTTCTCTGAGGGTGTTCTGTGAGGGTGTTCTCTGATGGTGTCCCACATTCCGCTGCCTCCCCTGTATTCCTGTGGCCGTGCTTCTGCCCCTTCCTTCCTTCAGTTAGAGTCCGGCCTTTGACATCATGGCTTTGTTATGTGCAGTCATATGCATGTGCTTCTCCTCCTTCCTTCCTTCAGTTAGCGTCCAGCCTTTGACATCATGGCTTTGTTATGTGCAGTCATATGCATGTGCTTCTCCTCCTTCCTTCCTTCCTTCCTTCCTTCCTTCCTTCCTTCCTTCCTTCCTTCCTTCAGTTAGCGTCCGGCCTTTGACATCATGGCTTTGTTATGTGCAGTCATATGCATATGCAGTCATATGCATGTGCTTCTCCTCCTTCCTTCCTTCCTTCCTTCCTTCCTTCCTTCCTTCCTTCAGTTAGTGTCCGGCCTGTGACATCATGGCTTTGTTATGTGCAGTCATATGCATGTGCTTCTCCTCCTTCCTTCAGTTAGCGTCCGGCCTTTGACATCATGGCTTTGTTATGTGCAGTCATATGCATGTGCTTCTCCTCCTTCCTTCCTTCCTTCAGTTAGCGTCCGGCCTTTGACATCATGGCTTTGTTATGTGCAGTCATATGCATTCACGAGCAATGGGAAGCAGAAGGGTTATTAAAACAAATATGAGTCATGAAAAATAGGAGAAAATAATTTTTAGTTTTAATGATATCTTTGTGGGTTTCTTTTTATCAGCTTCAATGATGTGTTTTAATGTATATCAATGGTCAAGTGGTGTGTGATGGCTTGATGGTATAGAGCATTGAATTTGCTATCTGGTGGTAGCCAAGGACCCAGGCTGAAGTCTGATCTACCGTATATCCCATTTGAATGGACTTTTCTCCTGGAGTTACACACGTACACACATACACGCACACGCATGCACGCGCGCGCGCGCACACACACATCCACACACAAACACACATCCACACACACACACACACACACACACACACACACACACACACACACACACACACACACACACACACACACACACAATCTCGCTTGCGTAAGCGCACACACATTATACATGTATAGAGCCGTTTTAGAGTTGATAAATGTAATTTCACATGTTTCTTTGTGGAATAGAAGATTTTCAGTGTGTGTGAAACTCTAGCAGCAAGATATCATTTTTCTATACTGCTTACACAATTTAGAATTTAAAAAATCAGATCAAAGCTTTGAACAGAAAAATAAAACAGATCTAAATATTACGAATATTACTTTTAAAGAAAAGGAAACTTACCTGATCATGTAAGTAATCATAATTCTCTAGTCAACATTTGATACAGAGATAAATGCATCTTAAAATAAACAAATAGGGTCACAACTTGGACCTTTTTCTAAGCCTTTAGCCAAACTGTTCACATTTTAAAGTTTTTTTTTACCTAACAGTAACAATAAAAAGAACATGCATACACTAATCAAAGCTGTAATGTCAGAGGTTGGAGGCCAACGACAACTTAGGAGCAAGCTGTACTCCCAGCGGGGAAGAATGAGGACAGCTGAAAGCTGTAACAAAATCAAAGGCCGGGCAGAGGGACCCAGCCTGAGACAGCGGGGCGACATGATATTACCAGGGGAGACATAACCTGCAGAGAGTAAAACACAACTTGCAGGGATTTGTGACACTACGCTGCTTATATTTCCTTAGAATGATGGGCAGACCAGCTTGGAGTTTTGTTTTTACTAGAGTCTTTTTATGTGCGCTTGCGTGCAAGGGTCTACTTGCTAGGAATGAGTTTCTCTATACAGTTAATGCTTTTGTATTATTTTCTGTTTGTGATGTGCTTCGTTTTACATCGGGAATATATTCAAATCAAGGCACGCATACAAAATAAAATTAGCAAAATCAAAATTGCGTAAAAGATGATTATTACCAAAAACATCAACTAACTCTCTCTCTCTCTTCTCTCTCTCTCTCTCTCTCTCTCTCTCTCTCTCTCTCTCTCTCTCTCTCTCTCTCTCTCTCTCTCTCTCTCTCTCTCTCTCTCTCTCTCTCTCTCTCTCATCCACACACACACACACCACACATGCACGCACGCACGCACACACACGCACGAACGCATGCATGCATACATGCATGCATGCATGCACGTGCGAATGCGCACTTTTCTCTGTCTTTGCACCTAACTACCTTTTAAAAACCATCCTCTTTTCTATTCCACTCTCCATTTCTTATGTTTGATGAAAATGTATATTATTATGTGTATTTTTTTAATTTCACCTTTATATTTATTCATTTACCTCGGGAATAATGAAATTAATACACATGTGATTTTTGGTATCTAGTCCCCGTGCGTATGTGGTTTTCATCGTTTCCCAAAAACACATAATGGCCTACACTTTGAAAAGCCTGTGGCAAGATGTTCTGTGCAGGTTTGCACATGGAACCTCCGTTTGTGGTCTTATCCAAAGGACGTTGGGTGGGGCA
>CM060329.1:57932039-57936563 GCA_030674155.1 Stramonita haemastoma
TTGCTGCTACTGCTGCTGCTGCTGATTCTTTTGCTACTGTTGGTGATGCTGCTACTGCTGCTGCTGCTTTTGCTACTACTCACTGCTGCTGTTTGTTTTTGTCCAGCCAGTTTACCACCCCTGTAACACTCTTTCTGTCACTGCGCAGATAGTGCCTGCTCATATAGTAGCCTGCCGGTGCTGTCTGCAAGAAAAAAGCCCTCAGCTTGTGGCGTGCACTTTGAATAGGCTGTGGAGTGATATATGAACTTGCACCAATGTGTGTGTGTGTGTGTGTGTGTGTGTGTGTGTGTGTGTGTGTGTGTGTGTGTGTGTGTGTGTGTGTGTCTGTGTCTGTGTGTGTGTGTGTGTGTGTGTGTGTGTCTGTGTCTGTGTGTGTGTGCGTATGTGTGTATGTGTGTGTTTGTGTGTGTCTGTGTCTGTGTCTGTGTCTGTGTCTAGTAGTAGTAGTAGTTCTTCAGTTTAACGTCCTTCCACTAAATAGTGATATCAGACGGGAAAGTGTATATGAGTGAGTGAGTGTGTGTATGGGAGGGGGGGGGGGGGAGGGGGCTGGGTGGGTTGGGATGAGCACATAGCTAAATTTCTACATTAAACAACCATAAGAACCAAAAATCAAAACAATAGAACAAGAATAATGAAGAGAAAGAAATAACGTCTTAAACACTAACTTTGCAATTCATATAACTAGTTAAAAAAAAAAACATTAAACTATAAAAACCTGATGATAGGACTATGACTTAATGACATAACAATTTCTTTCATTAGCGAAATGTCTTTTAGAATTTGCTCTATGCAAACGTATGTGAAAACAGGTAAAAAGTTTTTCAAATCTCTGCATTCTAAAAGAATGTGACTTACTGTAATATTTTCGCCACAGATACATGTTGCTTTTTTTGAAAATTTTGATCTGTGTCTGAATGTATCAGGATGCATGATATGGATACGTATCCACTTACTTCATCTTCCCTAGCATTTTGTCCTCCTGTTGAATATGATCGGGAAAATGCATTGTTGAGGAAAAAGTAGTGGAAGGAAAATGCATTGAGGATAATTTAATTGAATAACTATATATGTAAAAACTTCTTACGTTAATATGAATTAAAAAAGAAACTTACTCCAATATTTTTAAATCAAAACTTGTTTTTCAATTCTCAAACTAGATTGGATTAGACTGAACTGATATGGAGTGTGATGAATTGTTTCTGCTGTTTGAAACTGTATTGCATTGTGTCATATTGTGTTGCATTGTACTGTATTGTATTGCATACTGTTGTGTGCTATCTTATTGTATTGCACCCCGTCATGCGCTGTTGTATCCAAGAGAATTGTATTACATTCCCAAAGGTTCTGTTATCTATAACAAGAAAAAAACATACAGCCACAACAGAGGACCAATATATTTCCTTTCCTTTACATCTGTGAGTGTGTTTTCCTGTGAAAGTAGATTTTTGTGATTATTTATTTTCTGACAGGAGTTGAGGGCTCTTCAACTTGAGATAAATGTTGCCCTCAAGATCTAAGTTTTATGTCTTTGCTGTTTGCTTTGTTGTGTTTTCTTGGGGGCGGTGGAGGGTTCATTTAAAAGATTGAGTCAGGCCACAAATCGAACCTTAGCATGTTGAGGAAAATATCCGACTAGTGAAGTTAGGTAGATGACTGTCAGATTTAGTTTCTGCGTGGATCCTTTTCACCCTCCCTGAAATTTCCTCTGTACTGGCTGAAGTTACAAAACCATGGCATTCTATCCTGTTACTCATATTCCTATCCTTCCTACGTGTAAATTCATGTCAGCCTTAAACAAAATTAATTTGTCTGACACTCGGCAGGGATGGGAGGGAGGGGGATTATTTTATTTTCTATTTTATTTTATTTTATACCACATTATGTCACAGCAGATTTGCCTGCGTAAAATTCGGGCTGCTCTCCCCGGGGAGAGCGCGTCGCCACAAGTGCAGCGCCTTCCCATTATTTTTTTTTCCTGTCCTGCAAAAAATCTCTCTCTCTCTCTCTCTCTCTCTCTCTCTCTCTCTCTCTCTCTCTCTCTCTCTCTCTCTCTCTCTCTCTCTCTCTCTCTCTCTCTCTCTCTCTCTTCGTTCTTGTTTTAGTTGAGGCTGTCTTTTTATCTTGATGTTATCCCTGAAAGGGGCGGGGACTGGATGTAAAAAAGCACATGAGGGCTTATCTATTATCCTCGAATAAAATACTTTGCCTTGCCTTGCCTTGTCTCTCTCTCTGGAATATTCTTCCTGTCCTAAAGTATTTTCAGCTCTCTTTGTTAGGAGAGCGCTCTAAGGGAAGCAACTGCCAGCCTAAGTCCCCTGATCAAGAGGGTCATTACAGTGATGCGGCATTCACTGCATCATGTGTACAGTCTGTAGTGGTACATATACACAGAGATTCCCACAGCAGGCTGCTCTAGTAAATAAATGTGTGTGTGTGTTTGTTTGTGTATGTGTTTGTGTGTGTGTTTGTGTGTGTGAGTGTGTGTGTGTGAGTGTGTGTGTGAGTGTGTGTGTGTGAGTGTGTGTGTGTGAGTGTAGGTGTGTGTTTGTGTGTGTTTGTTTCTCTGTGTGTTTGTTTGTTTGTGTGTGCGTGTGTGCGTGTGTGTGTGTGTGTGTGTGGATGGGGGCCCTGGTTTATGTTCTCAAGCCCCTTATGAGGTAGTGTCAGCCCTAATGTGATCTTTGCAAACAGATTACTCTACACAAGATGAATAAATGAGTGAATAACTGACTGACTGACTGGCTGGCTGACGGACTGATTGACTGGATTAATTCATTAATTCATTCATTCATTCAGTAAGTAAGTAACAAGTAAACGAATAAAGAAAATAAAAAATAACTGATGACTGACTGACTGACTGACTGACTGACTGACTGACTGAATGAATGAATGAATGAATGAATGAATGAATGAATGAATGAATGAACTGTTTTTCCTTTCTTTCTTTATTCTTTTATTTTGTGCTCTTTTACATCTAGTCCCCTTGTGTATGCAGTTTTGTCAATTTTGTTATCCGTTCCCACCGGCACACAATGTCCCACTCTTTCAAAAAGCGGAACAGGTTTTAACGTGTGCTCAAGATCTGCGTGCGTTTGCACTCAGGACCTCTGTTTCTAGTCTCATCCGAAGGACTTTTAGGGGGAGGGGGATTGGAGTCGGCACTGACATTAACTCCAGAAGAAAAATCCTCTTGAACGAGATTCGAGCCCGGGTCAGCAGATCACAAGCGCGTCACTCTGACCACCCCGTTCTCCTGTACCCCTTCCTTAGAGAAAAGTTATAAGCACGGAAGTATAGATCCTTGGACAGGTTGAACATGCCTTGCATCCCTGTGTTGTTGTTGTTGTCGTTTCTCTTAACGTTGTTCTTCTTTTCTGCTTGTCTATATCTCTCCTTCTTTGTTTACTGCAATTGTATGTGTGACTAAGTGACCCGAAAAAACAGCTGCGAAAAACCGATGCCATCACAAAAGCCCAAAAACCTCTCTTGTAGCCTCTAAAAACCTTCCTCTTCTTAATCATTTACTGCAATATGTGTGACTAAGTGATCCAAATAACAACTATGATACCCTCGCAAAAGCCAACAGCCATCTGTGTTTATATCTCTTCCTCTTTGTGTACTGCAATATGTGTAACAAAGACACCAAAAATACAGGTACAAAAAGCTGATACCCTCACAAAAGCCAACAGCCATCTGTGTTTATATCTCTTCCTCTTTGTGTACTGCAATATGTGTAACAAAGACACCAAAAATACAGGTACAAAAAGCTGATACCCTCACAAAAGCCAACAGCCATCTGTGTTTATATCTCTTCCTCTTTGTGTACTGCAATATGTGTAACAAAGACACCAAAAATACAGGTACAAAAAGCTGATACCCTCACAAAAGCCAACAGCCATCTGTGTTTATATTTCTTCCTCTTTGTGTACTGCAATATGTGTAACAAAGACACCAAAAATACAGGTACAAAAAGCTGATACCCTCACAAAAGCCAACAGCCATCTCTCCTGTATGTATCTTCCTCTTTGTTCACTGCCAGATGTGTGACTAGGTGACCCGAAAAAAACAACTACGAGAAGTGGATCCCCTCACAAAAGCCAAGAGCCATCTTTGTTCTTCCTCTTTTTTTTACAGCAATGTTTGTAACTAAGTGACCCGAATAATAACTAGTGTCCTCACAAAAGCCAGCGTTGATCCCTCTGTCCTCCTGTTTACCAGCACCCTGTCCTGGCTGACACATTGCACAGGATGGAGGGAGGCGCTTTAACACTTGACATGTCACGGCAACGCTGTCACACTTTTTTTTTTATCCTCCACAGCTTCCAAGGCCCTTTTGCTAACTAACGTCCCTAGACACTAATCCTCTCCCCCTCTCCCTCCCCCCTACTCTCTGTCTCTGTCTCTCTGTCTCTGTCTCTGTCTCTGTCTCTGTCTCTCCCTCTCTCTCTCTCTGTCTCTGTCTCTGTCTCTCTCTGTCTCGTCTGTCTGTTGTCTGTCTGTCTGTCTGTCTGTCTGTCT
>CM060329.1:57936663-57939163 GCA_030674155.1 Stramonita haemastoma
TGTGTGTCTGTGTGTGTGTGACTGTCTGTGTGTCTGTGTGTTCGTGTGTGTGTGTGTGTGTGTGTGTGTGTGTGTGTGTGTGTGTGTGTGTGGTGTGTTGTGTTGTGTGTGTGTGTGTGTGTGTGTGTGTGTGTGTGTGTGTGTGTGTGTGTGTGTGTTCAGATATCAGTGCGTGCATGTATATGTCTATATATTGGTAAGATAATCGTAAGTATATAATTACTTTCTGGACGTATAACTATGTGTGTGGATTATGTGAACTTTTGTTTCAGCACCCTCCCTGGTTTTAAAAACCTGGAGGATATACCCACAGATTGCTGAAATGTGAACATGTTAAACAGACAATACTACAAGGCACTGTCCAAGGAGGAAGAAAAAGAGGCAGACCAAAGAAGAGATGGGAGGACATCAGCGAAGGGACAGGCCTAGAACTCAACAAAACCCTGAGAAAGCCAGAACAGAGAGAGGAATGGAGGGAACTGGTTGTCAAGTCTTCAGGGGTGCCCCCACAGTCGCCAGACTACGGGATCAACAGATCGATGATGATGATGATGATGATGATGATGATGATGATGATGATGATGATGATGATGATGATGATGATGATGATGATGATGATGATGATGATGATGATTGTTGTTGTTGTTGTTGTTGGTATTGTTATTCATCTTCTCATGTATTATTTCTATTTTTTATTATTGTTATATAGTTAAAACTATTATCATCATCATTATCAATATCTGTAGCAGCACTGGCGTCGTTGTTGTCATTGTTATTGTCGTTTTTCTGTTGTTTGTATCGCTGTAGTTGTTTCTGTTATCATGTCGTGCCCTAATGTTTGGTGGGCAAATGGCTGTCTATGCAAAATCCCACCTTGGTGAGCATCTCGGCCTTTCCTGAAGAATAAAAATTTAAATACCAGCATTTTTATTATTATTATTATGGATTTTTTTCTTCCGGCCATTGTTGCCATTTGTGTTGCTGATGTTACTACTGTTATCCCTATCATCCATTTCTTTATGTTTCTTCTTTTCTTTTTCGTTTATCAGCAAGAGCTCTAGGGTTTATCAAAAGTCAGAGCTTGCATGTGCCACTGTTTTTGCCCCCATGGAAGTAGCCACATTCCGAATTAAGGGACGATGTTTAAACACATCACATGTGTGCCTGCCTTTAAAAATTGATCATCCTTCCTTCTGAACCACAATGGCCTCCATTTGAAAAATATAACAGATTTTAACAAGCGTGCAAGATGTTCTGAGTGCATTTGCACACAAGACATCAGTTTATACCCTCATCCGAAGGACTTTCAAGCAAGTGGAGTCGGTACTAATGTTAACTTCAGTGGGGGAAGGAATTCCCTCGAACAGGTGCCTCAGTGGTAGCTTGAACCCCGGGCCATCAGATCCCACACCCTCAATGCTCTAACCACCATTCTACCCTGTCACCTTGTTTCATCATATCGTTGGAATCCTAGTCCACCCTTTTTCTTTCAGGGTTGTTGTTGTTGTTTTTTTTTAGCTTCCTGCCTGTGACACTGGCCAACCTGTGCAGGAACAAGAGAAGATGCTAATGAAGTTGTCAGCTGCAGAGACCTGTCTGCTGAGGTGTCCTCACAACCCAATAAGGTGGCAGGCAGGCAGGCAGGCAGGCAGCAGGCTTTCAGGGCCTGGCAACTACCGCCACCGCCTGTCACCCCCCTTAAGGAAGCCAGGATTAGTGGAGCGTAAAAGATTTCTCGGAAATGATGGCCAAAAGTCTGTTGCTGCTACTGTTGCTGCTGCTGTTGCTGGTGGTGGTGATAGTGGTGGTGGTGGTGGTTGTGGTGGTGGTGGTGCCTTGCCTTTTAATATCCTGTCAGAAACGGTGGACTCCTAGAGTTGCCAAATACAGGGAGGGAGGGAAGGGAGGAGGGTGATCTGATGTAGGTCAAAACGGGGTCTGAAGGTAACCGTGTGGAAGTCTACCTAGGAGCATCAAGTACACATCACAAGTGTGCATGTTGCGCGCGCGTGTGCACGCATGCACACGCGCACGCACACACGTACACACACACATTCAGATATAGTATACTCTCTGTCTCTCCCTGCTTCTCTTTGTCTCTCTCTTTCTGTCTCTGTCTCTGCTCTTCTCTCTCTCTCTCTCTCTCTCTCTCTCTCTCTCTCTCTCTCTCTCCTCTCTCTCATCTCTCTCTCTCTCTCTCCTCTCTCTCTCTGGCTCCATATCTGTCTGTCTGTCTTCCCCTCACACGCGCGCGCGCGCACGCACACACACACACACACATACTCGCTCGCACGCACGCACGCACACACACACACACACACACACACACACACACACACACACACACACACACACACACACACACACACACACACACACACACACACACACTCGAACACATTTGCTACATTATAGAACATAGTTGATGAAATGCAAACAGGCATTAAATACTAGAAAGCTACCTTCAAAGCTTGACTTTTTTCTTCTTCGTGGTCACTCT
>CM060329.1:57944163-57969163 GCA_030674155.1 Stramonita haemastoma
AAGAAAAGTAAATTGGCCATATTCAATAAGGAGGCAAGCAATGTCCTATTCCAGCCTGGTTTGAAGGGGACAGAAATGCCTTCACTCTGTAACCACCATTTCCAGCGGCAGCATTTTTTGTCTGATCCTCATTCTGAGCTCGTGTGTTTGCACGCAAGTGTGGGTTTGTGTCCTTAGTTTCACACCTGACTGCACGTGCAAATTTCCGTCCTGTGACAATAAGGGAAAAAGGAAGAGGACTGGTGTCAAGGGAGGTTAGCCAGGAGCTGAGGAAAGCTGTGACAGTGTTGGCTGACTGGGGAGGTGTAAAGAGCCCTGTGCTGACTGCTGATCACAGACACTGACACAGGCAACAACAATCGTTCCTTTTTCTCCAGCATAGCTTCTCGTAACATCTGCAGAGCTCATTTCAGGACCTTTATTTAAATACCATACTGACCAGCAGCTATAGAGCAGTGATTAGCTTTTAGATTCCTTCCTGGGAGATCATAAGTTCAAATCTCTGAAAAAGCAGGGGCTGTCATGGCCCTAGCCAAGGGGTTGGGGATGCTTCAATTTTTCATGTTGCCTCTCAACTATATCCCAAATACGAGTTAACTCTAGAACACATTTTAGAGTCTGGACTCGATGCTGAAACAGAAATATGTTAGCTAATACTTGTGTACAGGCACACATATTTTTGCCAAGTCCATTGTATGTATATGCATTATGCCTTCAGCCCCCTACTGTTTGCAAACCCTGACCCACTTTGGATTTTGCTAGATTGGCAACTCTGGTAGCTAAGCATTTTTGAGTTGATAATAAGACAATGCATCGGTAGATTTTGTTATCATATTTTTCCAAGAAAGATTCATTGTTCAACATTGCAGAATACACGTGTCTTACTTGGGGGTCTGAATGACAACTGAGTCCTGTGGGAGTGTGAATTAAACTTCTTTGACTGACAAGCTCTTTCTCCCTGACGCCCTTGGTGGCACAAGAGGACGGATAAAGTAAAGTAAGTAAAGTATGTAAAACACAAAAAACTATACAGCACAACGCATTACTGCACGAAGCCTCTACAATTACTGATCAACAAGGGAGAGAACTCTTTGCTGTCAACTCTCTAAAACTATAATCTGCAAAGAATCAATGCAGAAAAGTGTTTGTCGCTAACCGTACAGAAAATAATGTTCATAACAAGGCAGGCAAAGTTTTCTCTCCAGCTGAAAAGAAAGGAAAAGCACCCAAACCCAACAACCATTATTTAATGCCATTGCAGCTTTGTCACATTTCTTCCATTCTGAGACTGAGTGTTTGCATGTAGGCAAGAATATTGTGTGCTTGGCATCATACAGGACTGCACGCGCACTTTTTCTTCATACGATGATGATTACGAGAACAAATGGATGGAGTAATATCAAGGGATGATAGCCAAAGCTGAGAGAGAAATGTAACCATGTTACCTGACAGGCGAGGTGTGAAGATCCCTGTTCTGATTGTTAATCACAGACACTGGGGCACACAGGAACAATCAGTAATTGTAGAGGCTTCGTGCAGTAATGCGTTGTGCTGTATAGTTTTTTTGTGTTTTACATACTTTACTTACTTTACTTTATCCGTCCTCTTGTGCCACCAAGGGCGTCAAGGGGAGAAAGAGCTTTCTGTCTGCGGCAAGTTTGAAGGCCTGGATGTGTTTTACATGGTGCTATTAAACAGTTATGTGTGGAAAGCAGCTTATTAATACTACAACTCTACATGCAACTCAGTAGTTCTCTTCTATCAGGCAAAAAACAAAGAGAGGGATAGTATAGAGGGAATTCCTAGCACAGAATTTCCAGAAGGTCGGGATGCTGTTTATACTGACTGGGCCCCGGGTATCCCCAAAGAGAATGAAATGAAAAAAAAGTTTTTTCTTTCATGGACTAGACCTCTGAGGTGCACCAATGGTGAGGTTTTTTCGTATGCAAGGTCCCCCCCCTCCTCTCACCAATTACGTAGCCACACTCCGAATTCGGGGATACATCAAAATGATTGTCACTAAAAACCTGAACAGAAGGCGCCGTCTTTGTGACGTATAAATAATATTGACTGTAGAGCTTAACAGAAGCCACACTGTCTTAGTCTTGACCGACCCTTTTTATAGTGGTTTATGTAGGCATAATAGGTAAAAAGGTGTCTCATAACCTATGCGGTCATAGGGGAGCGAGGCATCAGAGACCTCAATTTCTCCAGGGGCCAGTATTTTGAGGTTGGCGCCCATCTCCTCTCCCTCGCTGCTTTACCTTCCCTGACCCTAAAGAGATTAAATACCCATGTACAGCTGGGTGAACTTGTGGACTGTACTGAAGCCAAGGCGCGCAAACATCGTCCATCCACTTGGTAACCACGCTCGATGCTGCTTAACCTTAGCTTAGGGAAAGCGAGTGCTCTGGCCACTGAGCTATCCTGCGTCCCATCATCATCATCATCATCATCATCATCACCATCATCATCATCATCATCATCATCATCATCATCATCAGTAATAGTAGGAGGAGGAGGAGGAGGAGGAGGAGGAGGAGGAGGAGTAGTAGTAGTATAGTAGTAGTAGTAGTAGTAGTAGTAGTAGTAGTAGTAGTAGTAGTAGTAGTAGTATAGTAGTAGTAGTAGTAGTAGTTATTCTTTTATATCAAGGATGATGGAATAAGCACTCATGTGCTTTTTTACACCCAGTCCCCGTGTATATGCAGTTTTGTAAATCTTATCATCTATTCCCACCGGAATACAATGGCCTACTCTTACGAAAAGCGGTACAGGATTTAACGTGTGGGCAAGATGTTCTGAGTGCGTTCGCACACGGGGCCTTGGTTTATAGTCTCATCCGAAGGACTTTTGGGGAGAATGCACTGATGTTAACTCCAGGGCAAAAAATCCCCTCGAACGGGAATGAACCCGGGTAGTCAGATTGCGAACGCAATGTTCTGACCACTAGGCTACCCCGTCAGCCTAAACCAGCGCTTTATACAATGTGTAGGGAATGGAATCGAAAAGAAGGGGGGGGGAGTTGTGTGTGAAAGTATAGGGTGATGGCATGCGGACTTGCAGTTTCTGCTGTGTGGAGGAAAGCTGCAGAGCTAGTGTGTATATTGATTGTCCACTGCCATAACTCAGACTGTGTGGCCTTTGTTCTGTCTATACAGCCCTTGTGCTGAATGATTGTATTGTGTTGTGTTGTGTTGTGTTGTGTTGTGTTGTGTTGTATTGTGTTGTATTGTGTGGTATTGTGCTGTATTGTATTTATTGCATCGAATCGTATGGTTTTGTATTATGTTGGTTTATATTGTATTGGATTGGATTGAATTGGATTGTGTTGTACTGTGTTGTATTGTATTGTATTGTGTTCGTACCATCGTTTGTAATGTATTGTGTTGGATTGGATTGCATTGTGCTGTATTGTTGTTTTTATACCACTTTACGTCATGGCAGATATCTCTGCGTAAATTTGGGCAGCCGGGGTGGGGGTTGGGGGTGGGGGTATTGCCACAAGTGCAGCGCCACCCAATATTTACTTTTTCCTGTCTGCAACTGTATTTGCTTCCCTATCAGAGTGGCTTTTTTTCTACAGTTTGGGTTTCTGTCTCTTATCTGTCTCTGTCTCTCTCTATGTCTCTGTCTCTGTCTGTCTGTCTGTCTGTCTGTCTATCTGTCTGTCTGTCTGTCTGTCTGTCTGTCTCTCTCTCTCTCTCTCTCTCTCTCTCTCACTCACTCACTCACTCACACACACATACACACACACACACATCTATACTCATGTAATCCTCAAAAGACTGAAAACTGTTACAAGGGAAGCAACCGCCAATATAAGAATCATGAATGAGTTGCCAACAAGACGAATCACCAGCTACGTGTTATTAAACTAGTCACCCTGTCACATGTATAGATCTCCCCAGCTTCTTCTTCTTCTTCTTCTTCTTCTCTTCTTCTTCTTCTTCTTTTTCTTCTTCTTCTTCTTCTTCTTCTTCTTCTTCTTCTCAATCTTCCCATTCTTTGCATTCTTCTTCGTATTCTTCTTTTTTGCATTCTTCTTCGCAATGCGCAAGTTTTCTTCGCCATTCTTCTTCCTCGCATTCTTCTTCACATTCTTCGCAATTCTTCTTCTTCGCATTCTTTCCATTCTTTGCATTCTTCTTCGTATTCTTCATTTTTGCATTCTTCTTCGCAATGCGCAAGTTTTCTTCGCCATTCTTCTTCCTCACATTCTTCTTCACATTCTTCGCAATTCCTCTTCTTCGCATTCTTCGCAATTCTTCTTCTTTTCATTCTTCGCAGTTCTTCTTCTGTGCATTCTTTGCAATTTTTATTTTCACTCTTCCTCTTCTACTTCTTCGCATTCTTTTCTTTGCATCCTTTGCATTATTCGCATTCTTCTTCTTTGCACTCTTCTTTGTCACTTTTCTTCTTCTTTGCATTTTTCTTCTTTTGTTGTTTGTTGTTGTTGTTGTTGTTGTTGTTCTTCTTCTTCTTCTTCTCTTCTTCTTCTTCTTCTTCTTCTTCTTCTTCTTCTTCTTCTTCTTCTTCTTCTTCTTCTTCTTCTTCTTCTCTTCATCTTTGAAAGCTAAGACTCCAGCTATTTTTGTCTGTCTAAAGAGCGAAAATGCGTTGCTTTTCCGTCAAGCCCAGCGCATCCGACTGTGGCGTGGAAGAGATTTATCCTTTTAAATCCTTTTGGGGGGGACAAAAAGACAGGAGAAAGGACCAAGAAGGCAGATAATGGACAATAAGGGGGTCGCGGGAAAAAAGGAAACAAGGCAAAAACAAAGAGAGAGAAAAGAAAAGAGGGAATTCTTAGCACGAAATTTTCAGAAAGTGGGGATGCTGTTTATACTGAAAGCCCCCCCCCCCCCCCCCCTCACCAACCGGCATCCCCATGGAAAGTGTGTGTGGGGGGGGGGGTCTTCTGTTTTAGTGTTTGTGTCACTTGTTATTTTTATTCATTTATTTATTTATGTATGTTATTTATTTATTTATTTATAAATACCACTTTGTAACACAACAGATTTCTCTGCGTGAAGTTTGGGCTGCTCTCTCCAGGAAGAGCACGTCGCCACAAGTGCAACGTCACCCATTATTTTTTTTTTTATTTTTTCTCTCTGCAACTGTATTTGTTTCCCTATTAGAGTGACTTTTTTCTACTGAATTTTGTCAGGGACAACCCTCTTTTTGCCGAGGGTTCTTTTACGTGCGCTAAATAATTATGTGTAATAACACACGAAACCTCGATTTATCGTCTCATCCCAAATACTAGCACCCATACCACCACTCATGATCTACTAAATACGGGAAAAGTTTGGGGCCCAAACGGGGATTTGAATCGCTGCACACTCCGACCTGGACTTTTTGCTTTCTAGACAGTCACGTTACCTCTAGACCACCGAACCTCTGTTCATTCCCTTTAGTCCAGACAGAATTCATCCATTCTGAATCACAGGTATTGGCTTTGTCTGCTCTCTGGCAGTAACTGTACGGTTGCCTGTGATGTATGACAACAGTGGGTTAGCGTAAGAACTAGGGAGTTTTTTTGTGTTTCTACCGAAGAATGTACACTGCACAGTTATCGTAATGCGTCCTTGTAGCGGAAACAACTGCAGATACTGTCGATGATTCAAAGTTGATGTATTGTGTAGGTGTGTGTGTGTGTGTGTGTGTGTGTGTGTGTGTGTGTGTGTGTGTGTGTGTGTGTGTGTGTGTGTGTGTGTGTGTGTGTGTGTGTGTGTGTGTGTGTGTGAAGTGGGGGGGTTGTACGTGTGTGTGTGTTGTGTGTGTGTGTGTGTGTGTGTGTGTGTGTGTGTGTGTGTGTGTGTGTGTGTGTGTGTGTGTGTGTGTGTGTGTGTGTGTGTGTGTGTGTGTACGTGTGAACGTGTGAACGTGTGAACGTGTGTACGTGTGGGGGGAGGGGGTACATAAACGCACGCATCAGTGCTATTACCAATGTATACCATCTCTCTTTGTGTGTCTGTTTGTTTTCTCTCTCTCTCTCTCCTCTCCTCTCTCTCTCTCTCTCTCTCTTCTCTCTCTCTCTCTCTCTCTCTCCTCCTCTCCTCTCTCTCTTCTCTCTCTCTCTCTCTCTCCTCTCCCCTCTCCCTCTCTCTCTCTCCCTCTCTCTCTCTCCTCTCTCTCTCCTGTCCCCCTCTCTCTCTCTCCTCTCTCTCTCTCTCTCTCTCTCTCTCTCCTCTCTCTTCTCTCTCTCTCTCTGTCCTCTCTCTCCTCTCCTCTCTCTCTCACACCCACACCCACCCACCACACACCCCACACACACACCACACACACACACACACACACACACACACCTACACACATTCATGCCTATGTAGTACACCACCAAGAGAAATTCAGGTGGTACCAGATTCAGAAATCGGTCACAGACAAATGTGGCAGAAGCATGGCACCCAGACATCCATTGCCTCAACTCTGCCCTGTAACTGCATTAAGGTTCTGTAGCAGTTGCAGTTTTATTGCTTCTACTACTAGAGCCTTTCTGTTTTTCAGTCGTTCAAAGTGGATGCTGTTAGTCTGTGACTATTTCCGTGTTAGTGTTCATTCCTGGTGAAAACATAACAGCCCATAGTATGTATCCCATTGTGCGAACACACGCAGAGCATCTTGCGCACACGCTAAAATCCTGTTCCGTTTTTCGTAAGAGTAAGTCATTGTGTGCAGGTGGGAACAAATGACAAGAGTTACAAAACTGCATACACACGGGGGCTCGATGTAAAAGAATACATGAGCGCTTAGTCCATTACACTCTACATTAAAGAATAGATAAACAAATAAACAAATAACCTCACGGGGACTGCGTGTAAAAAAGCACTTGGGTGTTGATTCCATTCAAAGAATGATATAGATAAACAAACTAAGTTTATAAAATATTAAGTGTTCTGTTTGGGAAGGAGAGTTCGAATAAACTTATCCAAGGTTCTGCTTTGACCTACACTCTCGTTTGTATTATGTGTGAAGGCAAAGACACAACACCCTGCATACATGCAAGCAAACATGCTCCAAATAAAAAAAAATATCGGACATGCATAACGCCACACCAAATGAATACTCTAGGGAACTTAAAGCTGTCTGTCTGTCTGTCTGTCTGTCTGTTTGTCTGTGTTGTGTGTGTGTGTGTGTGTGTGTCTGTCTCTGTCTCTGTCTCTGTCTCTGTCTCTGTCTCTGTCTCCTCTCTCTCTCTCTCTCTCTCTCTCTCTCTCTCTCTCATCTCTCTTCTCTCCTCTCTCTCTCTCTCTCTCTCTCTCTCTCTCCGCCAGCCAAAAACAGAGCTTTAGCTGGCCGGACCTTAATTAAGAATTTCTTGGGTTGACAGGGAAGATCATTTTTTGCGCTACATCCTTTCAAGTTTTTGATCGTTCCTTTGTCAAGAATCAAGCCGCATTTCCCGCCTGACAAGAATGAACAATAGACACAGGAAGAAAGGCTAGTAGTGAAAATAATGTGAACACATTTTCAGCAATTAGTATCGAGTTTTCTATATTTTAATGACCGATATTGCATCATTATTAAACAGGCTACACACCGGTATTGATTTTGACTACTTTTTCTTCTATTTTTATCTATCATTTTTGCATTTTCATTGCACGTACTAAGGCATTCATAGAAATAAAAACCCACTTTTTTTCACAAAGACTAGCCCTGGACTCAAAACTCATATGATTTTACACAAGTTTGGTAGGTTTGAACTTTTTTTTTTTATATTTTTCAGCAAACGCTGTACAACTTCAGTCCTTTGGCATCTGCTAACTTCCTAACCGCAATATGCAGCGCAGTTTCAACGCTGTAGGAACACAAGTTATCCTCTTTTGATGATCATTTCCAACTTTCTCGTAACTTCCTTTTTTTTAATTTTTGAATCTTTGATAAGTCATTTTCAAAATGATTGAGAAGTTGGTACCTGCACTTGTCTTTCCTCACTACCTCTTCCTCAATAGTACTTTGTGGTCAAGTGGGAATTGCATCTCTAGTAGATCCAAGTGTAGGCCATTTATATTTTTTCTCAACTTCTCTTGCCTGTGCATGCACTTAAAGTGTATTGCAATGTTTGGGTTATTATCCAGCTAAGACTGACCACTTGGCTGGATACAAACTTTATGACCTCCCTTGCATCCTTTAATAGGATCCCCAAACTTAAGGCACAAAGATTCACTAGGTGTTTATTTTGTCTTATTGAATTTTTTTTTTCAAACATATATTCTAATTATATTTTCTTTCTCTTTTTATCATCGTCTTTTGAGGGCAGCTTCAAAAGGCCAAAGGAATATCAAATATTCCTTTGAATGCAATTGACACTTTTAAATTCTGAAAAGTGTCTTGCTGTAAGGTACCACAGCAGGTGGAGTTTCAATCACCGCCGGGACCTCTGATGAGGGCTCATCCAGGAGCCGAAACTCGAGTCAGGTCAGGCCAAAGGCATGGTTCTTACTCAGAAATGCCTACAATGCTGCCACTGAAAGACATTATTCCCTAGATTTTATTTCATTTCATTTTTTTTTTAATTTTTGAATCTTTGATAAGTCATTTTCAAAATGATTGAGAAGTTGGTACCTGCACTTGTCTTTCCTCACTACCTCTTCCTCAATAGAACTTCCTGGTATTGCTCTATGATCTCAATCTCAAAAACAAGACCACAGTGCATTTTCTCACACTTTAAAAAAAATCTGTAAAAATCGACAAAAAAAATTCAGACCATTTGATGATCATTCCAACTTTCTCGTGACTACCTGGTATTTCTCTGTCTTCAATCTCAAAAAACAAGACCACAGTGCATTTTCTCATACTTTAAAAATTCTGTGAAAATCGACACTCACAAAAATTTCCGACCAGCACTGTATAGAAGATACTACATGAACCACAAGCCAAAACTGGAGTGTAACCGAAAGGAACAGAAACCGGTTGGGTATGATGGCAAATAGCATGCTGCCAGCTTTTTTCCAGTATCCTGCCAGTGGATTCTTGAGACACTGGAATTGTCTAGAATAGATAAAGCTAAATGCATTAAGGTTTGGACTTGTCAATGGCAACAGAAGGATAGAATCCTGAATGACTTTATTCATGAATGGGCCAAATATTCTTCTAAGACTACCGGAAGGAAAACAGGGATGATATTCGAGGGTTTTATGTCACGGGGAAGTTGTTATTGAAGTATACGCATCAATAAACGAAGTTAACGTTGTTGATTGCCCTGTAAAACACCTTAGTATTTTCATGCTCTGCATAACTTTCCTCTGTATTTGCACCAAGCAAAAATACAAATGATATCTGATGATAACATTAAATTTGAAGAGATGTCTCAACTAAACAACATATAAGACAAATAGATAGAGAGACAAGCAGCAGACAGATAGACAGACAGACAGATAGATAGATAGATAGATAGATAGATAGATAGATAGATAGATAGATAGATAGAGATTGATGCTGTTGTTGTTGTTGTTGTTCTTGTGTTCAAAGTCTATTCACACTTAGTTGTGGGTGTGTCTATATGTATGTGTGCGCACACATACAAGTGTGCTTATCTATGTATCTATACGTCTGTGTTTGTCTTTTTCATTACCAGCAATCTCATCTCATCCATAAATCTTTTCCTTATATGTGTACACACCACGGTGCGCTAGATAAGGGACGAGCAGCTACCAAAAAATTTATAGGCTGACAGCATGCAGACTTGCCATTTCCTTCAGAGGTAAGAGCTACTCGGGATTATTTCCTCCCATAACTTAGTCACGCGAGGATCATTCTCTTTCTCGTTTAATCGGAATTATCTTACCAGGTGCATTAATTATCTTGTGTTTGCACTGAGGAGAGAATGAACATGGCCTTGGGCTGGTATGCTTCTTTGTGTGTAGTGTAGTGTAGTGTAGTGTAGTGTAGTGTAGTGTAGTGTAGTGTAGTGTAGTGTAGTGTAGTGTAGTGTAGTGTAGTGTGGTGTGGTCTGGTGTCGTGTGGTGTCGTGTGGTGTGGTGTCGTATGGTGTCGTGTCGTGTCGTGTCGTTTCGGGTAGGGTAGAGTAGTGCAGTGTAGTGTAGTGCATTGCATTGCAGTGTAGTGTAGTGTAGTGTAGTGTAGTGTAGTGTAGTGTAGTGTAGTGTAGTGTAGTGTAGTGTAGTGTAGTGTAGTGTCGTGCCGTGTTGTGCCGTGTTGTGTCGTATCGTGTAGTGTAATGCAGTGCAGTGCAGTGTAGTACAGTTTAGTGTAGTGTAGTGCAGTGTAGCGTAGCGTAGTGTAGTGTAGTGTAGTGTAGTGTAGTGTAGTGTAGTGTAGTGTAGTGTCGTGCCGTGTTGTGTCGTATCGTGTAGTGTAATGCAGTGCAGTGCAGTGTAGTACAGTTTAGTGTAGTGTAGTGCAGTGTAGCGTAGCGTAGTGTAGTGTAGCGTAGTGGAGTGTAGCGTAGTGGAGTGCAGTGCAGTGCAGTGCAGTGCAGTGCAGTGCAGTCCAGAGCAGCGTATAGTAGTGTAGTATTGAAGAGAATGAGAATGACCTTGCAATTTGGCTGGATCTTTAGGGATTTAGTCTTCATGGGTTTGGTCTGGCTAACGCAGTTTGCTGCGCACAGACAGAATGATTTAGTTGCTACTTTCTTCACTCCGCTACTGGTCTGGGTTAATAAAGGATACAGTGTGGTGTGGCGTGGTGTGGTGTGGTGAGGTGTGGTGTGGTGTGGTGTGGTGTGGTGAGGTGTGGTGTGGTGGGGTGGGGTGGGGTGGGGTGGGGTGGGGTGGGTGGGGTGTGGTGAGGTGTGGTGTGGTGTGGTGGGGTGTGGTGGGGTGGGGTGGGGTGGGGTGGGGTGGGGTGGGGTGTGTGGTGATGTGTGGTGGGGTGTGGTGTGATTTGGTGTAGGTTCAGCATGCAGTCAGTTTATGGCTCAGTATGCAGTCAATTTGCAGTCTGCTGATGGTTCAGCATACAAAACAGGCTTATGGCGGAACTTCAGGTACTGACTGACGCCAAACACTTCGCCCCCTTAAAGCTGGGTTCATGCCTTACATGATAGACATGTCCAGGTCTTGTTTTAAAGTAACAACAACAAGGCTGACAAACAGCAGCAAACAATGGTAGCAACAACAACAGCAACAACAGCAGTAGCAGCATCAGCAGCAACATCAACACATGAACCTCACGAACATCTAAAACGAACAGAAAAGGGCACATAAAAAGACCTTCTCAGCAAAGATCGTAAATAGTATATCACGGTGCTTGTAAAGGTTCTATCAAAGCTTTATTCCTGTAAACGACATAAATTGCCATCATAGAAGAATCCTAAGTTAGACCATCGCAAGTCACTGTGGCGCAGAAAGCTCAGATACCATAGGAGGGTGGGCATGAAATTCTGATAAAAAGAAAAAGTACCATCACAGGGAGAGAAGAGCGCAGAAGTTGATGGAAAGTGAGCAGCCAAAGTTTCGGGGACAATTTCCTTTGTCAGGGAAACTATGACGCCAAGGATGAAGTACCCCAGTTGATGGGTAGCCTCTAACTTTTATCCTGACAGTCTTAGGAAGCAACCAACAGGATCGTTCAGCCCAGTTCATGCTTGACACTTACTGTATCTGGTACTAGCAAAAGTTTGATAGGTCTGCAAAACTTTCGGCCAGGTATGATGTAATGTGTTTGGAATGTCATTATGGAAGCTGTGACATCTCCTATAGAAGAAGAAAAAGTAACGGAACGGGACTAAAGCTGAAGTTAAGTGCATAAAGCAAAATCGATTCAGTAACAACTTCTCCCAGAATCTCTACTACCAAACATATGTCACTTTCAACAAGAAACTGTGATAGATATATGATTGTTTTTTTATTGTCGTTTGTCAATTTTTCATTCCTAAGATTATATATATATATATATATATATATATATTTTTTTTTTTTTTTTTTTTTTTTTTTTTTTTTTTTTTCTAGGATTTCCTCGTGTATCATGGACAACAAAGTGGCCGTATGTGTTAGTTCTAAGAAACAAACTCTGTGTCACTACAGTCTGCTTCTAAGGAAGAAACACACACAAACACTGACTCATAATTATCTAAAAACCTGCTGGAAATAAAACACAAACAAGGGAAAACAATTAACAAAAAATCAATAGTGTAAATATTTAAACATATCGCCAAATAGTTTAAAAAAAAAAAAAAAAAAAACAACAACAGAAATCAACTTATTTCTAAATGCCTATTTAGGTTGAAAAATAAAGAAAATATAGATTAACTCATTTCTGAATACCTATTATGGGTTGAGAAAAAAGAACAAAACACAAATCAACTCATTTCTGAAGACGTACTGTAAGTTAAGAATGAAGAAAAGATAGATCAAGTTGTTTTTTTCTGAATAGCCTACTTATTGTAGGCTGCGAATAATAGAAATATCGATCAACTGAATACCGAATATCTGTTGTAAGCTGAGAATAAACAAAGCATAGATCAATTCATTTCTGACTATCCAATGTAGGTTGAGAATAAACAAAACACAGATGAAGTCAATACCGAATACCTGTTGTGGGTTGCGAACAAAGAAAACAAGGATCAATTGAATACCGAATACCTGCCGTAGGCTGAGAATATGCCAAACATAGATCAATTTATTTTCAAATACCCACGATAGGTTGAGAATCTATCAGTACCAGGAGGTGCAGACAACGAAACAAATGAATGCACTGTACTATGTAGGCCCCTAGAGGTCGACAGTATGATAACTTGTTTTCAATGTAAGAGGCTTGGATGAAGGAACCGCTATTGAACGGATGACAAAATTTACAAAACTGCATACACACAGGGACTGGAGGTAAAAAAAAGAGCACATGAGTGCTTATTCCATTATCCTCGAAATAAAAAAGAATAAACAAAACACACACACACACACACACACACACACACACACACACACACACACACACACACACACACACACACACACACACACACACACACACACACACACACACACACACACACACACACACGTGTTTCGAAAAAAAGTGTTTTGTGCGTGTGGACATATAGTATGTTTCTTTGATCACTAGTTTTCTTTGTTTCGTTTTCAATGTGTGCTTTTGTTTTTGTTTTTTGTTTGTTTTGTTTCTTTAAGTCTTTTTTTCGGGGTGGGGGGTACCTTGTGTCTTTGAGTATTTTATAAAAACTGTTTTTCAATATTTGGTTTATTTGTTTGTCTGTACGCGTCTTAGTTGCCTTATTTATTTGTTAGTTAGTGGTTTAGAGGGTTGATTGGTTGGTTGGATGGCTGGTTGATTGGTTGGCTGGTTGGTCGGCTGATTAGAGTTAAATATCATCCACATGAATATCTGTCACTTCTTTTTACTTTTCCTTTCTTTAGGTAGATGATTTTGACATTTCTAGGTTGAGTGCTCTTTCTTTTCTGTTTGTTTCCATAGATTTTTAACAACAAAAAATTATTCTGCAGATTTTAAAGCCACTTTTACCAGAATACATTTCGCCGGTAAGCGGTACCCATTCTGCTTTATTAAGAACAACGAAAACGGCCTTGACCTTGTCTGTGCCGCCATAAACCATCCAATAAAAACAGAGCTTGCGCGGACGGGGTAAAAAATACGAGACAGAGGTTTTAACTCGTAGGAAGCTGGCAAAGGGAAAGAACAAGCTTAAGGCAGACAGTTATTTCCCTTTAGCTCCGGGATCTCCCAAATGACGCGGCCCTTCGTCAATCCATATTTCCGGCAAACGATGCATGCTGGGAAATAGGAGGAAGCCAGTTTTGCTCCCAGAGACGCAGTGAGGAGGTGCCGGGGTCCAAAAATGCCCCCCCCCCCCCCCTTCAGATGTGTTTTGTGTTCCGCCCCTCCGGGTTATCTGGGGTCTCCTGTCTCTTAATCAAGCCAATTTGTTTGGAAATGATAGGAATGCAACGAACAAAAACAAAATATAAAATTTCATTTTCATCATGGTTGGTGGGGGATTTTTTATATATATTTACAATGTGCTCATTTGTAACGAAAGAATGAGGAAAAATACAGAGGAGAGATAAAGGAAGGAAGGAGAGAAAGAAAGAAAACAAACGAGCAGAAGGAGCCAAGAACAGATGACAGTGAAGAGGTAGAGATGATAGACAGATAAGATAAAAAGAAATAAACACAAAGTAAGGAAGGAAAAAAGACAGACTGACAGATACAAACAGAGAAAAAAAAATCAAGCAGGAAATAAAAATCAATCGAGCAAAAACAAAACAGTTAAAAAAAAGAAAGAAAAGAAACAGGGGAAAAAATTGTAATCGATTATTTTGTTGTTATTGTTGGTTTACACGTGGCAGCTCAGCAGCCATTATGTTCATGTTCATTTTCCTTGTTTAACTGAACACACTATAAGCTACTAGCTTCTTGTTGCTATGATTTCAAAATAATATTCGTTTTCAATGTTTCTTCTCGTTTCTGAATAAAAACTATTCAAACCAATAAATAGGTACATACATGAGTGCATAAATGAATAGATAAAAAAAACGTCTTTCTGTCTGTCTATCTGTCTATCTGTCTGTCCGTCTGTCTGTCTGTCTGTCCGTCTGTCTGTCTGTCTCTCTGTGTCTGTCTGTCTGTCTGTCTGTCTGTCCGTCTGTCTGTCTGTCTGTGTCTGCCTGTCTGTCTGTCTGCCTGTCCGTCTATCTGTCTGTCTGTCTGTCTGTGAAGAACAAGTGAGGGGGGAGGGGACAGGAGGCAGGGCTCACCAGGGACCCCCATCTTACCCCGCTGCCAGCTTGCCCGGCCTGCTGCAGTCAGCGGCACCACGGCAGTGGCCGAGTGAAGAATAAAAGTCCCATTTGTCGTGGAATGCATTACCACTAATTGACTTTCCATAGTCCCTTCTTCTTCCCCCCTCCCCCTCCTCCCACTCCCTCCCTGCCTCACTCCCTGTCCTGGATGCTTTGGGTTAAGGCTACACTACTGCTTTAGATTTTAACTCTTTAAATAATGTGACGCTCCACCACGAAATGAGTCACTTAGCACATAACCCAATTTTGCACTAGGAGCCATTAAAGGCAGATGGGGCTCAAGTTGTCAATTTTGAGATTTCGACTGATTATCAAACTATATCCGTTTATCTACCTTGTAATGAAATATCAAGGCATAAGTTTTATTCCTTTTGCTTTTAAATGTATTTTGAAAATACACGAGCCCTCATTCTGACAACCTGTTACGAAAATAAACTTGCCTGTTTCTCATTTTGTCACATCCTGCAGACTACCATTTCAATTTGTAATAACTTTGCACAGAATTCTGCGATTTTCGATCTGTTTTTTTTGTATTGGATAGCCCTTTTATTGCAAATTAATAACTTGTCAATAACTAAAAATTGACCTCTGGTGCAATGCGACTCCTTATGTGGTGGAGCGTCACTTTTTGTTTTGTTTTTTCTATATTATGACTCGTACATTCATACCGCACGTACTAAGGCATCCACAGAAATAAAAAAAATAAAACCACTTTTTTTCCAATATTGATGAGCTCCCGATGGACTTCCTATCCTGAGGATGAGACATAGCGAACCTGGGGTATGGCTGTAGCGGGGAGATTGAAACAAGTAGCGTGGGAACAGCAGGAATGAAACTTCACAGAAGATGAGGCAGCAACAAATTTGGTAGGATTGATTTTCTTTTATCATATTATTATTCATCACACGCTGTACCCCCTCAGTCCTTGATCTTCTGCTAGCTTCCTAACCTCAGAATGCATCCGCGGGGTCAGCACTGTAGGAACACCAGCAATCCTCGTTCGATGGTCATTTCCAACTCTTTCGTGACTACCTGCTATTGCTCTATGTTCTCAATCCCCCCCCCCCCCCAAAAAAAAAAAAAAAAAAAAAAACAAGTGCACAGTGAATTTTTTTAATACTTTAACCCCCCCCCCCCCCCCCCCCAAAAAAAAAAAGTGAAAATCACCAGAACTTTTCTTCCCGACTAGCACTCTATACAAGATACTACATGACATGCAAGCTAGTACAGAAGTGTAACCTATATATTCCATCCCTCTTTTCCTCCCTCCATCCCTCCCTCCCTCCCTCCGCGTCATGGCGGCCAGGGCCTAACCATCTCCCCAGCGCACGGCGAGGCGCTGTGCATTGTTTTTTTTTTCATTTTGATCGTCTTTGCTTCCCTGTTTTGCTGCAACTGTGGCAGAGACTGCCATGCGTGGAATGCATTGCTGAGCCACTCCAGACGTTCTCAACAACTTATTTATTTATTTGTTTATTTATTTATTTATTTATTTATTTATTTATTCATTCTTTTATATCGAGGATAATGGAATAAGCACTCATGTGCTTTTTTTTCATCCAGTCCCAGTGTGTTTGCAGTTTTGTAAATATTGTCATCTGTTCTCACCGGCACACAATGGACTACTCTTACGAAAAACGGAACAGGATTTAACGTGTGCGCAAGGTGTTCTGCGTGCGTTCGCACACGGGGCCTCGGTTTATAGTCTCATCCGAAAGACTTTGGGGAGACTGGAGTCAGCACTGATGTTAACTCCAGGGAAAAATCCCCTCGACCGGGAATCGAACTCGGGTCATCAAATTGCGAGCGCAATGTTCTGACCACTGGGCTATCCCGTCCCCAGATTGAAGCAGCCATTGTCTTCCAAGACAGTGGGAACCTGCTACTATAATATTATCATTATTTTCTTTTATTCTTGTTAGGTGGGCCTAGGATGTTTTACAGAGAGGGGTGACAGTGGGGTGGTGGTGGTTAGCTAGAGGTAGGAGTGGGAACAGTAGTAGTAGTAGTAGCAGCAGCAGCAGCAGCAGCAGCAGCAGCAGCAGTAGTAGTAGTAATAGCAGCAGCAGCAGCAGCAGCAGCAGCAGCAGCAGCAGCAGCAGCAGTAGTAGTAGTAGTAGTAGTAGTAACAGCAGCAGTGGTCGTGGTAGCAGAAGTAGCAGCAGTAATGGTAGAAGCATGAGTAGTAGTTGCAGTGATAGTAGCAGTACTGGTAGCAGCACCAGCAGTAGTAGCGGAGGTAGGAGCAGCAGCAGTAATAGTAGCAGCAGTAGCGCCCATCTCCTCTCCCTCGCTGCTTCACCTGCCCTGTCCCTAAAGAGGGTAGGTACCCACGCCCACCTACAGCTAGGTAAACTGGGGGGGGGGACTGTACTAAAGACAACGAGCGCAAAGGGTCACCCATCCACTTGGTAACCACGTTCGACGCTGATTAACCTTGGCTTGGGGGAAAGCGAGTGCTCTGACCACTGAGCTATCCCGTCCCCTTATTTTGCTTATACAAAGAATAAATAAATAAATATAAAAGAATAAATAAATATACATATAACTACGGTTTGTTCCCCTGTAGCACTACCACGTAATCTTAAATCACAAAAAAATATTTCTAATTTCACTTCTTTTGTTTTGTTTGATATATATTCATTTTTAGATTACACTTTACCTTATTCATTCCCTTCTTCATGTTTTTTGAGTTTGTTTGTTTTTTCTGATCCATAATGCTGACACGAATGCAGGCAAATATCATGACAGTTGTTATGTTTTGAAGAGAGTGATGCATATCATGAATCTCCTATCCTGTTAGCAGATGCAATCATCCACGCTGTCTCTATGCTTCTCTCTTCTGTTATTAGTTTGTGGTTAGGAAGCAAAGATTTCAGGATACTTGTCCAATCAGGCTCTGGAACTTTTTTTTATCATTTTGCTTGATCTTGGTGACCCTATGTTGGTTGTTTTCAAAGCCGACAACATATGCATTTATTTATTCTATTTATGTATTCTTTTATTATGATGCAACACAACAAAATGCAGGGTCTGCACGCACACAAACAAACGCACAGGAAAACACCAGCGAGACCGCGCACGCATACATACCCCCCTATCCATAAGCTGAAGAAAGCCCAGTATAAGCAATGATCACCCCTACAACTGCCATCAAACAATAATTTTATACAATATGATGCACCACAGCAAAGTGCAGGGTCTCTGCAACACGCGCATACACAAAACAAATGTACAGGCAAACACCAGCGAGTGTGTGCACAGCGCACGCATACATAGCCCCCTTATGCATGAGCTGAAGAAGGCGGAAAGAAACGCCGGTTTCGGGCCTTTGACACCCGCACTTTTGCACAGTCACTGAGCCCACGGCACCAAGACCCTGCCCTACTCTATTCATGCAATCTTTACAACCATCGATGTGTGTGTGGCGCTGGAGTTTTAGCGACACCGCTGCCCCGAAGATGGCAACCCCGCTCGCACATGGCCAAGTTTGTCAGAAAGAAGCATGGTACAGTGTAGGCAATGATACCCCCTACACCTGCCATCAAATAATAATTTCATACAATATGATGCACCACAGCAAAGTGCAAGGTCTCCGCCACACGTGCGCACGCAAACAAACGCCCAGGCAAACACAAGCGAGCCCGTGCTCGCGCGCACGCATACATACCCCCTTAAGCATGAGCTCAAGAAAGGCGGAAAAGATGTGACGGAAACGCTGACATCCGCACTTTTGCACAGTTACAGTGCGCACGGCACAAAGACCCTGCCTTACTCTATACATACAATCTTTACAACCATTGTTTATGTGTATGGTGTTGGAGTTTTGGCGACACCGCTGCCCCGAAAATGGAAGCCCCGCTCTCACATGGCCAAGTTTGTCGGAAGGAAGCATGGTACAGTGTAGACATTGATGACCCCTTTAACTGCCATCAAATAATAATTTCATACAATATGATACACCATAGTAAAGTGCAGGGTCTCTGCCATACACGCGCACACAAACAAACGCACAGGCAAACACCAGCGAGCGTGTGCACGGGCGAACGCATACATAGCCCCTTATCCATAAGCTAATGAAGGTGCATTTGGAAAATATGTGACGAATACCCGGTTTCGGGCCCTTGACACCTGCACTTTTGCACAGTTACACAGCCCACGGCACCCACACCCTGCCCTACTGTATGCATGCAATTTTAACAACCATTTTTGATGTGTTTGGCGCTGGACTTGTGGCCACACCTGCTGCCCCGAAGATGGCAACCCAGCTCTTACATGGCCAAATTTGTCAGAAGGAAGCATGGTACAGTGTAGGAAATGATCACCCCTACAACTACCATCACATAATAATTTCATACAATATGGGGCACCACAGTAAAGTGCAGGGTCTCCACCACACGAAAGCACACAAACAAACGCACAGGCAAACACCAGCGCATACAAACGCCCCTATGCATAAGCTGAAGAAGGCGCATTTGGAGAAGATGTGACGAAAACGCCGCTTTCGGGCCCTTGACACCCGCACTTTTGCACAGTTGCAGAGCCCACGGCACCAAGACCCTGTCCTCCTTTATACATACAATCTTTCCAACCGTTTTTGATGTGTGTGGCGCTAGACATGTGGCGATATTGCTGCCGCAAAGATGGCAACCCTGCTCTCGCATGGCCACGTTTGTCGAAAGGAAGCATGGTACAGTGTAGGCAATGATGACCCCTACAACAGCCAGCAAAATTAATTTCATACGATGTAATGCACCACAGCAAAGTGCAGGGTCTCTATGCCCCACGCCACGCGCGCAACAAAGGCACAGGAAAACACCAGCGAGCGAGGACGCCACCCGCACATGCATACATACCAACCGTATGCTTGAGCTAAACAAGGCGGAAAAGACGTGAAGAAAACGCCGGTCACGGGCTCTTGACACCCGCACTTTTGCACAGTTACTGAGCCCACGGTACCAAGACTGTGCCTTCCTCTATGCATACAATCTTTACAACCATTTTTGATGTGTGTGGTGCTGGACTTGTGGCGACACCGCTGGTCTGAAGATGGCAACCCCGCTCTCACATGGCAAAGTTTGTCAGAAGGAAACATGGTACCGAGAGAGAGAGAGAGAGAGAGAGAGAGAGAGAGAAGAGAGAGAGAGACAGAGACAGAGACAGAGACAGAGACAGAGAATGAATGAATGAATGAATGAATGAATGAATGAATGAATGAAATGAATGAATGAATGAATAATCGTTATTAGTTTTCAAAGGGTTACAGAATAAGTATTCACATACTTTTTTTTCGTCCGGCCCTTGCCCTTATTATAAAAGAAATAACTAAAACCCCAAAAGACAAATGCCACCCCCCCATAAAAAAGAACCCCCCAGCCCACCTCCCTCGCCCCCCCCCCCCCCCCCCCCCCAAAAAAAAAGAAAAGAAAACAAAGCCCGAATAACAAACCCCAACCCAAAACCAAAAAAGTGATAATAACCTCCTCATCCATAAAAAACCACTATCACTAACAATAAAGTTCAATATGTGATTTAAAAATATGAGAGACGGATATACATTCAACAAACACATAATCCCCAACTGAATACACTGATAATGAAATAAAAAAAAAAAGAGGGATATATGTTCAAAAACACAAAATCCCCAAATGACCCAAACATTCATGCCAAGACAGATACACTTATTATAATTCAGTAAATCAAATAGATTGAAACAGTGAGGGGACAGCAAAGAAAAGAGCAACCAAGCGAAAAGGATATTTATCAGAACATTTGTATCACTCTTCTGACTTTCAAACAATATTATGGATTTAAAAAGTCAAACAAAAATCCTAACTATAGCAAACAAACATTGCAAAACATCAACAACATTGAGACGTAATAACCTATGAAATACCCAAACATAACATTTTTCAAGTATGTTAAGAATATGAATTTAAAAGTCCTGATAAGGCGTAGCAAATGTGTAAGAGGAAAAAAAAACAAAGCAAAAAAAAACAAAGCAAAAACCAACCAAACAAAAAATGCCAACCAAAAAACAGCAAAAAAATTCAACAAAAACCAAAGAAAAGGAAATCCAAACCAAAACAAATATTTAAAAAAAAAACTGTCCTTATTTAGTCGACAGGAATACAATTTAAAATTCAACAAAAGAGCCAAAACGTTTCTATGTAATAAGCTTATGCTAGTATTTGTGAAAGAGAGAGAGAGAGAGAGAGAGAGAGAGAGAGAGAGAGAGAGAGAGAGAGAGAGAGAGCATTGATTATATTTTTATACAACATATTTGTTGTAATATGAAGTGTTGTGCATGCCAAACTTTGAAATTACAACAACGACAAGAGCAACGACAAACAAACCCAACACCACACACACACACACACACACACACACACACACACACACACACAAAATCCCGAAAGAAACCAAACCATAAGTCATGAAAAAAAAACCAAAACGGAGGGATAAAAAATTATTTCATACAGATTGAAAATGATCATTCCATTCTATCCATGATCAACTGAAGTAAATCTTATCATCCCGACAATTCATACAGTCATACGTATGTTTGATTTAATCATTTAATTGTCGTGTTTGTTTTTTTCACATTTATAACTAAGTAAAGAGCTGTAAGGTATTGAAAATTATTTTACTGCTATATATTCTCAACGATCTCACCGGTGTCCTATTTGGACAAGGCTTGGGACAGCAGAATTCGATAATAAATACGATAGATGCCATGCGAGTTTCTCAAAATTAATTAACTCCCCTAACCGAACGATCCGTTATGATTTTTAGTAGCCCCAAAGAAGGCAACCGCATTCTTAGAATCAAGGGAAAGAATTAGGAAGCTCTGCGCATGCGCATGAATTAACTCCCATGATAGAGCAAGCCTTTATGAATTTTAGTCATCCCAAAGAAGACAACAGCGTTCTTTAATCAGGGGGAGACAATTATAAAGCGTCGCGCATGTGTTTGAAGCCTGCCGTAGAGTACAATACACACACAGGAATACTGTGAATATTTGATCTCTTGTTTTTTGGTCCCTAATACTCCTTTTGCAGTATTTTTAACAATAGTGGATCCTACCAGCGCAGTAAATAAATCAGTGTTACCACACTTTGAGAAAAGTTCGGCATGTGTGAGGGTAACAAACATGTGTGCCTCTTGCACACCTCCTAATTACAGACGAAAACATATCTTCTAAATGGAAAATTACACTTCCTGAAACAGATGCTGGGATGATAAATCAGTCGCAACTGTATCAATATCATGTAACGGCGTAAAGCAAAAAAACCAGTTGTATTGACTGATTGAATTGAAAGATCGTATTAATCCATTGCACTTTTCCTATAGAATCACATCATATAGTTTGTAGATATGCACTATTCTGATAGGATTCAAATCACTAAAGGCAGAATCTTGAGAATAAAGGCATACACCAGATCAAAGCAGAGAAGATAAATGATTATTTGTAAAACAGAGTACATACTAACACAATCAACAATATAAAGTTAGCTGGCTTTATTTGAGGCAGTTATTCTGTGTCTTGCAAAAGTTGTATTGAATGCACTGTCCATGGAGAAAGAAAAGAGGCAGACCAAGGAAGAGAATGTGACAACAAGACGAATGTTCAGGCCTAGAACTTGGCCAGATTGAAAGGCAGAGCAGAGAGATTTACCCCTGGAATTAACATCAGCACTAACTCCACTTTTCCTAAATGTCCTTCGGACGAGTCTATATAACAGGAACTCCATGTGTAGAACGCATGTACCTTGTGCGCATGTTAAATCCTGTTACTCTTTTTGTAAGAGTAGGCCACCGTGTGCCGGTGGGAACAGATAACATTTACAATACTGCATACACATGGGGACTAGATGTAAAAAAAAGCACAATAGTGATCCTTGAAATAAATATAAATAAATAAATCCACAGAATTCAACAATAAAAAAGTTATAAAAAAAAGATCAAGACAGATATATTTATCTGGTTTGGTTTTATCATCTTCTATGTCTGAGGATGACATATACTTTTTCATCCTGCATCATTGTGAATAGACATTATCATTAAAACTGAGAGAGTGAAAGAAATAATGGTCGTGATAAGACTTTATTCCAGAGGTTGAAATGTGGCGACATTTGCCGAGAGAATGTTTGCATATAATACAAAAAACTTACATAAATAGTAAACTTCAGTTTCTAACCATACAAAAGTAAAAGTGTGCACTATACACGAGTACTGTATGTCTACGATGTGTATTTGGTCGTCTAAATAGGTATAGAGTAGATTTAAGTGGATTTTGCCCCCCCCCCCCCCCCAACTTCCCAAGATCAGTTAATAGTCAAAATCTCATCTTTAAAGCCAATTTCCTCAAAATGGGATTAGGGGAAAACGTGCCCTCTATTTTAAAAATACAACGAAAAGTTCTTAACAGAGAGCAATTAAATTTATCAAATAGTTTTATTGCATGTAAATGTACATTTTCATGACAGCTTTTGTGGTTTAATTGGTTAGAAAAAAATCCCTCTCCACATTTTTGTTGCTTTTTGTGGTGTCAAGTTTTAATGCCTTAAAAAAATTCATACAACAGTATTATATAGTTGTCTGACAATGTTATGTGAAATTTGATACTAACTGGATAATGCCATTTTTTCAAAATGCTTAAAACTACAAGACAGCTGTTTTCCCAGAGAGAGGAGAGGAGAGAGAGAGAGAGAAGAGAGAGAGAGACAGACAGACAGACAGACAGACAGACAGACAACAGAGACAGAGACAGAGAGAACTAATGAATGAATGAATGAATTAATTAATTCATAATCTTTATTTTCCAAGAGTCCCTGATTAGGGAAGAGCAGCCCCCCCCCCCCCCACACACACACACACACCCAAACACAAAAACAAAAACGAACAAAACAAAACAAAACAAAAACAACAACACAGAGAGAGAGAGAGGGGGGGGGACTCAATCAAGGCGTATGTTCCATGATTCACGTGAAGAACACAACTCTGTGTGTTCACCTTGCACAGATGCTGACTGAGCACTGTGTTCCTTGTTGGACACTTCACTTTCGCATTTGGCCTCCACTGGTACAGTTCGTGTCCTCCACATACAGAAAAGCAAACCTGTGTATCGGTGCCAGTTTTGACCTGAAGCTACAGGTAACTTTGTTTTTATTTGTTTATTGTTCTTCTCAATAAGTTAGCTGGTTATCAGTGATTATTCACATACTTAAAATAAAAATCTGTTAAAAGGTGAAAAAAAGGAAAATGAAAAAAAAAAGTAAAAACTGGATTTTGAAGTCTCCAAAGACTTTGCATAGATTGGTTGGTACCATTGCTGGGTAAGATTTCCGCGTGCTTCCTCTAGAGTAACTTGAATTCTGCTTTGATTTCTTTAGGAGTCAATGAGGCACTGGATTGATTTATCCACTATATCATTCCTTCAAATGTTATCAGAATTTGAGGGATTTTTTTTTTCACTTAACGCTTCTTTGGTCTTTTTTCTTTTTTCGTTTTGTTTTTTTTACCTTGGCCAGAGTCTGTCTATTGAGTATGTGATAATTAACCATCTGTTGAGGAGGAAACTGAAATCAAAAAGTCGTTTACCATTCTGGATTACTTAACTCTAACTTTTCAGTCAGGGCAGGGTGTGTAGCGTAGTGGTTAGAGCGTTGGGTTTGTGATCTGACATTTGCAGTTAACATCAGTACCGATTGCACTCCCCCAAAAGTCTTTCAGTTGAGACTATAAACCCAGATGCCATGTGAGAATACACGCAAATCTTGCAAACGCGTTCAACATTTCGGAAGAATAGGCTTCAGCATGCAAACAGGAACGATTTTTTTAATCCCATGCTCACTGATATCGTGTTTATACATTACACCCCAAACCGGAATGCAGCTACCTTTATGATGGGTAAACGGTCACATACACAAAATGTCATCATTGATAAACCTTGGAGCTCATGCCTAGGGAACAAAAAAAACACAACACATTTTCAAGTTAATTGTAGTGAAAATAAGCTTTGTTTGGGCAATTTACCTTTGCTCATGTGCACACCCCCCCCCCCCCCCCCCCCATCCACACACACAAACTGAATAGAGGTATAAATGGGATGCAATAAAAACCATGAAAAAACCCACTGTGCTAAAAGCACAAATCAATGAAGTGCATCTATAACAAAAACTAACTGAAAGCTTTGTTTACAGGTACACACCAGAGGAGGACAAAACTATCTCCAGCCGCCTCTCAACAAACGATCA
>CM060329.1:57974163-57999163 GCA_030674155.1 Stramonita haemastoma
ACACACAACCTCACTCTCCTCACCCCCTCGCCCGTCCCGACACACACAGTATTAAGTCTCTATTCTTTTGCTAAATCGAGCGAATGACAGAGTTGAAACGATGAAAAATAAAAGAATATAATATTATATACCAAAGCCCTGAAAACTTTTCTATTAGTTTCCAGAATTCTGTCACAAGGGAACATCAGCAAGCCCAGGTCTCCAACGAGACTTCAGTCATCAGGAACCACACTCACGGCAAGAGAGACAACACATACAACCAGCCACAATCAGTAAGGACATCAATCATCGGAGAAGAAGACATCAACCATAGGAGGAGACATCATCGGAGAAGACATCAATTATGAGTGGTGTGCAAAGACAATGAACATGCCACAGCAAGAAGTGCAACATTTCTCGCCAAATCAACAAAGAATTAATTTCAATTGCTTTTTAAAATTTGCAAGGTATGATTTTGAACAAGCCAAGTTTATGTAACGTGCATCTTTTGGTGACAATATTCCGCAAATAGGTTTGGAATATATACTTTGTAAATATTGGACTGCATGTAGTACTGTAACACGGATAAGAGCGGTGATAAACCCGGAGGAGTTTAATTTTCTAATTATTCTGCAATGACTACAGGCATCAGCTACACAAGAACAGCAACAAACCCAAACAAAAGTAGCCAGCTGTCGTCATTCTTACAGGGCATGCATCATCACATCTGGGCAGTTGTTGGTGTTAGTTTTAGATTAGAAAACACTGTTTACTAGTTTTAGTTCGTTGTGGTTTTGTTTTGTTTGAAGTTTTCCGGGTAAACAATGAAAAAGGGGGGGGGGGGTTCACAAAAACAGGAAAGACAGGAAAAAGACAAAGAAAACGGGTAACCTTTTTCATTAAAAAATAGATGAAAAAATAATTGAACAAGAAACATAATGCTTTACAATCTGCATAGATACAATAACTTATAATCACTTACAATAACTAATTATAAGATTACAATCTGCGATAAATCCAGGTTTTGTACATTTTTTTCCATATGTGTTTTTAACTTTGAAGCATTTTTTGTTTGGTTAGGGATTTTGCTAGAGATATGTGTATATAATAAAATGATTAGTGAAGAATTTTTCTTGTATGTCTTTAAATAGTAAGATCTTAACAGTATTTTTTAATATTATTTTTAGTTTTTCTTTAATGAGTGAAATCAAGTGACTATTCAGGAAATACTGTCCTGATATACTGTCTTTTTATGTAATGCTGCTAATAATCTGCAATACTTAGCGCTTGAAAACTATTTTTTTACCTCTCTATTTCAACAAAGATCAAATAATCAAACACGTTCATGGCCCTTTATGGGTTTTTTGTTTTTTACAAGTGAATGAAATCACATGACTTTTTCAGGAAATATCCCTGTCCTGATATGCCATGCTTTTTGTAAGGCCGCCATTAATCTGTGATACTTTGAGCTTTAAAAAATCACTTTTCTATTGCAACGAAAATCAAATGGTCAGACAACGCGTTTACTCTTCGGGGTAATTTGTTTTTCAAGCGAATGAAATCGAGTGTTTCAGGAAGTATGATGTCCAGATATAACAAGGCTTTTGTAAGGTTGGAAGTAATCAGCCATACTGTAGGATTTAGACACATTTTCAACGAAAATTAAATGAACAGAAAACGCATTTATCTCCCATCACTTTTTTAGGTTTACTTTTTTTTTCAAGTGAATGAAATCAAAGGATGTTTCAGAAAATATTCCTGTCCTGATAATTATATCATGCTTTTTGTAGAGGTGGCAATAATCTGTGGTACTTAGTGTGGGATTTAAATCTTTAAGAAATCTATTTGAATAATCAGTTTTATCAGTATTCATGCCCCATCTCGCTTGCATACCTGCTATTAATAGGTTATTTTTATAAATATGTGTGGTGGTTGTTGTTGTTGTCGAATAAATCAGATCAAAAGACCAGTTGATAAAATACCCTTAGCCTGCCATTTGGTTTTTTTTTTGCATTCAAGACAGGCAATAGAGTGAGATAATATTTTTCGCTACCAGTGATTATTTTCTTTCTTTTTTTTTAAATGAATCCTATCAAATGTTTTGTTGAGGAAAACAACCCTAATCCTAACATACCTCATCAATACTTATAGTTCTAGTAGTATCATATTTGTTTAATCAAATGAACCACTCTGAATAAGTTAAAATACGTGTGTACATGGTTTGAAACTGGCAGTATTTTTGTATGTTTATTGGCTTTACATTTCTATATGGTGAGACACAGGTCCAAAAGTGGCCCAAATCATGTTTTTTTTTAAAAAAAAAATGCTGGATACATTTATTGAAATTTTCCTGTGTGAATTTAAAGAATTCAGACCATACACTATGTCTTTAGAAACTGGTTACTCATACTTGTTATAGATAAAAAAAAGTTTAGGAGTTTGAAATTGTTTTGGCGGCCTTGTTGGATAATTTCCATGGCAACAGTGCAAAAAACTAATTCTTTGATTTTTATGCTTTACAAGTGATGCCCTTTCAATATAATTATGTCATAAATTTGAACATGGGCTTGTAAATAAAATTTCATCAGTTTCGATCCCCATGTCCCACCTTAAATGGATGAAATCAAATGATTAACTAAGGCGACTCTCTCCTCTATGTTTCTGGATGTTTTTAGAACATGGAATGATTTCAGATTTTGTCCTTTTTTATTAGTCCGGGATGGACATAACTTAAATAGAATTTTAATTTTATTAACATCTTTTTGTAGCTTTGAAAATATCTAGTCTCATGGCTGGCTAAAGAAGTAAGTCTTAACAGGCCTTATTGATGCTTGTATATTAGGGAAAAGATTTTTAATGCTTTTTTTTACCCAGTGTTTTTTTTTTCTCATAAATCTGATTTAATGACATATCGAGAAAGAGCTTGTGTTTTAACATTCTTTGAAAGATTTGATAATTTGGGATGCATTTTTTTGACACTTTTCTCATGATTCAGACTATATTGTAGTTTTGGGAAAATATTTCGTCCTGATGTGCCCCTTTATACGATGGGACATTGATTCTTTGTAGGACTGGAGTTATTGCTTGTATTCTATTTTAAAGGAAAATGCATTTAAATAAATGATAGATGCAGGGTTTTCGATGATTTGCAAAAGTGTTGGCGCACGCACGCTGTCTTCTGCGACTGAAAACGGTATGAAATAATGGAATGAAATAAAGGAAATGGTTTCACAGAAGTGTTAAAACAAAAGTATGCAGGTTGATCTACCACTGGTATGTCATTCTTATTTGCGCTGACGTGCAGAGAAAATACCCAAGTCAGATTTAATGATTATACTTTTTACCTATAATGGGGACTTTCTTCCATATTGTTTTACAAAGCAGGACCCTTGAGTAGTCTTAAATAAGATGGGGGGGGGGGGGTGTGTGTGTGTGTGTGTGTGTTGTGTGTGTGTGCGTGTGCGTGTGTGTGCATGCAGAGATCAGTAGTGAGGAGGGGATATCAAGTTTGGTGGGAGAGGGAACTAGGGAACAGGGTGTGTGGAAAGAGGGGGTAAGGGCGGACAGATCAGTGAGGATGATAGGAAAAGAGGGATGGCTGATAGATTTTTTCTCACGGGGTTTCATTTTTGGCGTAACTCGGATTCAAAATTTTACATGGCTTATTTGGGGCATAATCCTAGGGTGGGCATTTTTTTTTGTACAGGACTTGTTCATTGCCTTCAGGCATGAAATCGCTTTCTGATAGTTGAACGAAAAATTTGTGATTGAAAATCCGAACACCAAAGTCCAGAAATTCCGAACACTTAAGTCTTGAAAATTCGAAAGCTGAAGTCCAGCAAGCAGCCTGAGTCGTTGATAGGACTTGGCATGCCATAACATTGTACAATTCAAAGACAGATCTGTACCTTGTTTAATAAAAAGCTACAGACCATAGTGTCTACCTGCTCTTGTGTCCACATGCATCCCAACTTGCATGGCAGACCAGCTGACTGACTGACGACAACCCTTCCCTTTTGCTAACTCTTATTACTAACATTTAACACTAACATTTCTTTTAAAGATTCTAACCTGGCCCTTCATGTGGACACTAAAGGCAGATGGAGAATATGGCACATGCTGACAATTTGGCAAACCATTTTTTTTCACGGTTTTTGGGAGTTGCAGAACTTCAGCAGAAAGATATGAAATGGGGGGGGGGGGGGGGGGGGTTGGATGTTTTGGTCTGTTCCAATAGATTTGATGACTGGATGCATGTAAGTTAAGTGGAATGGTGGTAGACAATCATCTTCGTACTTAATTTTGAAGATATGGGTTTTGTTGTTTTTGTTGTTGTTGTTTTTTGGGGGGGGTTGTTTGTTTGTTTTTAGTAAAGCGATGTTTATTTCAAAACAAATGTATGGGGTGCTTGTTACTGAAAAAATGATTAGTCATTAGGAATAAAGGAAGCATGTGGGAAAAGGGGTGTTCTAAAAGAGGGGTAAAACATGATCAGGTCATAGGAATGTGACCCACTTGTGTGTGTGTGGGGGGGGGGGGGTTCAAGATATGTACTTCAGGAAAATCTATGGAATGACATGACATTGGTTTTTGTGATACACATCTTGTAAAAAAAAAAAAAAAGAAGAAGAAAAGCACAGAATCTGCGCATTTGCGTGTATGTAGTGGGGCACTGGCTTCTTTTTGTTTTTTGTTTTTTCAAGTCAGAAGTGTAGTTACCAAAATAATTGCTCTTTGAATTTCAATGTATGTAAAACAACTCTGAAAAAAATGTCCTAAAATGCCCTCTACTGTTATACAAGAATAGTGTATTACTCTAAACGGATAAAGAAAAATTCATGAAATTTAAATGCGATACAAACATGGTTAGACTGTTTAGAATCCCATTTTTGTCCAATTCTTTTTTAATTCAAACGTTTGCCACAATGTCCCTAAGGCATTAAGATCAGATGGAAACTTCTGGTAAGATCAGTTGCAGCAAAGCAAGAAATGCTGCTTTATGGCAATACCAAAATTGCTTGAAAAGAGACATATGTCTGTGTTGCAAGAAATGCATGTTTTATGGCAATACCAATATTTACTTTAAAGGAGAGAGGTGTTATCAGTGGTTACCATATAGCAAAGTGATTTCTGATTCCCATGTAAATATCACTTATTAAAGTTGAAATAACTACTCCTGAGCCTGGCTGATTAAGTTACCCCCCAAATATTGTCGTTTTTAATTCCTACTCAGCATTGCTTTAAAAGATAAATAATGAGCATAGCTGTTTTCTTTGACGTTCTGAGATTTTTCTGTTGAATTCTGTGAATTATTGTTTTCATTTGAATTCTTGCATTGTTTTTATTTAAATTCTTAGCATCGTTGTTTTCAGTGTGAATTCCGAGAAATTTCTTTTTGAATTCCAAATATTTTCTTTTTTAATTCCAAATACTGTTGTTTTCTTTTAGAATTCCAAGTATTGTTGTTTTCATTTTAAATTCCAAGTATTGTTGTATTCATTTTGAATAAAAGTATTGTTTTTATCTTGAACTCTAAAGAATTGTTTTCTTTTTGAACTCCAAAGTATTTTCTTTTTTAATTCAAAGTATTGTTTTCATTTCGAACTCTAGAGTATTGATGTTTTCTTTTTGAACTCTAAAGTATTGCTGTTGTCTTTTTGAATTCTAAGTATTGGTTAACATTTTGAACTCTAAAGTATTGATTTCTTTTAGAATTCCAAGTATTGTTTTCATTTTGAACTCTGAAGTATTTCTGTTTTCTTTTGAACTCTTAAAGTATTTTCTTTTTGAAATCCAAATATTGTCTTCTTTTTAAATTCTAAGTATTGTTGTTTTCTTTTTGATTTCAAGTATTGGTGTTTTCTTTTTGAAGTCTGAAATATTGTTGTTTCTTTTTGAATTCTAGGTATAGATGTTTTCTTTTTGATCCCTTAAGTATTGCTGCTTTCTTTTCGAATTCTCAAGTATTGTTTTCTTTTTAATTCTAAGTATTGATGTTTTCTTTTTGAATTTAAGTATTGTTGTTTTCTTTTTTATTTCTAAAATATTTTTCTTTTTCAATGCCAAGTAGTGTTGCTTTCATTTTGAGTTCTAAAGTATTGTTTTCTTTTTGAATTGCAAGTATTTTCTTTTTTAATTCTAATGTATTGTTTCCTTTTTGAATTCGAAGCATTATTTTCTTTTATAAGTCTAAATATTTTCTTTTTAATTTTAGAGTATTGATGTTTTGTTTTTTAAGTCTTAAGTATTGTTTTCTGTTTGAATTCTTAAGTGTTTTTTTTTCTTTTTGATGTCTATTTTTTTTCTTTTTGAATTCTAAGTATTGATTCTGTCTTTTAAATTCCTAGCATTTTTGTTTAACTCTGAGCTATTTTAAAGTATGAGCAATGATGTTTTCTTTTAAATTCTAAGCATTTTTGTTTTTGAATTTTAGTTATGAACATTATTTTCTTTTAAATTTTCAGCATTGCTGTTTTCTTTTTTTTCAATTCTGAGCGATGTTTTCTAATTCTGAGCAGTGATGTTTTCTTTTAAAGTCTAAATACTATTTTCTTTCGAATTCTAAGCATTGCTGTTTTCTTTTAAATTCCAATCGAGGTTGGTTTTTTAATTTATAATTCTAATGTTATTAATTTTCATTTTTTAATTCCTTAAGTGTTTTCTTTAATTTTAAGCATCTGCTTTTATTAATTTGACTGTTTTTTTTAAATTATGAACGACGTTGTTTTCTTTTAAACTCTAAGCATTGCTTTTTATAAAGAAAATTATGAGCATTGTTGTTTTTACTTTTCAAATCCTGAGCATTACTGGGTTTGTATGGGGGGTTTTTTTTCTTTAACAAAATCTGAGTATTACTGTCTGTTAAAAATCTGAATGTTGTTGATGCTGGCTGTTCTCTTATAAATTCTGATGCTGGCTTTTTCTTATAACTTCTAAGGGTGGCTGGCTGTTTTTCTTTTTAATTCTGAGCATTGCTGTTTGGTTTCGTTATTTTTGTGATTTCTGAGCATTGCTTTTTTTGTTGTTTTTTTATTCTGAGTGGGCTTATTTTAGTGTGTGTGTTCTTTTATTCATTATTAATTTGTTATTCTTTCATATGAGGATAATGGGATAAGCACTCTTGTGCTTTTTTATTTTACATTCAGTCCCCTATGTGTATGCAGTTTTGTAAATGTCATCTGTTCCCATCGGCACACGATAGCCTACTCTTACGAAAAGCGGAATAGAATTTTAACATGTTCTGCGTGCGTTTGCACACAGGGCCTTGGTTTATAGTCTCATCCGAAGGACTTTTGGGGAGAGTTGATCAGCACTGATGTTAACTCTAGGAGAAAAATTTCCTTGACAAGAATCGAATCGGGGTCGTCAAATTGCCAGCGCAATGTTCTGACCACTATACTATCCTTCCCCCAAGTTATCTGACCACAAGGCTATCCGTCCCCCGTCCTCTAAGTTATATAAAAATTCTTGTGCATTGGTATGTGATTGTATATGTTTTGAGTTTTTGTACCTCCCAAGTTTTATAGGACTGCTTGTGTTCTAGTATGTGTGTGTATATTTGTTTGTTTTTTGTTTTAAGTCAGTTCTATAGGGATGCTTGTGAGTTGGTCTGTGTGTGTTTTGTAGGTTTCTTTTTTTTAACTTTCAATTTTTATAGAAGGTTTGTGAATTGGTTTGTAAATATGTTTATGATTTTTTTTTAACTTTCAAAGCTGTATAGAAATGGTTGTAAATTAGTAGGTATATTTGAGTTCTTTTGGGTTTGCTTTTTTTCTCCAAATTATACAGAAGTGCTTGTACATTAGTGTGTTATGCATATTTTAATTCTTTTTTTTATCTTAAAAATTTATAGAAAGACTTATAAACTAGTATGTGAGTGTGCTTATGGGAGCTTCGCTTTTTCATATATATTTTTTTTACTTCCAAGCTTTAGAGGAATGCTTGTGAATTTGTGTACATGTATTTTTTAAACCCCCAAGCTATATACAAATGCTTGAGAATTGATATGTGAGTGTATGTGTGAGTTACCTTTTTTTACCTCCAAGTTATATAGAAAATCTTGTGAACTAGTATGTCAATGTGTGTTTACGCGAGTTTCCTTCTTTTTTTATTTCAAAGTTTTATAGGGATGCTTCGTGAGTTGGTCTGTAAGTGTGTGTTTTGTGATTTTCTCTTGAGTTGCTTTTTTACTTCGAGTTTTATTGAACTGCTTGTGAATTGATTTGAGAGATGCTTATGTAGGTTTTTTATTTTTTTTAAATTAAGTTTATAGGAATGCTTATGAGTTGGTTTGTGTGTCTCTTTAAGTTAGTTCCTTTTTCTCTTTTTTCTCCAAGTTTTATAGAAATGCTTCTGAATGGTTTGTAAGTATATTTATGCGAGGGTTTTTTTTTTTTACTTCAACAATTTTTTAGGGATGGTTGTGAATTGGTCTCTAAGTGTTTATGAAGGTTTCTCCTTTTATAATTACTTTGAAGTTTTATAGAAATGCTTGTGATTTAGTATGTATGTTGAGTTTGCTTTTTTTTATACCTCCAAGTTATACAGAAATGCTAGGTAACTAGTTTGGGAGTGTGTATGTTTGTTTTTTTTTTTTTTCTTTTTTTTCACTTCCGTTTTGTAGGGATGCATGTGATTTGGTGTGTGTGTGTGTGTGTGTGTGTGTGTGTGTTTTGTGTGTGTGTGTGTGTGTGTGTGTGTGTGTGTTGTGTGTTGTGTGTTGTGTGTGTGTGTGTGTGTGTGTCTGTGTTGTGTGTGTGTCTGTGTGTGTTGTGTGTGTGTGGTGTGTGTGTGTGTGTGTGGTGTGTGTGGTGTGGTGTGTGTTGTGTGGTGTGTTTTGTGTGTTGTGTGTGTTTGTAGGTTTCTCGTTTACTTTTTCTTTTTTTTCTATTTCTTTTTTTTTTACCTTCAAGCTTTATAGAAAGTCTTGTAAATTGTTTTTTTCCCTCTCAAGTTATGTATGAATGATTGGGAATTAGTGCGTGTGTGTTTATCTAGGGTTTTTTCTTTTCTTTTTTCTTTTTTTTTTTTACTTCCAAGCTTTATAGAAATGCTTGGAATTTGTTTGAAGGTATGTTTTGAGTTTTCTTTTTTCTTTTACTTTAAAAGTTTTGTAGGGATGCTTGTGAGTTCTGTGTGTGTGTGTGTGTGTGTGTGTGTGTGTGTGTGTGTGTGTGTGTGTGTGTGTGTGTGTGTGTGTGTATGTGTATGTGCGTGTGTGTGTGATTAGGTTTCTCTTTTTATTTTTGATTTTACTCAAAACTGTATATACAAAGCTTATGAATTAGTATGTATGTTTGAATTTGTTGTTTTGTTTTTTTTACCTCCCAAGTTATATACAAATGCTTGTGGACTGTATGTGAGCGTGTGTGTTTATGTGAGAGTCTTTTTTTTTGTTACTTCGTTTTGTGGGGATGTTGTGAGTTGAAATGTGTGTTTATGTAGGTTTTTCTTTTTCTTTTTTTTCTTTGTATTTTTACTTCGAAGCTTTATAGAGATCCTTGTGAATTATATATGAGTTTTTTTCTTTTTTTTTTAACTTTTCAGTTGTATAAAAATGGTTCAGAATTGGTATGGGAGTGTGTTTATGTAGGATATTTCTTTCTTTTTCTTTTTTTAAATTTTTACTTCTAAGATTTATAAAAATGTTTGTAAATTGGTTTGCAAGTGTGTGTTTTGTTGGAACCTTTTAGCTCCAAGTTTTATAGGATTGGTTGTGAACTAGTTTGTCATGTGTATATTTGTTTGCTTTTTTTTCACCTTCCTGTTTTATATAAATACTTGTGCATTGGTATGTGAGTGTGTATATTTACGTGTTTCCTTTTATATACTAAGTTTTAAGTTTTTACAGTGATGCTTGTGAGTTGATCTGTGTGTATTCGAGGGCTTTTTTGTTTTTTACTTCCAAGTTGTGTATAAATGCGAGTTTTGTGAATGTATGTTTGTGAGTTTTTTTTCCTAATTTCAAAGTATTATAGCGATGATTGTGAGTTGTGTGTGTTGTGTGTGTGTGTGTGTGTGTGTGTGTGTGTGTGTGTGTGTGTGTGTGTGTGTGTGTGTGTGTGTGTGCGTGCGTGCGTGCGTGCGTGCGTGCGTGTGTGTGTGTGTGTGTGTGTGTGTTTATATTTTACTTCAAAGTTATATATAAATGTTTGTTTAATTGGTAAGCATGATGAGGGGTTTTTTGTTTGTTTTTTTTACTTCCAAGTTATGTAGAAATTATAGTGAACTAGTATGTGAGTGTGTGTATTTATTTGAGTATTCTTTTTTAAAACTTCAATTTTGTGGGGATGCTTGTGAGTTGATCTGTGTGTGTGTTTCTGTAGTTTTCCTTTTTTTTTCTTTTCTTGTACTTCCAAGCTTTATAGAAATCCACTTAACTATGTATGTTTGAGTTTTCTTTTTTTTTACCTTTCAAATAATGTAGAAATGCGTAAGAACTGGTATGTGAGTATGTGTAAGGGTGTATGTAGGTAGAGAATCGAAGCATTTATATAAATGCTTGTGAATTGGTATGTTGAGTTTTGTTTTAACTTCCAAGTTATATAGATGTGATAGAGAATTGGTATGTGAGTGTATGTTTCTGAGGTTTTTTCCTCCTAAGTTATACAGAAATGGTTGTACATTGATGTGTGAGTGCATGTTTTGTTTCCCTTTTTTTACCTCCCAAGTTATGAAGAAATGCTTATAAACTAGTACTCCAGTGTGTGTTCATGTGTTTTTGTTTTTTTTTACCTCAGATTTTATAGGGATGTTTGTGAGTTGGTATGTGTGTTTAGGTAGGTTTTACTTTTTCTGTCTTTTTATTTCCAAGCTTTATAGAAATGCTTGTGAATTGGTATGAATATTTCTTTTTTTTTTACCTCCAAGTTGTATAGTCTTTTAGAAATGCTTGCAATGACTTAGGTGTAACACATTGTTTGAGCTTTTTCTGAGTTGGTTTTCACTTGTTGTTTTTCCTTCTGGGTAATATATGTTGCGATCAATTCTTATACATTGATATAAAATGGATAGGGTTTTATTTTTGTGACTGACTTGTTTTCCCTCCATTGTAGGATGGGTCTGTTCTGGTAGAAATGTGGAATATTGGTAAACGAGGGTATATACTTAATGCATGTTCTTTTTTCATATGGCCCTATTGAAAAATGATCCCTGTAATTCTCCTGCATAGAATCATTGTCTTGTTTTAGCTTGCTGTGTATTTTTTTCATAATTTTCAATTACAAATTAATGTATGAACATTTTCATTTACCATGATTCTTTTGGAGTTATATGTATGTATATTGATGTGCTTGAATGAAACACCGACATATTCCTTTTATATTTTGCTAATGTGATCACCCTTTTATGTAATAAACATTCCTCTTCATATATACAAGTCTTCTAAAATAAATGACGCTTTGTGAGTGTGTATACGTGCGTGTGGGCGGGGTGAGCATGTGTGTGTGGGGGGGGGGGGGGGTGCGTGTGCGCGTCTGTGTGTGCGCGCATGCGCGTATGTGTGTATGTTGTACAAGTGCATACACTTTGTTTGTGGAGTGTTTCTTTGTGCGAGCGTGCGTACGCCAAAATCAGATTATTTCCTGAGGCTTCATCAAAAGAAAAGTACTTACTTTTTATACGCTTGTGCGTGCTTGTGCGTGTGTTGTGTGTACATATAAAGTCGAAGTAAAAAGTCGAAAAAGTACTTAGGAGAACAATTACACAGAAAAACTATATCTCACATGGCCAAGTTTCTCGGAAGGAAGCATGGTACAGTGTAGGCAATGATGACCCGTACAACTGCCATCAAATAATAATTTCATACAATATAATGCACCACAGCAATGTGCAGAGTCTCCGCCATTCGCGCGCACACAAATATTCGCACAGGCAAACGCCAACGACCGTGCACACGCGCGCACGCATACATAGCCCTTTATGCATAAGCTGAAGAAGGCGCATTTCGAAAAGATGTCACGAAAACGCCGGTTTCGGGCCTTTGACACCCACACTTTTGCACAGTTAGAGAGCCAACGTCACGAAGGCCGTGCCCTACTCTATGCATACAATCATTACAAACATTTCTGATGTGTGTGGTACTGGACTTGTGGCGAAACCGCTGCCCCGAAGATGGCAACCCCGCTCTCACATGGCCAAGTTTGTCGGAAGGAAGCATGGCACAGTGTAGGCAATGATGACCCCTACAACTGCCATCAAATAATAATTTCATACTATACGATACACCACAGCAAAGTGCAGCGTCTCCGCCACACGGGTGCATGCAAACAAACGTACACGCAAACACGAGCGAGCGCGCGCACGTGCGCACGCATACATACCCCCTTATTCATTATGTGAAGACGGCAGAAAAGATGTGAATAAAACGGCGGTTTCGAGCCCCTGACATCCGCACTTTTGCGCAGTTATAGAGCCCTCGGCCACCAAGACAGTGCCCTACTCTATCCATACAATCTTTACAATCATTTTTAATGTGTCCCGAAAATGGCAACCCGCTCTCACATGGCCAAGTTTGTCTTAAGAAAGCATGGTACAGTGTAGGCAATGATAACCACTACAACTGCCATCAAATTAGAATTTCATACAATATAATGCTCCACAGCAAAGTGCAGGGTGTCCGCCACACGCGCGCACACAAACAAACGCACAGGCGAACACCTGCGAGCTTGTGGACGCGCACACGCATACCTACCCGTTTATGCATAAGCTGAAGAAAGCGCATTTGAAAACATGTAACGAAAACGCCAGTTTCGGGCCTTTGACACCCGCATTTTTGCACAGTTACAGAGCTCACGGCACCAAGACCGTGCCTTACTTTATGCATACAATCTTTACAACCATTTTTGATGTGTGTGGCGCTGGACTTGTAGCCATACCGCTGCCCTGAAGATAGCAACCCCGCTCTCACATGGCCAAGTGTGTCGGAAGGAAGCATGTAAACTGTAAGCAATGACCCCTACAACTGGCATTAAAAAATAATTTTATACAATATGATGCACCACAACAAAGTGCACGGTCTCCGCCACACGGGCGCACATAAACAAACGTACACACAAACTAGCGAGCGCGCGCACGCGCCCCATATGCATGAGCTGAAGAAAGCGGAAAAGATGTGAAGAAAACGCGGGTTTCGTGTCCTGACATCCGCACTTTTGCACAGTTACAGAGCCCACGGCTCATGGCCTAGTTTGTCGGAAGGAAGCATGGTAGAGTGTAAGCAACGATAACCCCTACAACTGCTATCAAATAATAATTTCATACAATATGATGCACTACAGCAAAGTGCAGGGGCTCCGCCACACGCGCGCACACAAAAGAACGCACTAGCAAACACCAGCGAGCGCGTGCACGCGCGCGCGCATACATACCCTCTTATGCATGAGCTGAAGAAGACGGAAAAGATGTGAGAAAAATGCTGGTTTCGGCCCCTGACACCACCAATTTTGCACAGTTACAGAGCCCACGGCACCAAGACCGTGCCCTACTCTATGCATTCAATCTTTAAAACCATTTGTGATGTGTGTGGCGCTGGACTTGTGGCCACACCGATGCCCCGAAGATGACAACCCCGCTCTCACATGGCCTACTTTGTCGGAGGGCAGTGTAGGCAATGATGACCCCTACAACTTCCATCAAATAATAATTTCATAAAATATCATGCACCACTGCAAAGTGCAGGGTCTCCACCACATGCGCACACACAAACAAACGCACAGGCAAACACCAGCGACCGCGTGCACGCGCGAACGTATACATACCCCCTATGCATAAGTTAAAGAAGGCTCATTTGGAAAAGATGCGACAAAAACGCAGGATTCGGGGCCTTGACACCCGTACTTTTGCACTGTTATAGAGCCCATGACACATAGACCGTGTCCTACTCTATGCATACAATCTTTACAACCATTTTGATGTGTGTGGCACTGGACTTGTGGCCACACAGCTGCACCGAAGATGGGAACCCCACTCTCACATGGCCTAGTTTGTCGGAAGGAAGCATGGTACAGTGTAGGCAATGATGACCCCTACAACTGCAATCCAATAAAACTTTCATATAATATGATGCACCACAGGAAACTGCAGGGTCTCTGCTACACGCGCGCACACAAACAAACACACAGGCAAACATCAGCGAGTGAGTGCACGCGCGCACGCATGCATACCCCCTTATGCATGAGCTGAAGAAGGCGGAAAAGATGTGATAGAAATGCCGGTTTCGGGCCCTTGACACCCGCACTTTTACAGTTACAGAGCCCACGGTACCAAGACCGTGCCCTTCTCTATGCATACAATCTTTGCCACCAATTTTTATGTGTGTGGCGCTGGACTTGAGGCGATACCTTTGCCCCGAAGACGGCAACCCTGCTCTCACATGGCCAAGTTTGTCGGATGGAAGCATCGTACCGTGTAGGCAATGATCACCCCAACAACTGCCATCAAATAATAATTTCATACTATACGATACACCACAGCAATGTGCAGGGTCTGCGCCACACGCTCGCAAGCAAACAAACGCATAGACAAACATCAGCGAGCGCGTGCACTCGCGCACGCATACATGCCCCTCTATGAATTAGCTGAAGAAGGCACATTTCGAAAAGATGTCACGAAAACGCCGGTTTCGGGCCTTTGACACCCGCACTTTTGCACAGTTACAGAGCCCACGGTACCAAGACCGTGCCCTTCCCTATGCATACAAACTTTACAACCATTATTGATGTGTGTAGCACTGGACTTGTGGTGACACTGCTCTCCGAAGATGGCAACCTCGCTCTCACATGGCAAAGTTTGTCGCAAGGAAGCATGGTACAGTGTAGGCAATAATGACCCCTACAACTGCCATCAAATAATAATTTCATATAATATGATGCACAACAGCAAAGCACAGCGTCTCCACCACACACGCACACAAAGAAACGCACAGGCAAACTTCAGCAAACACACGTTCTGGCGGCTCCAATTATAGAGAATCTGTATATGGCAACGTTCTGGTGGCTCTTGCGACGATACTGGAAGCATTCATATCGGCGACTCCCTTTCCAGTGGACCATTCCAGTGGCGGGAGAGGGGGGAGGGCTTGCTGCATGGGTAACAGCTTGCCCTCCATACTTACTTACCCAGGCTTTGCGCTCTAAAGACTAGAGTGCAAATCCATAGTTTTCCGAAACTGATGGGTGCCAACTACTATATAGAGAATGATGGAATAAGCACTTATTTTTCTTGTACATCCAGGTCCCGTGTGTATGCAGTTTTGTAAATTTTGTCATCCGTTCCCACCGGTACACAGTGGCCTACTCTTTCGAAAAGCGGAACAGAGTTTAACGAGTGCTCAAGATGTTCTGCATGCGTTCGCACACGGGGCCTCGGTTTATACCTTCATCCTTCTGTGGCTTAGATTTTTGCATGTTGGTTACTGTTATAACTAGTTTTATAGTTCATTAGATTCTTTTTAGAAATTGGAACTTTTACCATTCTGTACTCAAGAATTTTTATTTTGTGTTTACACTTTTCCTAACTTCTGTGCAGGTTTGGTGAATTATCACCGCCCCCCCCCCCCCTACCCCACTCGTATAATTCCTCCCTCTCACCCCCCTCACCCCCCTCACCCCCCTCACCCCCCACCCCCTTTCATTTTTTTTTCAAATGTCTAAAATCACATTTTGTGAAAAAACGTAAATTAAATCGAACAGGGTCCAGTGGATGTGGGAAAGTTCTGGCACAAACGGGGGATCAAACCCTTAACTTCTCGCGTTTTAAGCATGGAGCGTTGCCTCTTGACTAACCAGCCACAAGCTTCGTGACTTTGCTTAAGATCCAGCGACAAGAACTAAAGATATACAGCTCTGAGTTACGGAAACACGGTTTACAGCTAAGCCTTCAAAATCCCAGTCAGTACTGTTTCCTCTGCTACATCAGTTCTCCAGCAATGCTATCGGATTGTGCCGATAATGCAAATGATTCATAGAAAGAGAGGGGGGAGACAGACAGACAGACAGACAGACAACAGAGGGAAACAGACACGAGAAAAACAGACGAGAAAAGAGAGAACAGACAGACAGACAGAGAAGAGAGAAGAAGGACAGAGAGAAGAGAGAGAAAGGAGGAAAGGAGGAGAGAGAAGAGAAGTGAGAGGAGAGGAAAGAGAGAGGAGAGAAAGAGAAGAGATGAGAAAGAGAGAGAGGAGAGAGGAGAGAGAGAGAGAGAGAGAGAGAGAGAGAGAAGGAGAGAGAGAGAGAGAGAGAGAGAGAGAGAGAGAGAGAGAGAGAGAGAGAGAGAGAGAGAAGGAGGGAGGTAGGGAAAGAGGAGACAAAAAGAGAGAGAGAGAGAGAGAGAGAGAGACAGACAGACAGACAGACAGACAGACAGACAGAAACAAACAGACATACAGACAGACAGAGAGAAGTTGGTGATGACAAAGTTACAGTATGTCCTTGATATGCCAAAGATCTTACAGCAGAAGCAAAATTATTCTCTCTCTCTCTTTTCATGTCCTCCAAGGGGATTTGTCATAAAGTTCCAGGTTTTATCAGCGGACAGATCCACTGGCTTTTTCCTTTAGTAGCTGTAGAACTCTGGCGGGTTTCATTCAGTACGATATTGGTCATAATATAGTGTGTCTTCCAAAGTGGCTTCGGTCTTGTTTAAGCGTCTGGCTGGATACGTTCTGGGAGTTATCCATGACTGCCTGATGGGTTTCGCTCAGTGCACTGTCTCTAGGTCGTCGTCCTCAGTACTGCTGCTTTGTAGGGTATAGGATTCACAGAACTTTGCTGACTTTTGTCTGTCTGTCTGTCTGTCTGTCTGTCTGTCTGTCTGTCTCTCTCTCTCTCTCTCTCTCTCTCTGTCTGTCTGTCTGTCTGTCTGTCTGTCTGTCTGTCTGTCTCTGTCTGTCTGTCTGTCTGTCTGTCTGTCTGTCTGTCTGTCTGTCTGTCTGTCTGTCTGTCTGTCTGTCTGTCTGTCTGTCTGTCTGTCTCTCTCTCTCTCTCTCTCTCTCTCTCTCTCTCTCTCTCTCTCTCTCTCTCTTCTCTCTCTCTCTATCTCTCTATCTCCGAGCTTGGGGGACGGGATAGCCTCGTGGTCAGAACATTGCCTTCGCAATTTGACGACCTAGGTTAGATTCCCGTTCGAGGGGAATTTTCCCCAGGGAGTTAACATCAGTGCTGACTCCACTCTCCCCAAAAGTCCTTCGGATGAGACTATAAACAGAGGCCCCGTGAGCGAACGCATGCAGAGCATCTTGTGCACACGTTAAATCCTGTTCCGCTTTTCGTAAGAGTAGGCCATTGTGTGCCGGTGGGAACAGATGACAAGATTTACAAAACTGTATACACAAGGGGACTGGATGTAAAAAAAAAAAAGCACATGAGTGTTGATTCCATTATCCTCGATATAAAATAATAGATAAATAAATCTCTCTCCACCTTCCCCTTTTCCTCTCTCTCCGTGTCTTGCAATGCTAAGGGACAGTAAACACAACTACGTGAGTTAAAATAAAAATAAAAAAGTCCCAAGCAGATAATCTTAAGCTTATCCTCAATACAAAGAAATCCACTGTTATTGTCGTCAGAAAGGATTATCCTTAGTCCGAAGCCAAGGAGAGAGCACTTAAAGAAGGGCGATGGAGATGGTTTATGCTGACTCTAAATCTACAGATAATATCACCAACCAATCGGAGACGGGGTAGCCTGGTGGTTAGAGCGTTGCGCGATGCGCTGGTGATCTGCTGACCCAGGTTCGAATCCCGTTCAAGGGATATTTTTCCCTGGAGTTAACATCAGTGCCGACTCCACTGCGCTTCCCCTAAAAATTCCTTGTGGATGAGACTATAAACCGAGGTCCCGTTTTTTTAAACGCTCGGAGAACATCTTGCGCACTCTTCAAAACCTGTTCCAATTTCGGAAGAGTAGGTCATTGTGTGCTGGTGAGAATGGATAAAAATTGATAAAACTGCATGCATACAGACGTTAAAGACTGAAGGGCTACACTGTTTGTTGAAAAATGTTTAAAAGTTCAAACGGACTAACATTTTTGAGCCAGAGGCTAGCCTTTTGCAAAAAGGGGTTTTATTTCTGTGGCTGTCTTATCACATGCATTACGAATGAAAGACTGATGTATGAAAATAGAAGGGAAAATACCAGAATCTAATGTAGTGTGTAACCTTGGAAGGAAGGTGGTAGGATGGTTAAGAAGTTTGCCTGCCAACAAGTAAATCGTGAGTCCTGGGTTCGATTCTCAGCCTCGCCCTTTCTTCCCAGTGTGACAAAAAATCGAACTGAATGTCAATTTCAACCGGGTGGACTATAAACCGAGGCCCCGTGTGCAAACGCACGCAGAACATCTTGCGCACACGTTAAAACCCGTTCTGTCTTTCGAAGAGCAGGCCATTGTATGCCGTAGGAGCGGATGACAACAAAATAAAAACCAGCATGCACACAGGTGTCGTGTTTAGACACTATCCCTGAGAAAAATCGGGGGTTGAGTCCTCAGGGCGGCTCGGGCTGTATATGGCAACGTTCTAGCGGTTCTTGCGACGACACTGGAACCATTCGTATCGGTCATTGCCTTTCCAATGGATCATTCCAGCGACGTGGAAAGGGGGGGGGGGTGGTCTGCTGCATGGGTAACTGCTTGCCCTCCTTACTTACTTACCCAGGATTTACGCTCCAGAGTCTAGAGCGCAACTCCATTGTCTTCAGAGACTGACGGATGCCTGCTGTTACTGCTGTGTAACCTGTACTAACCACCCTTGGAATCCTAGCCCTGCACAAACAGCACAATTGTTCACACTCAGAAAAAAATGAGATTACTGATGTTTTCTGCAGATCTCAAAGGTGGAGAAGTCATTGCTATCATGGTGAAGTCTGGAATCTTTCTTCCCAGCCAGAGTTAGGGGTGATATACCCAAGATCTCCAAGAGTTGTCGAGGTCAGTGTTTAAGAGGAAAGTGTCGTAGATTTGTGAGGAAATTCTATCAGGGTGGGTTTTCGTGGATGAAAATAGTCAAATCAATAGTATGCCTGCAGTTCAGTAACCTTTTGCATTGCTTTCTTGTGCTAAAATAATTTATACTCTTTTTGAAAAAATAAAACAGAATATTGATGAAGCAGTTTACATTAGTCGTTTCTGGTATCCCCCCAAAAGAAAACAAGAAAAGAACTATAACCATCACCGTTGATACCGAAATTGCTATTTTATGTATCATCCCCCATAACTAAGCATGTGAACACACACACATATAACACACACACACACACCTCTCTCTCTCACACACACACACACACACACACACACACACACACACACACACACACACACACACACACACACACACACACACACACACATACACAACACAAAACACACACACGCGCGCGCACATGAGAGCGCACGTGTGCACACACACGCATACACACACACTCACATACACACACCTCCTCTCTCTCTCTCTCTCTCTCTCTCTCTCTCTCTCTCTCTCTCTCTCTCTCTCTCTCTCTCTCTCTCTCTCTCTCTCTCTCTCTCTCTCTCTCTCTCTCTCTCTTCCAATGTGCACACCCACATCACATTAAGCAGACAATTCTTCCAGAACTAGAGGCAACTAAAGTCCAAGAGACAAACAGAATTTCCTCAACAACCCCTCGGATGTCAACCCTGGCACCTAAATCCCAGAGTTGTTCACACTCTACAAAATTAGATTATCGATGTTTTCCTATGACCCCAGAGGTGAAGAAGTCACTGCTGCAAAATGAAGGTGACAACATTTCTCCTGCACCGCGCACCGGAGTCAAAGGTCATACACCATGGTACAGCAGGGGTCACAGAGGTCAAGTCAGGTCAACGTAAAAAAAACACAAAAAAACAACCTTTAATCATCCCATGAAAGGAAATTACAATATTGGCAGGCACATGGATGCGAATCCTATCTCAAAAAGAGACACCTAAAGCTACAGGTCACTGTTTTGACGGCAAGCATTGCAAAGTCGTTTGAGATTTTGGTCAGTTTGTTTGTATGATGAAAGAAATATAATTATCAGTGCTTGTAAATGGAAATCATTGAGGTGGTGTCCTTGATTCTTATTCTTGTTGCTTTATTGTTGTTATTATTTTTGTTGTTGTTTTTCTTCTTCTTCTTCTCTTCTTCTTCTTCTTCTTCTTCTTCTTCTTCTTCTTCTTCTTCTCTCGTCAAATGCTCAGAGAGCAGCTATTGTTGTCTGTTATATCAGCGAAAATGCGTCACGCTGCTGTTAAGCACCTAAAATGTCAGGCCCAGCATCAATTTTGGTACAGGAGGGAATTATCCTTGAAATCTTTCTGGAGAAAAAGGAAGGAGAATGAACCAAGAAGGCAGGAAAAAGACAAGAAGCAGGTGACAGAAAGAACAGGAACACAGCAGAATCAAAGTAGAGTGATAGAAAAGAGGAAAACTTCTGGCACAGTTTCAAGAATGTGGGATGCTCTTTATGCTGACAGGCCTTGCATTCCTACAGAGGAGTGTCCTTGCTTCTTGTTTGAAGGCTAGTGTCTGTGATATCATACTATGTGGAAGTTTTCTTTGCTCATTAGCTAGAACTATGACAATCACTAATCATAAGAATTTGTGTCTGCAACCATTTTTACCCACCTTTCAGGTAGCCACATTCCGACTTTGGGAATTACAGTAGTTAATACTTTGTATTTTTAAGAGCTTCACATAAAACTACTCTTATCAAACTGTTGTTTATGAATTAACTAAACAAGAAAACTATTTTTAACACATTGATGTATGACCCGCAATAACACCAACATAATTTTAACACACAAACACATACACACACACATACATAAACACACAACTCACACAAACACACAACATGCATTTTACACAAGCAATCACGTGCAGCACCCACGCATGCATGCACGCGCGTGTTCACACACACACACACACACACACAAACACAAACACACACACACACACACACACACACACACACACACACACACACACACACACACACACACACACACACACACACACACACACACCAAAAAGACAATCAAGTCAAAGAGACAAACAGAATTACTTTTACCATCCTGAAAATTCCACACCCTCTACCAAACCACGCCATTTTTCACGCTCAGCAGCGAAATCAGATTATCCACGTCTCCCTTAGACCTCAGGGGTCAAGAAGTCAACGTTACGTGGTGAAGACAGGAATTTGAGTCCATGCCTGTTTCAAAGGTTATGTATCCAGGAACACCAGGGATCACAGAGGTCAGTGTGTGAAGGTAAGTGATCTAGAACTGCTTGGGATTTTGAATCAGTTCTGTCAGAAAAGAATAAAAGATGAGATTAACGCTGTGGTTTAAAAAAAACTCTGCAAAATTGATTGTGCTTTGTAGGTTGTTTTGTTTTGTTTTGTTTTTTTTTTATTATTCTTTTATTTCGAGGATAATGGAATAAGCACTTATGTGCTTTTTTGCATCTATTTCCCGTATATATTGCAGTACAGTAAATTTTGTCATCAGCTCCCACCGGCACAATACTCTTCCACAGAGCAGAACGGGTTTTAACGTGTGTGCAAGATGTTCTGCAGCATTCGCAAATGGAACCTCAGTTTTATAGTCTCATCCGAAGGACTTTTGGGGGAAGTGGAGTTGGCACTGATATTAACTCCAGAGGAAAAATCCTCTTGAACGAGATCCGAACCCGGGTCAACAGATCATGAGCGCATCACTCTGACCACCAGGCTACCCCGTCCCCCAGTTGGAGGAAGTAGGATTCAAAATTGTCAGTGGTGCCCCAACAGAATACTAGACAAGACGATAGGAAAAGAAGGTGGGGGTGAAGTGAAGTTGCAGTTACAACGATGGAAAATGCAAGGATAGTAAATTGCACACTTTCCTTTATGCAGTCTAGTGCACTTGATAATGCTGGATGGCTGATATTCAGTCAATGAAAATGAAATGGCTATGATAACAATCTTCAATATCACCCTCGTCTATATCATCACCTTATTCTTCATTATTATCGCCGTGATGTATTGTTATTACCCTCATCATCAAAGTCGTTGTCAAAATGACTTTTAAAGTGCAAATTGTAAAAATATCGTTAATGAATTAACAAAATAAGAAAGTATAATTTTAACCAATTGATATAACCTGTGATGAATCAAACTAATGCAGTGGCGCGCGCCGCACTCACACACAAGCACACAAAGCACACACACAGCACACACACACAACACACACACACCACACACACACACACACACACACACACACACACACACACACACACACACTTTATGTGGAAGGACGTAAAATTGAAGACTACACACACACACACACACACACACACACACACACACACACACACACACACACACACACACACACACACACACAACACACACACACACACACACACACGCACGCACGCACGCTCGCACGCACACATACACACACATCCCTCCAAAAATGCAGCAACAGAGACACCAGCTGATGAATTCACTAGAACCATGTCCCCCATTCTTTGAGTTTTCACTCCCAGCATCATACCACTCCAGGCAATTTGCCACACACAGCAAAACAAACCTTCTCTACAATTCTGATAACACAGACGCTAAATGATGAGCGCAAGATCATTCCGCAAAGCCAGGGTCAAAAGGTTAGATAGCCAAATGCATCAGAGGTCATGGAGGTCAATGTCAGGGGGCAAGTGTCGCTGAATTGCTTCCAGGTTTGATTAGGTTCATAAAGGGAAAGAGAAAATCAGAATCAGCGGTGTGTGTGATGAAAGATATTTGATATGGATTGCTGTGGTGGTCGAGTTTTCTTGTATTAAAATGGGATTGACTATATGTCTTCTAAATGCGTATTAACAAGAATATGTCAAGAGGAAAAAGGAAAACATACTGCAATTATGAAAGAGGCAAATATTCGTAGTAAGCGTAAAATATACCATAATTGCAACATCCAAACAAACAAGCAAAGTAACATCAACACACCTTCAAGCAGACTTGAATACCTTCTGTGTATGAGTAGGCCATTGCGTGCCGGTTGGAACAGATGACAAGATTTACAAAACTAGGTATACACGGGGACTAGAAGTAAAAAAGCACATGAGTGCTTATTCCATTAACCCCGGTATAAAAGAATAAATAAATGTATGCGTGCGTGCACACACATACACGCGCGTGCGCGCCACACACACACACACACACACACACACAACACACACACACACACACACACGAGACAGACAGACAGACAGACAGAAGGGGAAAAAGAGAGACAGAGACAGACAGAAAGACAGAGAAATAGGGACACAGAGAGACAGGGAGAGACAGAGGCCTCCCTAAAAAGATAACAAGAGACCAAAAGGCAACTAAAATTACTATAACCATCCCTCGAATGCCAACTCCATTGTCAGGTTGCATTTTTTTTCTTTTCCACAATTAGTGAAAATTAGATCATCCCTGTTCCTTCTCATCTCATAGAGAGTGGAGGGGGAAGGAATCACAATTATGTGGTGAACATGAGAGCATTTTCTTGAACTCGGGTCAAAAGGTCGGGAGTCAGGACTGGCAAAGGTTACAGAAGCCACCCATTGTCACAGGGAGATAGTGTCGAGGATCAGTCATTATTTGATTGGCATTAGAGTTCTTTAACAAAACAAAAAAAAGAAACGAAAAGAAAGACTGGAATCAGCAAGTTGAAGCAGAAGTTGACTCAGTTACTGTCTGTGCCCTTTTGTTGTTGTTATTGTTGTTGTTGTTGTGCACAAACATGCACATGTGCACATGCGTGTATATATATATACATACATATATATAATTATATATATGCAAACACATATAAACATACATGCAAGCATGTGTACGTGCACACACACACACACACACACACACAACACACACACACACACACACACACACACACACACACACACACACACACACACACACACACACACACACACACACACACACACTTTTTCATTTTTCATCTTCTTCATCCTTTTTCTTCCATTCCAGTCGTACATCCTTTCCTTTCTTCTAGGTAGCTCTTATTCTCAAAGTTATTATCCTAAACCTGATCCTTTCTGCCCAGCTATTAATCCCTGCTTGGCTGTAAGTCACTTCTCTATGCTGACAATAACTAGCATAAGGTTATCCCGTACAGTTGACCCTCCCAGAGCATGAAGCACAGACATAAAAAGTACACTGGTTCCAGTTCCATATTATTCTCCCTAGGTGTTGAGGAATTACAGAGAATCTCGATGTGTAGGCATGGCGGTGTGTGTAATAGCGCACCAAGGGAAAGCATCTGCGTTACAAAAGTTAACTTTTCTTTATGAGGGTCCCTACTTGTCAGCTTGTTTTTTTCTTATTTCCAAGCAAAAAGTTTCTGTGGGTGGGTGGATGGTTGGTTGGTTGGTTGGTTGGTTGGTTGGTTGGTTGGTTGGTTGGTTGGTTGGTTGGTTGGTTGGTTGGATGGCTGGTTGGTTGGTTGGATAGATAGATAGATAGATAGATAGATAGATAGATAGATAGATAGATAGATAGATAGATAGATAGATAGATAGATAGATAGATAGATAGATAGATAGATAGATAGATAGATAGATAGATAGATAGATAAACAGTGGGGCAAACAGACATACTGACAAACAGACAGACCGACATACAAAAAAACAGAAATACAAAAACACAACAACATAAATTAAGAGAATGTGTACTAGAGCAACAAAAACACCAAGTGAAACATATCCCACATAACAATCTTCCACATCATCTCCATCAGTGCCATATCACTGCAGTTCTTTCACAATCAGCAAAATTAGATCATCAGCGTTTGCCTCCAATCGCATCTATAGATGAAGCTGCCATGGCTTCGCTAGACGCTGAATGCAAGACCATTTTGCCAAACCAAGGTCAACGAGTCAGATGACCAGATACAAGGGGTCATCAGAGGGGTCAATGTTGAAGGGGCAAAGGATTGCAGATGCGCTGGACGTTTTGATGAGTGTCATCAAGGAGGAGAG
>CM060329.1:58009163-58051663 GCA_030674155.1 Stramonita haemastoma
CCACAAATACTTTGGACGAGACTATAAACCGAGACACCGTGTACGAACACTCGCAGAACATCTTGCGAACACGTTAAAAACCCGTTTTGCCTTTTGAAAGAGAGGGTCATTTGTGCCGTTAAAAACGGATGGCAAAAATGTATAATGTTGTTGTTGTTGTTGTTGTTGTTGTTGTTGTTGTTGTTGTTGTTGTTGTTGTTGTTGTTGTTGTTGTTGCTGCTGTGTGTTCCCAGCTTCACATTCTGCGGGGTCACCCAGAATGTGCACTGACTCACTCATCTCACCTGGGATAATGTTTATTTTTCTCTTTTTTTCCCATATAGATGGCTTGGTGGAAAAAAGAAAATCAATGCTTAATCAATGTACCATCTGGAAATGAAAATTTGATTTGACTTGACTTGGGATTCACTGCGAGATTGAAATTGCACACTGAATGAGAAGATTGCGTGTATGACTGTATCTAGTACCGCGCCATATTTTTTATAGGCAGCCATACTCTGAATTCAGAGGGTTTTTTTCTCTTTTAAAGGAGAGTACAGGTTGTTATGTTAAGAGCTTGTCATGGCTGAAGGCACCATCTGAACAGAACATTTGACAGCATAACAACATTTTAGTGTAGGCCTCGGCAATTAGCTGACATTAATAACTGACACAGCTTTTGGCCTGGGCCAAAAAATGTATAAGAAAACGCGTGCAGTGATGTAATGTTTAGGCATCATATTTTAAATCGAAACACGCCTTTCATAATAGTGGGGGAAAGACTGGTGATCGCATACACAACATATTTTACCTTCTGTGAACCTCGGGGCTCTATATTAGAAACAGGAAAAAATCAGTACTTGAAATTTGCTAATATCTCTTACACTTATTTCTGTTCTCTGGAGTGTTAAGTTTGGGGTAGGGAAGATATCCCATTGAGAGTAGACAATTTGGCATTGTCAAATTTATTGAAATTAACTATAAAAAAAATAATACAAAAGAAAAAGAAAAAACAATTTTTAGGGAAAAAAAGCCTACCCCATTACATGTTTTTAGTTCAAGTCTAATCAGTTATATTTTTCATAGCTGGCGTGGTTTGCACTCTCAGTATTTTTGTTTAACTTTTCTCATACCCAGTAGCATCTATCACATCTGAATGATCCCCTCCACTTCCAAATGCAGAAGTTGTAAAAATCTTTTCCTTTCCATCTTTTGTCTCACACGAATCCTTTATTAGTCTGTGCTTGTATGAGAGAGAGGGAGAGAGAGAGGGGGGGGAGAGAGAGGGAGAGAGAGAGGGGGGAGAGAGAGGGAGAGAGAGAGAAGAGAGAGAGAGAGAGAGAGAGAGAGAGAGAGAAGAGAGAGAGAGAGAGAGAGAGAGAGAGAGAGAGAGAGAGAGAGAGAGAGAGAGAGAGAGAGAGAAGAGAGAGAGAGATATGATTTATTCTTTATATCGAGGATAATGGGATAAGCACGTTTGTGCTTTTAATTCATCCAGTCCCGTGTGTATGCAGTTTTGTAAATGTCATCTGTTCCCACCGGCACACGATGGCCTCTCTCTCTCGGCACACGAGGAGAGAGAGAGAGAGAGATGAGAGAGAGAGAGAGAGAGAGAGAGAGAGAGAGAGGAGAGGAGAGAGAAGAGAGAGAGAGAGAGAGAGAGAGATGAGAGAGAGAGAGAGAGAGAGAGAGAGAGAGAGAGAGAGAGAGAGAGAGAGAGAGAGGAGAGAGAGAGAGAGAGAGAGAGAGAGAGAGAGAGAGAGAGAGAGAGAGAGAGAGAGAGAGAGAGAGAGAGAGAGAGAGAGAGAAGAGAGAGAGACGAGAGAGAGAGAGAGAGAAGATGGTGTTGCAATCTCCCATGCCAAATCATGTGCCGACTTTCCAGGTCTTTTTATCTTCTCTTTACGCATAGCTAAATACATAGGCAAGAAATATCAAATGTGCATGTAAAACATCTTTAATTCAAGACAGCGTTAGTAAGGATACAGAAACATAAAAGATATTCAGCATGCACACTGTTGGGTTCACCAGTGCAATCTAGTAAACCATCTCTCGAATTTTATTTTACGGACATGGTGTAATGTATGTATGTGGAATATTGCACACGTAGTAGCCGCGACTTGTGGAAAGCGCCACTGAGTTGTATTGAAAAGGAAAGGAACTGAGAGGAAAAGGTGTCCGGGAGGAGCTTAGCATTTATTTAATCTTTTATTTTGAGGATAGTGGAATAAGCACTCATCTGCTTTCTACATCCAGTCCCCGTGTGTATGCAGTTTTGTAAACTTTGTCATCTATTCTTACCGGCACACAATGACCTACTCTTTCGAAGAGCGGAACAGGTTTTCACGTGTGCGCAAGATGTTCTGCGTGCATTCTCACACGGGTTCTCGGTTTATAGTCTTATACCAAAGACTTTTAGGAGGAGTGGAGTCTGCACTGATATTAACTCAAGGGGAAAATATCTCTTTCAACAGGATTTGAACCCGATCGTCAGATTGCGAGTGCAATGTTCTGACCAGTAGGCTATCCCGTCCCCCCATAAAGATGTAGAGCAAGCAGTGCACTCTGTGAGGTCCTTACACATGCAGAGAATGAATGTAACCCTGTCTTCAGAAGCCAGGACAGGCAGTCCAGTTCTCGGCTCCTTTGGCTACACACCGGTATTAATTGTGACTTCTTTTCCCTCTATTTTCCTATATCACTCTTTCATTCGCACTGAACGTACTAATGCATCCACAGAAAGAAATATTTTTTAAAAACTTTTCCAGAAAGATCTAACCCCTAGGTTTGAACTTTTTTATTATTGCAGCAAACACTGTACCCCCTCACTCCTTTGCTGTCTGCTAGCTTCCTAATGCAATTATACATGCGTGGGGTCAACGCTGTAGGAGCACAAGCAATCTCCATTCGATGATCATTTCCAACTTTTTCGTGACTGTATGGCATCGCTTTATGTCCTCAATCCCCAAAACAAGTGCACAGTACATTTTGCATACTTAAAAAAAATCTGTGAAAATCAACAAAACTTTTCCGACCCGTACTCTACAGAAGATACTGCATGATCCCCAAAATAATACCGAAGTGAACCTGTATTAAAGAGGAAGCAGTGCAATATTACAGGTTAAACTCGTGTATTAGCTTGCGGATGATGAAGTTTTTTCTAGACAGTGCTAGTCGGAAAAAAAATATTGGTTATTTTCACATTTTTTAAACTATTCTCTCTCTCTCTGATCTGCCTTTCTCGGGGTTTTGTTGAGGTCTAGGCCTTTCCATTCGCGATATTGTCCTTCCATCTTTTTTAGTCTGCCTCTTTTTCTTCCTCCATGGACAGTGCCTGCAGTATTGTCTTTGCAAGTCCTTTTCGATCTTTGACATATCCATACATTTAAGTTGACGATTCTTTACGATTGATAGCAGATTTTCGTATGCCACCATATGGGTATAGCCGCATTCTGACCTTAGGGATGCTGATTTGTGTACAATTCCACAATTCCTGTATAGCAGCATGATGGAGCCTGGGTCGATCTACCCCAGACACCTATTCAACGGGATTTTTACTACAGGATTTAAGATCGTACTGATTCCTTTCTCCCAAAAGTCCTTCATGATAAGACTATAATTATAAACCGAGGTCCCGTGCGCAAATGTACGCATCTTGTAACATCTTGTAACATATCTTGTTACATCTTGTAACATCTTGTGCACATATTAAAACCATTTTCTACCTTTCGGAAGAGTAGGCCGTTTGCGGATGTAAAAACGTGTGTGTGTGTGTGTGTGTGTGTGTGTGTGTGTGTGTGTGTGTGTGTGTGTGTGTGTGTGTGTGTGTGTGTGTGTGTGTGTGTGTGTGTGTGTGTGTGTGTGTGAGTTGTATGTGTGTGTGTGTGTGTGTTTGACATGCATGTGTATGATACTGTTCCGTCTTGCCATCACCCAGTTGAGACTGATTCTATGCAACTTAAAAATAATGTAAATGGGTATTAAAAGAGAGTTTGCATAAGAATTGTCCATTTTGCAATGATAAGGCCGAAAACGAGTATCACTTTAGTTTGGGTTGTTGTTTCTATAAAGATATCAGTGGCACATTTCTTTTTTTAAAAATCAACGTAACATGCATGAAATTTTATTCCATTATCCTAGAAATAAAAGAGTAAAAAAAATAATATATTATGCATTCATACAAACGTGCTTTTAAAAGCAAAAAAGAGAAAGAAATCACCACATGATTTGTTCAGATTTGATTTCCGTGCAGTAAACAGAAGAAGACTTTTTCTTTCAACTCCCATGGAAGAAGATGGAAATCCCATTCTGTTTGTGTTATATGAATACAGTTTTCAATTTGATATTCTAAGATTATGTTTGTTTGTTTTGTTTCAGTTTTTTGTTGTATGTTACAAAGCTCAGACCGACACTTTTATTGTAAACAATATGTGTACTTGTGTTTTGAACTTCTAAGTGGATATGTCTATACTCTCGTTTTGATAGCTTCAACTGAATTAATGATGTATTCCTTTCAACCCTTAGATTGACAATAAAGCGCTTCTTGCAGTGTGTCATCGAGATAAAAGATTGTAAGACAATGCAATTTCAGATTTATATCTATTTTTTCTCAGCATGTCGATTTTGTGTGACCAAAGGTCAAAGTATATTAGAAATTTTCAATGTCTATTTAGTTCTTAGATTCAAATTCAACACACACACACACACACACACACACACACACACACACACACACACACACACACACACACACACACACACACACAACACACACACCACTGACTCACTCACACACAGAGTAACTTCACCTTCTCCTAACAATCAGTGAGCTACTATCTATACAAGATGTAGTTTTGAACACTGAAAGGGATGGAGTAAAAACAAAAACCCGGTCAAATGTAGGATATAATTCAATGGAAGCTAAATTGTTGGAGGGGGGGGGGGGGTTCAGATGATATCAAGATCTGAATGTGTTGTTTTTCTCACTATAACAAAGGATCACTTGTAGGTCCCCATAGTCTCCTCTGCTTGTCTAATTGATCAGATAAGGAATGCGCTGTTGTGGTTGCTGTGACATGTCTTATATCACGGAGCAGGCACGATTATTCTTTCCATGCTTTTTTTTTTCGCTTCAGAGAGACAGAAGATCAAGGTTGAACCTGAGAAATTGCAGAAACACAAGCACCATCACAAACAGGCATCTGTTATTTATTTGTTTATTTATTTATTTATTTATTTATTGTTATTCTTTTATTCATTTTTTAGCAACTCTTTTATTTCGAGGATAATGGAATAAGCACTTATGTGCTTTTTTTCTCAAAAAGGCATCTGTTATTTATCTATTTATTCATTCGTTTAATTTATTTATTTATTCATTTTATTCTTTTATTTGGGGAAAGTGGAATAAGCATTTATGTGTTTTTTACATCTAGTTCCCGTGTGCACGCAGTTTTGTCAATTGTGCCATCCGTTTTCTGTTTTTAAGATGAGGTAATAAAATTGCTGACTGCCTGTCTTACGCGTACTTGAGCTTGAATATGATGTGTGTGTGTGTGTGTGTGTGTGTGTGTGTGTGTGTGTGTGTGTGTGTGTGTGTGTGTGTGTGTGTGTGTGTGTGTGTGTGTGTGTGTGTGTGTGTGTGTGTGTGTGGTGTGTTGGGGTAGGGGTGGGGGTTCCTTATTTCGAGGATAATTGAATAAGCACACTTGTGCTTTTTTACAACCATTCCCCGTGTGTATGCAGCTTTGTCAATTTTGTCAACCACTCCCACCTGCATACAATGTCCAACTTTTACGAAAAACGGAACAGGATTTAACGTGTGCGCAAGATGTTCTACGTGCGTATGCACACGGGACCTTGTTTTTTAGTCTCACTGAAGGACTTGTGTGTATGTGTCTGTCTGTCTGTCTGTTCTGTCTGTCTGTCACTGTTCTTTGTCTGTGTCTGTGTGTCTGTGTGTCTGTGTCTGTTGTCTGTGTCTGTGCCCGCGCATGTGTGTGTGCGCGTGCGCGCATGTGTGTGTATGTGTGTGTGTGTTTGATTTGATTTGATTTATTGATTTATTCTTTTATATCGAGGATAATGGAATAAGCCTCTTGTGATTTTTTACATCCATCCCCGTGTGTATGCAGTTTCGTAAATGTCATCTGTTCCCACCGGCACACGATGGCCTACTCTTACGAAAAGCGGAACAGAATTTAACGTGTGCGCAATATGTTCTGCGTGCGTTTGCACACGGGGCCTGAGTGGTGGGGGGTGTGTGTGTGTGTTTGTGTGTGTGTGTGTGTGTGTGTGTGTGTGTGTGTGTGTGTTGGTGATTGTTGCCTGTATGAATCATTTCATAGAGTTGTGTCCGTAACTGCAGGAAATGACTTTATGTGGTCTTTGTTCCCTGAAGAGGTCATTTCCAAGGACATGGTCTACATTACATGAGGGGGAAAAGGACCATAGTTCTCAACATATTCAGTACAGGATTGTTATATCACTGATTCCTGCAGGTCCATCGTCTGATCCTACCATCATGACATTAAAAACAATTTGAAAGTGTCTCTAAACAACAAAACCGAGAATTTCATTCCGGGAACTTTTTGGATAAATGACTGATTGGACCAAGAAATTAGACAGGTAGAGAGGTCATCCCGAATCTGTATGAAAGAGGAAAGTCATCTTGTCTCAGGTATAATAGTGTCCCAGTGGTACACCCTGACAGATTGCCTGTACGTCAAAATGAGGTTGACATAATGATGAGCTGGGATGAGCAATCGGCAGCAGCCTGGAATGACTCTCTGTGAATCCTGATCTCTGGGGGCCTAATTACTGGAAAGTGATCTGCGTTTCACCTCAGTCTTATGGGATCATAGTTCGTCTCAGTCTCAACATCAGAATCTAGTTTTCCATATTGTTAATAAACGACAAAGTCCTATTTTAAAAGTGTTAATTATAGGGGGAATTGAGTTACAGTGTAATGCACAGAAATGAATTCACAATAAAGAATGGTACTTTTACAACAGTAACTAAAAGCGGCATTCATGGACATAGCAACAATTCTTCAAAAAATATGAATGAAAAATATTTTTATTATAAAATGCACTAAAATCAATAACCGATCAAAGTATCACTGAAGTAGGATGCACTACCTTAATGGTGGGCAGAAAACGTTCACATACGCAAAATTCTCACCGTTGTTGAACCTCGAAGCCCTAGCTGAGAAATGAAAAAGAAACACTGCTCATGTGCTTTGAGGAAACTAAGAAAACATGCGGGTCAAAAGTCAAGTTCAACATATCTTCAAGAACAAACAATAAAAAACTAAAGAAAAGTGTACCAAATATTTTACCAAAAACAACTACCTTGACCTATATCCCCCCCCCAAAAAAAATAACTCGGATGTACATCAGAACCATGTTCTTAGGGTTTCAACACCTTTGTCTGAACTTGTTTGCCGATGACACTTTGAAAGTTTGTGAACCTACAGAGAGAAAAAAGTTCTGGAACTGTCAGGATAATCTGGTCTGTTTCTCATTTTTAAGAAAACTGATTCTAGTGGATTCATAACAGTTGCAAGGCCATGCAAATAGACATTCTGGTGATAACGTGCTTTGGAAATGACAATCATTTCTTTTTAAATTTAAATCAAAGAGAAAAGATTACAGGTAGAAAAGAAAAACTAAGAAAGGCCGAACAAAAGTAATACTATGAACTCAAAGCAGCCATAGCAAATCGCAAGTTTCTATTTAAAATGGCAACAAAGGTTGACAACTTGAGAAAACAAGGGAATAAGGTAACATTGTGAAAAAGAGCTAGTTTCTGGAGGTCAAATCTTCATCCATCATCTTCTCATCATTATTGTATGTATTTATTTGTATTGTATATTGTATGTATTGTGCACAGCACTTATAAGTTCCATGCAGCAAATTTCTCTGTCTACAATTCGGGCTGCTTTCTTCAGGGAGAGCCCGTTGCCAAAAGAGCAGCGCTACCATTAGGCCTTTATTTTCTTTTTTCCTGTCTGCAGCTGTATTTGCTTATCGAATGACTTTTTTTCCCCACATAATTTTCCCAAGGACAACTCTCTTGTTCCCGTGGGCTCTTTAACGTGCGCTAAATAAGTATTGTAACACACGGGACCTTGGTTTATCGTCTCATCCGAGAGACTAGAACTCAGACCACGACTAACGGTCAAGTATATGGAGATCAAACCAGCGCACACTTCTAATCCGAACTTTTGCTTTCTAGGCAGATGCGTTACCTCTATACCACCCATTCCCAGCAGAAAACAATCTGAAAATGTAATCAAACGCAAAACGAGTATTGGATTAACAAGCCTGCTGAGAAAAGTAGTCATCCCCCCCCCCCCCCCAAAAAAAAAAAAAAAAAGATTAGGAAAAAAAAAAAAAAGAAAGGTTATTAACCACCACCACCCCACCCCCTCAACATATTGGAAGGGAAGTAACTCTTATGACAAGGTAGTGTTCCTCCACTCCAGCGCTGCAGATTACTTCTAAAGTGACGTTGGTTGTGATGACTCATAGGAACACAGAACATGAAGTTTGGAATGACTTTTCTGCGTCTTATTCTCTAGGGACCAGTCCGTTTCTGGAAAACGGTTTGTGGTTCCACAGTAAAAGCATTATTGTTCTCAACTTTAGTCAAACATGACATCCATGGAATTTCATTGTGATTGGGTGGGGATGGAGGGCCAGGGGGGGGGGGGAGTTACGCTCTTATATACTCGTATGAAGGGCTTTTGAATGGATAACTTTCAAATAAGCACCAGCCTTTACTAGGAACTTTTCAATCTACTCTTCTTCTTTTTTAATCTTGTTTGCAAAGCGTAAAATGAACCAAATTTCTATAACGCATGCATAGGCCTCTGAATGCAGTCAACAGACTTTTTTAATAATAGTAAATTCACAATCAAGAGACAAATTCCAATTTCTTTACAACTCAATTACTGGCAAAGATGTTTGATGACTGTGGCAAGAAAACAAATCTGTTAATAAGATGACCCACCCCCACACCCCTCCCTACCCCCAAAAGTGAAGATTTTGTTATAATCTTAGGATGAATTCAAACCAGAAACTTACAATAAGACAGGAGACAACTCAAGAACCCGTACGTAAGGTGAGGTAAAAGGTAAAGGTGTCCCATAACCTGTGTGGTCGTAGGCGAGCGAGGCAGCAGACACCTCAGCTTCTCTAGAGGCCAGCATATTGAGGATGGCGCCCATCTCCTCTCCCTCGCTGCTTTACCTTTCCTGTCCCTAAAAAGGGCAGGTACCCATTTACAGCTGGGTAAACTAGGGGACTGTAGTGAAGCCAAGGCGAGCAAACGGTCACCCATCCAATTAGCAACCACGCTCGACGATGCTTAACTTTAGCTTGGAGAAAGTGAGTGCTCTGACCACTGAGCTATCACATACCCTCGTACGTACAAGTTTTTTTTTTAAAGTGAGTACACCTTAAGGTTGAAATGAGCAGCGTGGGAACAGCAGGAAAAAGAACGTCACACAGAAAATGAGGCAGCAAAGAGAGATATAACTGAGACACCTTGGGAGCGTACGCAAACAGTATTAAAAGTTCAACACACAAATTGCGCAAGTGTGTTCTTACCACAGTACTGCCACTTATCTGGGGGGATTTTTCTCCCAAGAAATGAGAGCCAGCCTGATTCTCTCGAGTGTGCATATCCTCAGCAAAGCTTGTTTTGCCAGCAGAACTACCCAAAGTTTGTGTTGCACAAATAGAGAAAGAAAAGTTCCGGGACTGTCTGGATGATCTGATCATTTTTCATACAAAAATATACGATAGAAAAATATCATATACACACACGCGCGTGCTCATGCACGCACGCACGTACACACGCACGCACACACACACATTTCACAAACTTTTTTTTTAAACCATCCCTCAAAGTGTGTGTGTGTGTGTGTGTGTGTGTTGTGTGTGTGTGTGTGTGTGTGTGTGTGTGGGTGTGTGTCTGTCTGTCTGTCTGTCTGTCTGTCTGTCTGTCTGTCTGTCTGTCTGTCTGTCTGTTTCTGTGTCTGTCTCTGTGTGTGTGGTGTGTTTAGGTTTATCGTCTCATCCGAAAGACTAGTACCCAGACCACCACTCATGGTGTAATGGATGGGAGAAAAGTTTCTGGCGCAAACGGGGATCAAACCACCACACACTTCCGACCTGGACGTGTTGCTTTCCAGGCAGTCTCCACATCACCACCTTCACTCCTGCGGCCACCTGTACGTCATTTGAAACTTGCCCTCAGTGAGGAAAAGAACAACAGTATGGAATTTATCTATTTATTATGATCATTTATCTATTCTTTTATATCAGGATAATGGAATAAGCACTCATGTGCTTTTTTGCAAACAGTCCCCGAGCGTATGCAGTTTTGTCAATCTTTTCATCTGTTCCCACTGGCACACAATGGCCTACTCCTACGAAAAACAGAAGAGGATTTAACGTGTGTACAAGATGTACTGCATGCGTTCGCACACAGTGCCTCGGTTTATAGTCTCATCTGAAGGACTTTAGGGGAAAGTGTAGTCAGAACTGATGTTAACTCCAGGGAAAAATATCCCCTCAAACGGGAATCGAACACGGGTTGTCAAATGTCGAGCGCAATGTTCTGACCACTAGACTATCCCGTAGACTGATAGATAGAGCCACTTTCTCATTTTTTTGAAGTTTTCCCCATGGATTCTTTACAGCAGCAGAACCGTGGAAATCTCTTTAGTTTTCATCACAGCACGCAGGGCTGTTACTTTTATCTTTGAAAGACTTCTGTCAGTACTGAGGAAATACAGTGTTTTGGTAGAGAGATATGGTCATGCGGAGGGCAGCACTGTTTACATTTTTCTCCGTCACTCGCACACTGTTTGGCCTTTTCTCTTCCGCTCACCTTGTGTTTTACTTGTACTTTCTGTGGCCTCTATCACGCCTAAATGTCTGTGTGTTTCTTGGACTCGTATGGGATAGGTTGGAGAGAAGAAAAAAAGAACAGTCTGCAGACGAACAATTATAATCTGCAAATCTATACAGTCTGCATCCCTGCTGTGGGCTAAGGATCAGCTACATCACAGCTTCCATCCCCATCTGAAGCTTTCTGATCAATGCTTAGAGAAGATATCGCCTGAATCAGCCTTAAAATTGTATATTTTGTTTTAACTGCAATGAGAACGAAACACTTAAATCATATATGCTAGTATCGTTGATAGGAATATGACTCTGAAAGACTTGTCACTCTGCTTAATTAGCAGTGCTGTTTCTATGAAATTAAAAGAATGTAAACTAGTGTGAGTGTCTGTGTCTGTCTGTCTGTCTGTGTGTGTTTGTGTGTGTTTGTGTGTGTGTGTGCGTGTTCGCATGTGTACACATGCGTGAGTGTTTGCAAACATGTATATGTCTGTGTATCTAAGTTGTTATATTTATCCATGATTTTGTCTGTGTCTGTGTTGGGCATATCTAAAACAACATCAAGAAATGACTTTCTGTGGTACCAAAACTCCTAAGAGACCAATTACAAGGAAATAGATGGCTGCGCAAAAAAAAACTATCTATCGTTCCTCTCAAACTATACCGCAAGCTGACGTAATTTATTAGTATATTCCAGAGGTTCACTATTCTTTCACTGTTTTCTTGCGAGTCCAGCATAGAGAAAAACTCTTCAAAAGTCTAAGCAAACAAAAACATGAATTTTACTTTTAGAAATACTCTTCGGATAAAACAGTGGGAAGAGAGAAAAAGGTTCTCCTAAACTACAAAGGGAAGTTACTCTTGTGGTGTGATAGCCTCACTTTAATCCACAATAGCAAAGTGACTGTGAAGGCTACACTCCTGCTTTAGATTTTGGCACTTTTCCTTCTGTTTTTCTATATGACTCTTTTATTCATACCAGATGTAGGAAGGCATCAACAGAAATAAAAACCACTTTTGTGAAAGACTAGTCTTTGACTCAAAACTCATGTGATTTTGCCCAAATTTGGTAGGTTTGAATTTTTTTGTTTTTCATCAAACACTGTACCCCCTCAGTCTTTTATCGTCTGCTGGTCTATTTTCCTTACCCCAATATGCATGCGCGGGGTCAACGCTGTAGGAGCACAAGCAATCCTCATTTGATGATCATTTCCAACTTTTTCGTCACTACCTGGTATTGCTCTATGTCCTCAATAGTGAATACTGCATTTTTTAAATATATTTTACAAAATATATGAATATCATCACCCATTTTTTTCTGACAAGCACTCTATAGAAAATACTACATCGCTGGTAAGCTAATACAGAAGTGTAACCGGAGTAGCGCTGCTCATCATGACAAAGAGGAAGAGCAATCTGCAGCCGCCAGAAATGAGGTTTGTGGCCACTTTCCTCTCGAGGCCAATTACTGAAAAATCATGGTCCGTGGCTCCACAGACAGAAAGTTACCCATGCTCCCAGAAGAGGCGGACCATCAGATCTCTATGACACTGCTTCCACCATTCATTATCAAACCCGTGTGAGGGGGGTTGGGCTTTTTTTCACTGAGGACCAGACTGGTCAAGTAAACTGTCTCTACTGAAACTCTTTATAGAAGGTTGGATTGTAAATTTTAAACGTTGTAAGACTAAAACTACAGAATCTCTTCAGATTTGCCTATGTTCTATCAGTCATAGGAAGCAGGACAGAAAGTGTTGGTTGCAAACAATAGGATACTGTGCAATGTATTGATCTCCTTTATACTCTTTAAAGACTCGGAAAATACAAACTTAGAAAAGAAAAATGATCAATCTGTTTGCATAACTTCCCAGTGGAGATGCCGGGGACCTATTTGTGTAAACAGCATCTCCACCTCCTGAAAATTCTGTACCATTTTTCCATCCCTCTCTTTGTTTTAACCTTGTTCCTTTTCTTCTTCCACCTCCTTCTTGTCTATTTTCTGCCTTCTTGACCCATTCTCCTGCCTTTTTTCAGAAATACTGAAAATATAATAGTTCCCTCACATATCATGGGCCTGTTTCGTTAAGATCTTAAGGGCAGCGCGATGTATTTCTGCTTATATTTCAAGACGTAGACAACAATAGTTGCTGTTTGCGTGTAGAAGTTTGCGGAACAGTCCTGCAGACATTAACGTTTCAACTAATCATTGAATAGATGGAACTGTGTGTGTGTTTGTGTGTGTGTTGTGTGTGTGTGTGTGTGTGTGTGTGTGTGTGTGTGTGCGTGCGTGTGTGTGTGCTTTCGTGCGTGCGTGCGTGCATGACAATGCAATCTTCAAAAATGACTAGGGCATAGAGGCACACATTATCAAAAGGCGTCAAAGGCCCACTGCTGTCAAACAATTCACATAGTCATATTTGTTTAAGAAATGAATAAGACAAGTTCTTTTAAAATGAATTTCTTATAATTTTATATAGAAAGCGTGACAATGACGAGAGAGAGATCAACTCAAATCAAAGCAAAGCAAACCCAAAATTTTATTTCCAGATGGTACATTGAGTAAGCAATAAATTTGCTTTTTTCATCAAGCCATCTAACAAAAACAAACAAACAAAAGAACCCAGAACCCCCACCACCACCACCACCACCACCACCAAAAAAAGAATGTAATAAAAATTTAAAAAAGCAACCAAAAAATACAGAGAAACAGAGAGAGAAAAAGAGACAGACACAGAGATACACAGAGAGACAGAGACGGATTCATATATATATATATATATATATTATATATATAATATATATATATATATATATATATATATATTATACATTACATTTGCTCTTTTATATCGAAGATAATGGAAAAAGCACTCTTGTGATTTTTACATCCAGTCCACGAGTGTATGCAGTTTTGTAAATTTTGCCATCTGTTCCCACCGGCACACAATGGCCTACACTTTTCGAAAAACAGAACAGAAGAGAGAGACAGACAGACACGCAGAGAGACAGAGACAGAGATAAAGAGAGAGACAGAAATACAGACAGAGACAGAGACAGAGAGACATAGAGAAAACTCTCGCCAAATGAATGACCAGGCGTTCTGTCCCAAACAAAAGGAAATCCACTCTAAATCTCCTTCAGTGGCCTATCGCTCCCTAAACTCCTTTGGCCAGCTCAACAGCATTGGAACACTTGTCCTGTGCAGAGCGGGGCACTGGGGTCTGGAATAGAATGGAATACAATGGAATGGAGTTGTCAGAGCCACTTTTCTCTATTGATTTCTTTTTTCTCTCTTTTTCTCTGTATGGAGTTTTCCCTGTGGATTTTGCTTACGGTAGCAAGGCCATGAAAAAATGTCCTTCAGAATAGACCATGCATGGATTCTGGTTTATTTGGTTTTGGGTGGGTTGTTTTGTTGTTGTTTTTGAGCGGGGGTGCTTTTGTTGAGGGTTTTTCTTGGGAAAGGGGGGGGGGTTGTTGGTGTTCTTTGTTGTTGTTGTTGTTGTTGTTGTTGTTGTTGTTGTTGTTGTTGTTGTTGTTGTTGTTGTTGTAGCTTTCCTCAAGTTTTATCGGCAGTCGAAGGACAGACACTACATCCGAGTGGCGAAGACTCCCATGATGTTGTCAACCCAGGATTTCTTTTGGCGGCCTCTTCCTCTCTTGCCCTCCACTGTTCCTTGCAAGATGGTTTTTGCTAGAGTGTTGTGTCTTCTGGTGTGACCAAACCACATCAGCTTTCTCCTCTTTACTGTGGAGAGCAAAGGCTCTTGGGGACCCACACGCTTTTTGATTTCTTCTTCCACATAGTTATTGGTCTTGTGTTCTTTGTGTGATATTTTGAGGAGTCTCCTGTGGCACTTGTTCTCGAATGCTTGAATTCTCCTCTCTAACTCTGCTGTCAGAGTCCATGATTCACAGCCATATAGGAGAATAGATATCACGAGGGATTTGTAAGGTGGTATTTGGAGCAGGAGCTGATGTTGTTGCTTCTGATGATCCTCTCGAGTCTAGTTACCTTCATGATGGCAAAAACAGTTGCATAAGCTAAATTTCACCATCGGCGAACCTCGGAGCTCTAGGCGATGAACGAACGAACAGAACTCAGCAGTATTGTAGGGCAGATAGCCTAGTGGTTAGAGTCTGGAACTGCCAGTCTGACGGTCCGGGTTTGATCCCCCACTGAGGCTGTGGAGTGTGGCCAAGTCTCCTCTCTTTCTTTTCTCTGCTTTTCTTTTTTTCGTTCCTGGGATAGAGCTCTCAAGTTCACCAATGGTGAGATTTATCGTGTAGGGCTCAGACCACAGTAAAGTTTTGCCACTTTTCTGTTTTCCTATAATTATCACTCTTGCATTCCTACTGCATGTGCTAAGGCATCTACAGAAATCAAAAGCACTTTTTGTGAAAGACTAACCTCTGACTCAAAAATCTGATCTTGCACAAATTTGGTAGGTTTGAATTTTTTATATACTTATTCAGCAAACACTGTACCCCCTCAGCCCTTTGTCGTTTGCTAACATCCTAACCGCAATCTGCATGCGCGGGGTCAACTCTGTAGGAACACAAGCAATCCTCATTTGATGATCATTTCCAACTTTCTCCTGACTAGCCGGTACTGCTTGATGTCCTCGATTCCAAAACCAAGAACCCAGAGCATTTTTTCATACTTTAAAAATTCTGTGAATATCAACAACAAAAATTTCCGACTCCGTAGAAGATACTACATGACCCGCAAGCTAATACAGGAGTGTAACCATACAATCATTTTGTTTCCTCACCGTGAAGGAAGCCACATTCCGACTTCAGGGGATTTCTGTCTTTTTCAAATCAACAGTTTGTATTTTTGAAGTTCAAGCTTATTAATCTTTTTTTTCCATTTACTTGTGTGTGTAATTTGCTTTTTCATGACTCCTTTTCTAACTTTCTAAAGCCATCAAAATACCGTAATACCCTTATGCTTTGAAGTATAAAACTTTTATTATTTCTTGACTGGTGGTGACTATTTTTATGTATCACTTTCCTGATCAAATTAGTCCCATATCTGCCAGTGGCTTAAGCCTATCCATGTCACCCAGAAGACGCAAATTAAAACAAAAACAAAGAAACAAACAAGAAAACAGAACACGCACGTAAAACAACATTTTTCCTTCATAGTGTTGAAAATGTCAAGAAACTTTACAATAGCCAGCATGAAGGATATAAGGTGGTCGAGAAAGACTAAAAGAGAAAAAAAACGAACGAGAAAAAATTGCAACAATTAAAACATTTTTACCTGCATGACTAATGTTTTGCCCCTAAATTAAGAATCTGGAGTTTATCAGTTGTTCTAGCCGACCAACAACAAATAAAAGAAATTCTTCATCTAGTTCTAGAATCTCAACTTGTCTGCAATCAGTTTCTCGATACAGAATATTTGAATTTTTAATAAAAAATGTCTCGATCGCTTGCAAGATATGTTTTAATGAGACTATGTTTCTTTGCAGTAAATTTAGAAATGCCGTTTTTATTTCATTACATCACAGAAGAAACACAGAGTCGGTCTGAATCCTTGAAATCAAGTTTGCATGTTGTAATTCGCTGGGAAAAGGATGAAGGGATGTGAATATTGTGACATGTGATGCATTGTAAAGCATTCAAGATTTCTTGTTGGTATTTTTTTTATAAGATAAGGGAGGCAATGCAAAGGTCATGGTGTCCCTGACAAATTTCGTGGACCAAAGCAAAGTAAGCAAATGATATTATGGTGAGGAAATAGGAAGTACATAATTGATCCTGATAAGCATGTTTCTGAGCATACACGGACGCTGTGTGTATGTGGTGGTGTGTGTGTGTGTGTGTGTGTGTGTGTGTGTGTGTGTGGTGGTGTGTGTGTGTGTGCGTGTGTGTGGTGGTGTGTGTGTGTGTTGTGTGATGTGTGTGTATGTAGTATGTATGTGTGTGGTGTTGTGTGCGCTCGTCTTTTATTTTATTCTTATTCTATTTTTTTAATCGAGGATAAGGAGATCAGTAGTCATGGGCTTTTTTGACATCCAGTCTCCGTGTTTATGCAGTTTTGTATATTTTGTCCTCCGTTCCCCCAAACATAATGGCCTACTCTTCTGAAAAACGGAACAGGTTTTAAAGTATGCGCAAGATGTCTGCGTACGTTCACACTCGAGACCTCAGTTTATAGTTTCATCCGAAGGACTTGTGTGCGGGGGGAGGGGGGTGTAAGTGTGTCATAGTAGAGTAAGAGAGCAGAGAGAGGGGCAGAGAGAGAGACAGACAGAGAGACAGAAGAGAGAGATAGAAAAAGAGAGAGACAGAGACAGAGACGAGAGAAAAAGAGAGAGAAAGAGAGAGAGAGACAGAGAGAGAGAGATTTCCAGTGTACAGCGAGCAAGGATCTATGCCATACTCCCAGAGCCTGTTCTGTCCTCCACTATCATTTAGCTGTTGTAACAAGAAACAAAACGAAAAAGGAATTCAAATGTGTAATCAAACACAAAAAATAAGATTCTGATTTATGGCCCCATTGAGGAAAACAATTTTGACCAAAAAAAATGAAAAGAAAAAGAAACCCGTAAGGTTCCTTGGAAAACGAAAGATAAGAAGAACATAAAAAAAAAAAAAAAAATTTATGTTGGCTGTCTGAGCGTTCGAAGAAGCAGAAAGAGGTAAGAAAAGAAAAAAAAAAAACAACTGTTGGCTGTCTGAGGTTCGATGAAGAAGAAAAGAGAAAAAAGTTTTCGAATAAAAAAAGAAGAGCGAAGAAGAAGAAGAAAAGAACATTTTGGGTTTGTCTGAGACTTCGATAAGAAAGAAAGAAAGGAAAAAGTGTTTGTTTCTTCAAAGAAGAAAAAGAAAATGATAAAAAATGTTTGTTGCTTCTGAGTGTTGACGAAGAAGGAAAAGGGGGGAAAGGTTTGTTTGATGTTTTCGAAAAAGAAAAAAAAAAATAAAAAATTTTGAGACACATGATCTCTTCTAGTAGTTCGGTGCCTAATGAAGATGGAATGAAAATGAGATGATCATAAACTTAATTTGTTCCATCCTCTCTGTGTTTGACGAAAGGGAAAAGAATGAAAAGAAAATTTTTGAAGAAAAGAACGAACAAACAAACAGGAACACGAAATGTCGCTGTTGATGCGTTACCTGAACGAGAAAAAAAAGAAATGGGAAAAGAACAGCAAAAAAGAACAGAACATCGCGTATCTGAGCACTTCCGAACAGAAAGTAAAAAGATGGAGGAGTTAAAAAAAGAAAACAACAAAAAGCAAAAGTCTTGTTTCCAATTGTAGATAGAAACAATAATGAACATGTTTACAGATTTGTTTATAATTGTATATTGAAAGGAATTTCATATACTTTAATATCTCACACAGCCGAGACTGGGCGCAGGCGACACCCATGACGAAAGCGCTCACACAACACACACATGCACGCACACAGCACATACCTACAGACACACATCTTATACACCACACACACTCTCTCTCTCTCTCTCTCTCTCTCTCTCTCTCTCTCTCTCTCTCTCTCTCTCCTCTCTCTCTCTCTCTCTCTCTCTCTCTCTCTCTCACACACACACACAAACACACAACAAACCACCACGCACACACGCACGACCACACACACACACACCACGTAGCCCCACGCACACACACACACACACACACACACACACACACACACACACACACACAAAACACTCACACACACACACACACACACGCAAACAGAGAAAGACAAAAACCATGACAGAGAAAATTGAAATTGATGGACAGATAAGCAAGCAATTTCAATGAGGAATTTCTAACATGTCCTTAACCTTTTTCCAGGTTTTCTACTTATAGTTAGAGAGCTTGGCCAGGGGGAGAAGTGGGGTTCAAACGTTTCAGTCATAATTTGACAGCATGACACATTTTATCATCTATTTTTATCATTCTTTTACAATTGTTTTTTTTGTTTAAGCGCTGGCTTTCCCCCAATCAATGTTAAGCAGCGTGAGCGTGGTTCCAATGGATGGGTGACCATTTGCGCGCCTTGGCTTCTGTACAGTTCCCCCAGTTCAACAGCTATAAATGGGTACCTGCCCTCTTTAGGGTTTAGAGAAGGTAAAGCAGTGAGGAGAGGAGATGGCGTCGCCCTAATAATTTTATGCTGGCCCCGTAGAAAGTGAGGTCTCGACGCCTTGTTCCCCTACGACCACATAGGTTACGGGGACACCTACATTTTGTTCAATACAGTTGCAGATAGGGAAGGTAAAAAAACACGTTTTAAATGTGTTTTGTTTTTTTCCCCTTTTAGCGTTTTTCAAGTTAATTGATTGACCAAAGTATTTTTTTTCGGAAATTTCTAAGACATATCTAACCCAAAAGACATTCTAACTCCTTAGACTTCTACATCATAAAAAATAGGCGCAATATTTCCTCTTTAAAGCTCCTCCCATATTTGAATTTGTTTGTGTTCGTACTGTGCACTTAGAAAGAAACAGGTTGGAAAGAGGAAGGCAAGATGAGTAACCGGTAGCATATTCCTTGCCTATACCCAGAGTTGTTGAACTTGACCACGAATCTGGTGTTTGTCACTGGTGGTAGGGTCCAAGGTGACGAAATGTTGTTACATTCTCCATCAACAGGCCAACACCAATGTCTTTTAAGACGAGAAGGGGGGTTGTAGCATAAATTACTTTGACATGAGGCAGCAGGAAGAGATTGTGAAGATCAGTTTACACAAGACAGATTTCTATGTAAATTGTAAACATTGTTAATTCAGCCACAAGAAGAGAGAGCCTTGGTTCTAGCCCCATTGATCTGACTGTGCTGTCTTAACCGACAAGGAAAAAAAGTATGGAGGAAACTGTGTTGGTCATGACCATTTGACACCATGACACTTTCAAAACCTGTCTGTCTTCTTGATTGTGTGTTTTGTGGATGGGGGGGGAGAGGAGAGACGACAGTATTTGTATGAGGGGAGATTGTAGAGAGACAGAGAAAGATACACACAGACAGGGGACAGAACAGAGACAGACAGAGAGACAGAAAGAGAGAGAGAGAAGAGAGAGGGAGACAGACACAGATTTGTTGCTACCCACATAAAAATGTACAAGGTTTGTTAACACCTCATTCATCAGTTGCAAATGACCCATGTCAACATATTCTTTTCAAACACGGGGAAAAAAATAAAAACAAATTTTTTTTTGCTGTGCTGGGGTGGTAACCCTTCCTGTGAGAGTGTTTATCCAGGCCACAAAGACCATGACACAAAAATTTGAAAAAAATCCCAAAACACAGGAAAAGACCAGTATGCAAATAACTTTGCTGAATGTTTGTCTTGTACCCATTACATCACAAAAGTCACAATGCCTCTGACTATCAAAGTGCAGCACGACACACACGTACACATAATAGTTATATCATACATTACTTGATGGACATGAAGTAGGAAAACAGAAAAGAAAAAAGAGAAAGCTAAGAAAAAATACAAAACTGCCAAAAAAGAGAGTAGAAAAGAAAAAAAACCGTCATGCATAAACCTTCTAAAACTCTGGCACTTACACACTGTATACTAAAATACATCCCTACCCTCTCCCTTTGTATTGATATGAAAATGAGGGTTATTGTAGAAAAAGAGTTGTGTATATATATATATATATATATATATATATATATATATATATATATATATATATATTATATATATATATATATATATATATTATTTTATATATAAGTATTGCCTGTGACTAATTAGAAAATATCGTGCTATAAAGATCAACGTGTATTACATTGTACCTTTTGAGAGGTGAAAATCACCCAAAAAAAATCCAAACCGCTGAAGTTAATGTAAATACTCTGTAGCATACACAATTTTCCTGAAAAAATGAAATAAATCCAAAAAACAAAAAAACTGCACGTGTTCACACTTAACATGTCTGTGTTTCAAAAACTTTTCAAGAGCTCTTCTATGAGTCAATTACATTCAAAACCCCATCTTCCATGAAAAGAAGTATTTTTTTAAAAACCCAAACGGTTTTGGAATTGTTGGGGCAATTTCATTTTCCAGAGATTTCCCTGAAGGGTTGCTGACAGCTGCAGCAGTGTCATGTCTGATGTCTTTGGGGCCCTGGTGTGGCACCTTCCCACAATGACTGACTGCTCATTTGTGAAACCTCAAGATGAAGCAGGCAGAAATGGGCTGAGAGGTAAAAAGGCGGTAAGCTGTGGTACAGTGAAAGAAGAGGGGGGCGAATGATGCTGGAAGCTGACGTAATCACTGTCTGATTATTCCTTTGTTAATAGCTTGTCCTATAGGTATGGACACTTTCTTTTTCACAGAGAGAGAGAGAACAAGACGACAGACAGACAGACAGACAGACAGACAGATAAACAAAGGGAAAGAACAGTTGCTAGATGTTTCCAGTTTTCACTGTTTAATTTCTTACATTTGACATGTATAAAATTCAATGGACAGAAGCCATGACAACATTATCTAGATCCCCATTAGAAACAAACAAAAAACACGCCTTTTCTTTTCCATTTCAATGTTAGCTAGAACTTGTGACCACTCTGATTCTTTGTCTTGTATAATTATTACTGTGCACGTACACTGGATGTGGGGGCGGGATAGCTACGCGATCAGAGTGCTGGCTTTTCCCAAGTCAGAGTTGAGCAACGTTGGGCGTGGTTACCAAGTAGATGGGTGACCGTTTGCGTACCTTGGCTTCAGTACAGTCCCCCAGTTCACCCAGCTGTAAATGGGTACCTGCCCTCTTTAGGGTCAGGGAAGGTAGAGCAGCGATGGAGAGGAGATGGGCGCCGCCCTCAATATTCTGGTCCCTAGAGAAGTTCAGGTCTCTGATACCTCGCTCCCCTACGACCGCCTAGGATATGGGACACCTTTACCTGCACTGGATGTAAAACATGCATGGGTGTGTAAAAAGAAAGGTAAAATGAGGTCTATGGTCAGAAACTCTTTATCTGCATAGCATCTGTACCAGTGCTGCACATTGAATCTGGTGTTTTTCATTGATCTGGTTCAGGCTGACAAAAAAATTCACCAATATCTTACGTTCCGTGGGTTGCTTTTTCCTCTGGGTTAAGGGGGTCTGGCATTATGTTCTCATAATAGGAAGCAGGAGAGAGAGATTGTGAAGCTGAATTTCTATAGTCAGATGTGGTATGTAAATTGTAAACAGTATCAAGTCAGAAACAGGAAACCAGCTTTGGCCTTGAAACCTGATTCTTGTGCTGTAACTGGACATGAACAATATGGAGGGGGAGTGTTTGGGATTTGGGTTTACTATAGATATGGTAGATTAGAAAGAGATTGCAGATATATTACATTCTGTTGAATGGGGGGAAAAAACACTTATAAAGAAAAAAGATATTCATGACAATGCTGTAGAAATAGGACTTTGTCGAGATAAGAGGATTTTAAAAAATCTCTGTCCTTTGATCATTCTTATAGACATTTGCAGATTTGGATAAGCATTCATTGGAGGTCGACAGTGTGCTATCTTTTGAAGTGTCCGTCCTGGAATCAACCACACCTAGAAACTACAAGCCACAGCTGTCCTGTCAAAGAATGTGGAACAACCCTCATGAAGACAACATACATGAAGTGGTCTAACAGTGCTGCAAAGTCTCCCTACTCAGCCCTTAGTAAACTCAACACATGGAAGAATCCAACTAGGTTTGAAAAAAGGTTCCTGCCAACACTGATTACACAGACAAGGGGTGGCAGGGGAAGGTGAAGAAGTGCAGAGCAGGAAGCTGAGGCAATCCTTCACCTGATGTCTGCTGTTCACCACCTCACACACAGCACCTTATTCCACCCTGGTGTTTAAAATACCAGCTGGTGCTGAAATTCCTTGGGGGCAGTCTTTGACATGTTGTCCAACAAATTGTAATTAACCCTTTAAACCTGAAAACCTCTGTTTTTTAGGGTGGTGGTAGTGCTGGTGGTGGTGTTGAGCTTTTATTGTCGTTTCTTGGTTGGGTTGTTGTTTTTTAATTGCTGAATTAATTTCGAATCATCATTCACTTCTTTCACAAACAGACACACGCACAGACACAGAGACACGCACACGCATGCACGCACGCACGCACGCGCACACACACACACACACACACACACACACACACACACACACACACACACTGTATTAAGTGAATATAAGCATATAGATATTCAAGGTAATAATGAACTACTGACATATTGACTAAAACTAACCAAAAAATCCCACGATTGCTTTCTTGTTTAGACTAGATGTTGTCATCTGTATGTGCAGGGTATGTATGTGACTGGTATTGACATAATGAATGAATAAAGAAAAGCAGTGTGGAGTCTGGGAACCTCTTTCTGCCAGCAGAACATTTGCTTTGGGGTTTTTTCTTTCTCAAACATTCGCTTGCTGGAGATACTGGTCACCAGAAGATAACAACCATTTACCAAAGATTCTCCCCACAGACAGCCATCTTTGTCCTCAGCAGTGCATGTTCTGCCTTTCTCCTGCAGGACTTATTTCTTTCTTTATTTTATTTATTTATTTATTTATCTATTCTTTTATATCGAGGATAATGGAATAAGCATTCATATGCTTTTTTTACATCCAGTCCTCGTGTGTATGCAGTTTTCTTTTGTAAATCTTGTCATCTGTTCCCACCGGCACATGATGGCCTACTCTTATGAAAAGCGGAACAGGTTTTGACCTGTGCGCTAGATGTTCTGCATGCGTTCACACACTGGGCCTCGGTTTATAGTCTCATCCGAATGACTGATTATCAAAGAACATTAATTTCAAAGATTATCACTAAGCCTAGCAAAGGCCATGGTTTTGTTTTCCCATTTCTTTTTTATGCTCACTCAGAAGGCCAGTTGTTGAAGACAATAAACTAAGTACCTCAATATCCAAACTCCTGTCACTTCTGATTGGTTGGTTATTATTTAGAAAGTTTGTTTTCGGGAGGACAGAAAATCATCTTTGCGTGCTATGTATCCATAATGGTCTAGAGTTTTCGAAAAGGTTTTTTGGTCGTGCTTTGTTTTTCTTTCTTCTCTCTACAACTGAAAGTAATTTTGCTGTAATTGATCCCACATGAAGAAACCTCACACCAAGTCACTCACTGCGGCTGCACATTACTTCCCCTGACCTGTCAGCCATTACAGACATTTCCAGTCCGGAAACAATCAACAGCAGCACACCAAAGGGAGGCTACCCTGTCAGAGAAGTGACTTCCCTTCTGAATTGATATTGGACAACTCCCCCCCCCCCCCCCCCCCCCCTCCTTTTCTTCTGTAACTTTTCTTTCTTGGGCAAATTGTTGTTGTTCCCAGTGGGGGTGGTAAATCAAATTCTGGTTTTTGTCTTTGATCACTGTGGGGAAATTGTTTTCTGCTGTGATGGCCTATGATGGAGGGGGAGGAGGGGGGAGAATGGACCAGGGGAGATAAGAGATACACCCCATAGCACTGTGTGTCTCTGATGCCCTTGCTGAGTTAGCAAACAGGAAAATGGAAACAAACGTTTCTTTGTCTTCTCTGAGCAAACAACATACACATAGACAACTGTTTGCCAGAAAACTGATGCTGCATCATGATGATCAGTGGATCGGTGGTCTAGAGGTAACACGCCTGTTTAGAAAGCTAAAAGTCCGGGTCGGAGTGTGCGGTGGTTCGAATCCCTTTTGGGCCAAAAACTTTTCCCCCTGGGCACTTGTCTTTTGGATGAGACGATAAACCGAGGTCCCGTGTGCTATACAGCGATGTTTGGCGCACTATAAAGAACCCACGGCAACAAGAGAGTTGTCACTGACAAAATTCTGTAGAAAAAAGCCACTCTGATAGGGAATCAAATACAGCTGCTTACAGGAAAAAGAAAAAAATAATGGGTAGGCGCTGCATTTGTAGTGACACACTCTACCCAGGAAAAGCAGCCCAAATTTCACGCAGAGAAATTTGCTGTGACATAAAGTGAAATAAAGCAAAGTAAGGTATAGTTAAAACATAGCAAATGAAACAACACTCACTTTCACAGGCTGAAGAAAAATAAAATCAAAAACACAAAAAGAAGAAAACCACATTAAGAGAACAGGTGATAAATGAAATGAATAGAGATGGGTATACACTGATGTATTAAGTTTCTTCTTTGTCAAATGCTGAGACAGCAACTATTGTTGCATGTCAGATCAGCAATAACCGTTGCGCTGCCGTTAAGCGCCTGACAAGTCAGGCCCAGTGCATTCCATTTCGGCATGGGAGACAATTCTTATCTAAGTCTGTCTTGGGGTAAAAGGCAGGAGAATGGACCAAGAAGGCAGAAAATAAACAAGAAGGATGTGACAGGAAGAAAAGAAACAAGGCAGAAATAAAAACAAAGAGAGAGCTACAAAAGAGGGAATTCCTAGTACATAATTTCCGGACAGTGACAATGCTATTTATAGTGACAGGTCGCCGGTATTCTCACAGAGGAGCTGATGCATTTGAAACTCTTTAATTATTTTCAAAACAATGTTTCCAGCATTTTGCCCCCTGGAACCTGAGAGCCATCTTTACCTTAAAACTTTGATACCAAAGAAAATCTGTACTATATAGGTAGCATACCTGCCTAAAAATCTAATAGTCCGGGTTTCATTTCCATTTTGCCCTAAAAAAAATTTCTGTTTCGACAAAGATTTTCAATGCTGGTCTGGGTGATAGTCTTTTTTTATGAGACGATAAAACAAGATCCTGTCTGCAGTACGCATTAAGCACATGTAGAAGAATCTATGGCAACAAATGATTTGCCCCAGGCAAAATTCTGTGGGAGACAAGTTACACTGACAGGGAAACAAATACACATGCAGACAGGAAAAGAACAAGAATGCATGGTGCCACTCTTGTGGTAGTCCTCTCTGCCCAGGGAGAACAGCCCATATTTCATGCAGAGAAAGCTTCCGTGACCTAAAATGGTGTTCACTTCAATTCCATTCAAACCTCATCCAAAAACCAAAAAGTAGAAAACAATTCCTTGCCTCTTCCAAAAAAAAAAGGCAAACAACAACAACAGCAAACCATAGTAAAAGAACCATAGAGAAGAAACGAAATCAAAATGAAACATAACTGAAAACAATCAGCGAAAACGGTAAGAATAAATGAAAGAAAGAAAGAAAAAGTTGGAATGAAAGAATACACTAACAATTATGCAAAAAAGCACAAACGCAGAAAGATAAAACAGGCAAGGGCAAAGATTGATGGCAGCAGACGATAACAATACGGTTTAAAACTATGGCTGAGAAAGAAAAGACATCAGAAATCTTTCTCATGTGCCAGACAGCCTTTTCTTTCCAAAAATAAGAAAGCGAAACTAAAACGGCAGCGGCAGCAGCAGCAGCAACAACAACAACAACAACAGGAGCCGAACTATAAACATGATTAACAAAACGTACAAACAAACAAGCACGCAAACCAAAAACCTAAACAACATCTAGCAGCAACTTCTCCGTCTGTCTGTCTGTCTGTCTGTCTGTCTCTGTCTCTCTCTGTCTCTCTCTGTCTCTCTCTGTCTCTCTCTGTCTCTCTCTTCTCTCTCTCTCTCTCTCTCTCTCTCTCTCTCTCTCTCTCTCTCTCTCTCTCTCTCTCTCTCTCTCTCTCTCTCTCTCACACACACACACACACACACACCACACACCACACGAACAGTTGTGCCGACTCCACTCGCCCTAAAATCCTTTCGATGAGATTGTAAACATAGATCCTGTTTGCATATCTTGCGCACACGTTAAAACCTGTCCCGCTTTTCGGAAGAGTAGGCCATTGTGTGTCAGATGACAAAATTTAAAAAACCGCATACACACAGGGAATGAATGTAAAAAAAAAAGTACGAGTGCTTATTCCATTATCTTCGAAAAGGGAGAATAAAAGAAAATAACATTGAAAAATATCAGAATGACCATTCGTAGATTTTCAGGCACGAAAGTTATTTTTTTACATCCACATAATTTTGTCATCAATGAATTACTGCTCTAAACTCTTTGACACTGCCAGTGCAAGTACTTTCAAACTTCTTGTTAGCCACTACAGGAGACCTCTCAGGGGAGTTCTCCTTCAATCCTCAAGTTTAGTTAAATGTAACTATACCAGACGACATGTTCTCCCCTTAAAGGAAATGTTTGCTATAGATAAAGGAACGTTTATTCACAAAATCCTGTCGGAGTGCACTCCAACAACCTTATTTTAAGGCCAAGATTGTATTCCAGAGATCCAACAAAAAATTCAGCAGCCCGTACTAAGAATTTTCTATTTAAAACAACCCTCTCCTGCCCTGGTAGCATGCTGTGGAACATGCTGCCACCTAATTTGAAGTCCTCCCAAACTAGAAAGGTTTTTTTTAGTATTCATATCCACTTCAAGACATTACTAGACCTTAAATCAGCCTAAGTCGCTACTCCTGGACCTCTTTATATATTCTACATGATCAAAACCATTTGTCATGCATTTGCATCTCCAACCTCAAAGGCTTTGACCCACTCTCACCACAGGCACAGAAGCGTATGGAGAAACCGAATCTGAGGTCACCATGAGACCAGAGCAACGGGAGCCACGGAATCAGAGGCATTTTTTTTTGTATTGCAAGATGATCAATGGAAAGTTGGATGATGCAATGATGCTGCTGTGGAAGTGCAGGTGCTTTGAGACTACTTGACAGGGCTGTACTCTACGCTTATTATCATAACATATCCTTACGTCAAACTGGGACAGAATAGATACCTGCAGTGTTGGTCAGGTAATTTGAGCAACACTCTCAAACTCGCATCCGTAAAGTAGATGAAGCTCAACTGTGTGGTCCCAGCCTCCCCACTGAGCCCACAGCACACCCACTCTGGGTGGGAACCGAAAGGAGTCAAAAACAATTCCTATGACTCTAATAGGATTCGAACCCGCGACCTGCCGTGCTTTTTCTTGTGTGAGCAGGAGTGACAGTTGGCTGATGGTGTTAACCCTGTTGGCCCTGTGCCGCTGTGGGCTGAGGACAGGTGACACACTCCAGGTTCGGGGTTCAGCACCTAGAGCACTGACAATGCAAGTCAGAAAATGGCTGATCCAATTACTTCCCCTTTCCACCCCACCCCTCCCCGCCCAACATTCCAATGTTACTATACGACACAAGGGGAAAGGAATACCAGATGGGTGTGACTGGACGAGCGGTCAATTCACTGAATAAATGAATAGAAGATTTACAGAGTGCATGAAAGAAGGAGGTGGCAGGACGGTTAAAACGTTCATCTCTCTGTCACGTAAGCCGTGAGGTTCTGGGTTCAATTCCCATTTTCAGTTTAATAAGAAAATCGCACTGAGTGTCAAAGTCCCTCCGATGAGACTCTAAACCCAGGCCCTGCGTGCAAATGCATGCCCAGCATCTTGAGCACACGTTATTTTTATTTATTTTATTTATGTATTTATTTATTCTTTTATATCGAGGATAATGAAATAAGCACTCTTGTGCTTTTTATATCCAGTCCCCGTGTGTATGCATTTTTGTAAATCTTGTCATCTGTTCCCACCGACACACAATGGCCTTCTCTTACAAAAAGCGAAACAGGATTTAACGTGTGCGCAAGATGTTCTGTGTGCGTTCGCACACGGGGCCTCGGTTTATAGTCTCATCCGAAAGATTTGTGGGGAGAGTGGAGTCAGCACTGATGTTAACTCCAGGGAAAAATCCCCTCCAACGGGAACCGAACCTGAGTCGTCAAATTGCGAGCGCAATGTTCTGACCACTAGGCTATCCCGTCTCCCCATAATGGCAAGAACACAAAAGAAATCAAAACATCAGACATCCCCGAAAATGGATTGCTGCTACCTAATGGCTGGTAAACCATTGCATCAGCAAAATCTCATCATTGATGAACCTTGGAACTCTAGCCGAGGACCAAGAAAAAATGAGCCAGCATTAGAGAATGGCGACATAAAAAATGGAACATTTTGTTTTTCCTAACTCCACAGTATATAATGTTTAGACACGAAAATTGAATGCGACTGCACATGATGATAAGGCATTTACACAAATGATGATTTTTCTTCTTTTATCTTTTTGTTTCAATGTTTCATTATCTATGCTTGCTTTTTTTTTTAATGCCGTTTGGGTATTTTTCTGTTTTCTTTTCGCTTTGTTTTTAGATCTATTCTCTCTTTTGGTTTTTGAGTGTTTTCCATAATGTTATCAAAATGTTTTTAGCGTGAAAGGGATGTAACCGGAAGAATGAATTGCGATAAAAACGAAATTATACATATATCCAAAGATTGGTTTATAGTTATTTCTACGCCATCTTCACACAAACTGATGTTACTGACCTCTCCTCTCCTCTCTCTCCTCTCTCTCCTCTCTCTCTCCTCTCCTCTCTCTCTCTCTCTCTCTCTCTCTCTCTCTCTCTCTCTTCTCTCTCTCTCTCTCAGGTTACTATACCATTATGTAAGCAAGCACCTGAAGATGAAGTGCATTTTGTGTTATGCTGTCCAGAGTTAGAGGATGTTAGGCAGAGCTACATCCCTGTGAAATATAGTACGCAGCCTAATTCATTTAGACTGTTTACTCATGGCGTCAAGTCAGCATGAGGTAGTGCGCAGCTTCACTCTATATTTGTGTAAAGCCTTTAGAATAAGAGATACTTTATTATCGGAAGTCATATTTTTTGCTACTGATATTGTTAAAAGTTAAAGTCTGTCCAAGCCATAAGGCTCATCAGGCCGTGCTTATCCCGGTTTCTGTGGCGTTAAGCGACTGAGAGTCATAGACTCCCCCCTGGATAGGACCCATCTATCGCAGGTTAACCCCCAACACAAGGTGTACCCCTTTACACCTGGGGGGGTGAGAAAATAGACGTAAAGTCCTTTTCCAAGGGACAACGCCATAGCGGAATAGCTGGATCGAACCCGCAACCTTTTGATTACGACTACAACGCCCAACCACTAGACTACAGCGGCGCTACTAATATTGTTGCTAATACAATAATTTTGTTGTTGCTGCTGTTGTCTTTAATCTCACACCGAATACTAAGCAGTTTGGCAACCCCCTTCATGTATGGCCAATGCCTTTTGTGAATAAATCTTTCGAGTTCGAGTTCGAGTCCTCTCTCTCTCTCTCCTCTCCTCTCTCTCTCTCTCTCTCTCTCTCTCTCTCTCTCTCTCTCTCTCTCCTCTCTCTCTCTCAAAGATCCTTCGTACTCATACACCAAAACGCAAGTCACACAAAAAGACACCCAACCCCCCACCCCCACCCACCCCACCCTCCAGAGGACGGGTCTTGAACATTTCACACAGTGTCACGCCTTCACGATGACCGCGTCCTCCCATTCTTCCCCCTGTCCAATTAGAACAGGCAATCCAGTTTATGGGCACACGCGTTGCCTCTCTGGATCTGACCCAACAATGCTTAAAATTTACATACCCAGTCTCTCTCTCTCTATAGAAATTAAGCTTCGCAATCTCTCTCCTGCATCTTGTCAAGAAGCGTTTAGCCAGATCCCTCCCTCCCCCACCTCACCCACACCCCCACACTTCTCCCGTCCTGTCTGAAAGGCGAAGGCGCTCATGGATTTGCAAGAAATTGAGCAAATTATCGCCACCCTGGACCGACCTGTGATAAACACCAGATACTGGGGGCTAGCGCAAGGGGTCTGGCTTTGCAGGCAAGAAATGGCTGATCGAATTACTTCGCTTTTCCTTTCTTTCTTCCCCTCTACCTTTTTCTCTTCCCGCTTTCCAAAAGCACAGGACGAAATGTGTTTAGATATGGGAAGAGCAGGACAGGACAGGACAGGACAGGACAGAGACAAGGAGGTGACTGATCTGACCTACCAGACATTTAGAAGGAAAGGAAAGAGAATGGTTCGTGGATTCTGGCTGCTAATTTTGAAACGGTTCAAAGGAAAGAAAAAAATGCTTTATATATTTTTAAAACAGTGACGGTAAAATACACAGACACTTCAGTGAAAGTAATATCATTATTCTCAGATGCTGGAAATATTGGGTGGAGTAAGAATTGGAAACGTAAGATGATCGATTTTTCTGCCCTAGGTTCTGTTTGTTTTATTTTGTTTTTGTTTTTGTTTTTCTAGATGTTCTCTCTATTCTGGCAAGCAATCACCCAAAAGGATTAGACAATATTCGCACCAGCTTCTAATGTTGTCCAATCCAATCCCAATCCCTGATAAGGGCGGGAACTGGATGTAAAAAAGCACACGAGTGCTTATTCAACATCCTCGAAATAAAATAATTGCATTGCCTTGCCTTGCTGCCTTGCCTTGCCTTCCTTGCCTTACCAACCTTGTCAGCTGATACTGTGCCCACACATACCCCTTACCCCCCCCCCCTTCCACTTTTCTTCACCCCCCCCCCCCCCCCCCCCCGTCTCCCTCACTGTGACAGTTTAACAAACGAGGACCTGTTCCTGCACTGGGCCATGCAGCGATCCAAAAGACATTACCCCTGACCCCGCAGCTGTAGGAACACTCCAGGGGAATCTGTCCAAAAAAGGAAATCGCCCTTATCATTCCGAAACCATTTTTCCTGCCCTCCCCATGGAGACTAGCTTTCTTAAACGAATCGCAGGCCAAAAATGAGTTATACACAAGTTTGAGCTCCAAGACAAATGGAATGAAGACACACATGTTTTGTCTTTTAGTTCATTATATTTTAAGGGTTTGTGCAAATTAAGTCACAAAAATGTCTAAATTCGGAGAGAAAATTCTAGTTTCAGCGTCAAAAAAAAAACTAAAGGGGGAAAATATATCCATCGTTGTACCGTTATAACCTTTCCTATTCAAAGTAATTTATTCCCATAACGCTTCCATGTGTGTGACGCCGTAACTTCACATTCCTGATTTTTCTTTGGTCAAGTTTATTTGTAGACATACAGACAGACAGACAGACAGATAGACAGACAGATGGAATCTGTCGAGTAGCAAGGTTACAGGGGGGTTAAGTGTGCCTCACTGAAATGGCCTTTGCCTTTCTCTATCTGATGCAATGAAACTGAAAATCTCTCTCTGTCTCTCTTCTGTGTCTGTGTCGTGTGTGTCTCTCGCTCTCTCTCTCTCCTCCCTCTCTCTCTCCTCTCTCTCTCTTCTCTCCTCTCTCTCTCTCTCTCCTCTCTCTCTCTCTCTCTCTCTCTCTCTCTAGAGAGAGAGAGAGAGAGTTTTATTTATTTTTATCTTATTTTATTCTTTTATATCGAAGATAATGGAATAAGCTCTCATGTGCCTTTTTACATCCAGTCACCATGTGTATGCAGTTTTCTAAATCTTGTCATCTGTTCCCATCGGCACACAATGGCCTGCTCTTGCGAAAAGCGGAACAGGATTTAACGTGTGCGCAAGATGTTCTGCGTGCGTTTGCACACGGGGCCTCAGTTTATAGTCTCATCCGAAGACTTTTGGGGAATGTGCGAGTTTGTGTGTGTATGTGTGTGTGTGTGTGCGCGCGCGTGCGCGTGCGCGCGCGCGCGCGCGTGTTGTGTTGTGTGTGTGTGTGTGTGTGTGGTGTTGGTGTGTGTTGTGTGTGTGCCACACCAAGGCCCACAAGACATCAGACATGACACTGCTGCAGCTGTCAGCAACCCTTCAGGGAAATCTCTGGAAAATGAATTTGCCCCAACAATTCCAAAAGCCTTCCTTTTTTGAAAAATACTTCTGTCTATGGAGGATGGGGTTTTGGAATGTAATTGACTCATAAAAGAGCTCTTAAAAAGTTTGAAACAAAGACATGTTAAGTGTGAAGGCGTGCGGGGTTTTTTTTTCTTTGGGTTTTTTTTTTCATTGTTAAGGAAAATTGTATGTGCTTCAAAGTATTTTCATCAAATTCATCGAGTTGGATGAACTTTATTTTTAAAGTCTGAAAAAATACAGCGTAAAATATTGATCTTTTTTAGCATTATTTTTTCCAATTTATTATAGGCAACACTTTTATAAATACAACTCCTTCTCTACTGTTCCCCAAATTTTCATATGAAAACAGAGGGAGGGGGCTGGGAGGTATTTTATTATTCATAGTGTGAGTGTCCTAATTGTAGTTGATTATGCTTAACATATTTTCTTTTCTATTATCTTTTTTCTGCAATTTTTTAGTTTTAGTAATTTTACTCTTTCACGTTTTCTGTCTTCGTATTTTGTTTCCATTCCTGTCTTTGGGTGGCCATATTTTTATACTATGGTGTGTGTTGCGCTTTGCTATGACATTCAGGGGCATTGTGACCATTCTGATGGTCAAAAGACAAGCATTCTACAAAGTTATTTTCATAATGGCCTTTCCTTGTGTTTGGGGTTTCTTTAAATCATGTTTTTGTCATGATCTTTGTAGCCTGTATAAAACAGCCGAACTTGAAAAAGTGACCACCCAAGCAAGAAGTGTTTTTTCCAGCATTGACAATGATATGTCCTGACATGGCTTCATTTGCAACTGATGAGGTGAGCTGTTTAACAAACCTGATACATTTTTATGTGGGTAGCAACAAAAACTCTCTCTCTCTATCTTGATGTTTTATTATCATAAATCATATTTTTGTTACTGATTTTGTTGCTATGCAGTATTTTTGTTGTTATTGCTGTTGTCTTTCATCCCACACCAAAATACTAAGCAGATAGGCAACCCCCTTCATGAATGGGCCAATTGCCTTTTTGTGAATAAATCATTTCGAGTTCGAGTTCGAGTTCTAGATCTCTCTCTCTCTCTCTCTCTCTCTCTCTCTCTCTCTCTCCTCTCTCTCTTCTCTCTCCTCTCTCTCTCTCTCTCTCTCTCTCTCTCTCTCTCTCTCTCTCTTCCGACACCATACTCCTACAAGAAAACAAAAAAAATCACAAATAGGACTAGCTCTCTCAACTTCTGCCGTAATTAACAATGTCTACAATTTACATACCACATCATTTTTGTATAGACTGAGCTTTACAATCTCTCTCCTGCTTCCTGTCAAAATAATTTTATGCCAGACACTACCCCCCTCCCCCCCCCCCCCCCCCCCTTGTCTAAAAGACATTGGTGTTGGCCCGTTGATGGTGAGAATGTAACAACATTATCGTCACCTTGGACCCTACCCACCAGTGACAAACACCAGATTCGTGGTCAAGTTCAACAACTCTGGGTATGCAGGCAAGGAATATGCTGACTGGGTTACTCATCTTGCCTTTCCCCTCTTCCATTCTCTTTCCACTCTTACCCCCCTCCCCCACCCCCGCCATCATAGGCCATCACAGCAGAAAACAATTTCCCCACAGTGATCAAAGACAAAAACCAGAATTTGATTTACCACCCCCACTGGGAACAACAACAATTTGCCCAAGAAAGAAAAGTTACAGAAGAAAAGGAGGGGGGGGGAAAGTTGTCCAATATCAATTCAGAAGGGAAGTCACTTCTCTGACAGGGTAGCCTCCCTTTGGTGTGCTGCTGTTGATTGTTTCCGGACTGGAAATGTCTGTAATGGCTGACAGGTCAGGGGAGGTAATGTGCAGCAGCAGTGAGTGACTTGGTGTGAGGTTTCTTCATGTGGGATCAATTACAGGACAATTACTTTTAGTTCTTGAATAATAAACAGAAAAAACAAACATTGGTTAAAAAACACAACACGAAAAAAAGAATTCAGACTCTTGGGTACACATGAAATGCAAAGATATGTATCTGCTCCACAAACAAAAGATGTCACTCAAGAACCAACTCACCTGCTGTAAATGGGCACCCGCCCTCTTTAGGCTCAGTGAAGGTAAAGAAGCAATGGAGAGGAGATGGGCGCTGTCCTCAATAAGCTGGCCCCCTAGAGAAGCTGAGGTCTCTGATGCCTCGCTCCCCTACGACCACGTAGGTTAGTTATGGGACACCTTTACCTTTTTACCTTATGTTATAGAAAATAGTCTGTATGCTTAGGCAATGACATGTTAAATTGTGCCCATTTTGTAAAGAGAAAAACATAGTCTGTACGCTTACAGTCATACATAAGAAGTTAAATTGTATCCGTTTTATTGAGATAGAAAAATATAGCATGTACACTAACATACATAGATGCTAAATTATGTCCATTTTTTGTTGACAAAAAAATCCTTCTCCATTACTTTTATTTAAAAAATGATATTCAAATGTGAGCTACTTTGCATGTTGACATGACAGGAACAAAAATACGTGGCACTGTACGATGCACGGGGAAGCAAATTAGTTGTGGAGTATGTTTATAGATCGATAGTGGCTCGGTGGTCGAGAGCTAACGCGCCTGTCTTGAGAGCGAAGGGTTCGAAGTGTGTGGTGGTTTGATACCCGTTTGGGCCTGAATTTTTTCCCCCATCTATTAGACCATTAGACATAGACCAGTGGTGGTCTGGCTGCTAGTCTTCCAGATAAGACTATAAACGGAGGTCCTGTGTGTTACACATATATAGTGCACGTAAAAGAACCCACGGCAACAAAATAGTTGTCCCTGGCTAAAGTCTATATAAAAAAGCCACAGTGAGAGGAATACAAATTTACATAGAGACATGAAAAGAGAAAAATGGGTGGCACTGCTCTTGTGATAACCCGCTCTCCTTAAGGAGAGTAGCCGGAATTTCATGTAAAGAAAATATGCCGTTATTTAAAGTGTTACACACACACACACACACACACACACACACACACACACACACACACACACACACACACACACACACACACACACACACACACACACACACACACACACACACACACACACACACACACCATGAGCTGCACAAGATTAGCACCAAGATGTTGGTTCTGCAAGTGGAGAGTGGTGACAGAAACTTCTGATAAGGAAAAACCTGGGATGTGGCTAAAGAAGAAGGAACTAGAGAAGAACAGGGTGTAATCTGAATAATAAGGGAGAGGAGAGGGGGAGGGGGGACAGAAGTGGCGGGATGGGGGCGGTCCCTAATGAATTTCAAATCTTTTCAAAAAGCACAAGTCTCATCCCCCACAGGAAAGAATGGTTCACACGTTTAAAAGCTTAATCAAGATCAGTTGGACAACGTGTCACAGTCTGTCCCCGGGGCTTCTCTCCACCAGCTGCAGTCTTCAACTCCAGGGAGGGAAAGAGTCAGGGGAGGGGGAGTTTGCGTGAGGCAGTGAACAAAGAAGGCTTGGTGAATGATTGCTTCAGCCTCCAGCTCTGCATCCTTCTTTAAGCTGCTTCCCTGTCGTTATGACCAGTGTTGGTGTGGACCTTTTTTGGTTGTCAAACCTGGTTCAGCACTGTCGTAGGTTGATTTTGCAATAGGCTGAATGAAGTATTGGAAACACTCACTTACAGAGTCACCCGCCGAATGAATAGGACATTGATAAGCATTGTCAAAACTCAATGGATTAACCAGTTTAAGCTTGCATATTTGAGGTATAACAGACGCCAGGACATCTTCATATTTTGACCATATCCCTTATAAAAACTCATGTCACTACGTATCCAACTCTACTGAGATAAATGAATTTTCTCAATCTATTTTCCTAAGGTTTCCCTGTAAGGTAAAGCAAAAAAAAAAAGCTAAATGCGTCTCATAACCTATGTGATCGTAGGGGAGCGAGGCGTCAGAGACCTCAGCTTCTCCAGGGGCCAGCATAATGAGGGCGGCGCCCATCTCCTCTCCCTCGTTGCTGTACTTTCCATGACCCTAAAGAGGGCAGGTACCCATTTACAGCTGGTGAACTGGGGGACAGTCCTTAAGCCAAAGTGCGCAAATAGTCATCCATCCAAAAAGTAACCACACTCGACGCTGCTTAACATTGGCTTTGGGTATTCCGTCCCGGTTCACATCCTGTTTCCCTGTAGTGGCTATTAAACTAAAGAGCATATATTTTTTTGGAAACAGGGCTATGAACTTCATCATTATCTTTCACCACTTACAAGTCCAACAATATCTCTCAGCCAGTTTTTTCTCATTTGATATGCCTGTGGTAATTTCACATCTTTTGGTTCTTATCCCATGTAATGGTCAACATGTTGTTTGCGCCAATCACTCACATCCCATCACATCAGTGACTAAACTAGTGCTACCTTCTATTGTAGCCCTTAACTGGCAGGCGTTTGGCACTGTTGTCACATCAAAGCAGGATTTTGTAACATTTCTTTCTATCAGATTCTTTTAAGATAAATAGATGTTCCAAAAGCCTGCTCTCATCTGACATTTTTAATACTTTTATCCCCGAACTCTGATTGCGGCTGCCTTAATGGTGGGCAAAAAACGGTGACATTGTCATGATTGGGGAACCTCAGAACTTTGGCCGAGGAACGAAAAGAGAAATTATCTTTATTTCTAGGAAAAATTGCTTAGCACTTATGTGGGTCTTTCTTTACATCCAGTCCCCGTGGATAATGTTCCCAAGCAAACCATGCATGGCTGGTACACTACGACTTCTTACGACACTCTCACACCCCTTCCACTTTACCACATACCCTTCCTCAGATTCCAACTTTGCAGCCTACCCCCCCCCCCCCACACACACACACACACATACACCCCTTTCACTTTCCTACACCCTTCCTTAAATTCCAGCATTGCAACCCCCCCCCCCCCACACACACACACACACACACACAAACACACACACCCCTTTCACTTTACCCACACCCTTCCTCAGATTCCACCACCACCACCACCACCGCCACCACCACCACCAGCTCTCTCACTTTCATCAAACACTTCTAAAGACTCCTTCCCCCTGTCTGTTTAACAAATGAGCAACTCTTCCTGCAGTGTGCCGTGCAGCGATCCCAGAGACATTATGCACGGACCTGCAGCTGTCCGCAATCCTGCAGGGAAATCTCTGGCAGTTGAGATCGGCCTGACAATTTCAAAACCATTTTTCCCTTTTCCCGCTGGGTACTGTAGAATGGGTTTTGGAAAGTAACTTACTCCACCAATGAGACTATAAACCGAGGTCCTGTGTGCGGCAAACGCAAGAAGAACATCTTGAACAGGATTCGAACCCGGGTAAGCAGATCACGAGCGATGCGCATCACACCTAACCACCAGGCTATATCCCGCTCCCGTCATAGAGGCAGAGACAGACAGACAGAAACAGAGATACAGACAGACAGACAGATACAGAGATACAGACAGACAGACAAAAACAGAGATACAGACAGACAGACAGATACAGAGATACAGACAGACAGACAGACAGACAGAGATACAGACAGATAGACAGACAGAGATACAGACAGACAGACAGATACAGAGATACAGACAGACAGACAGACAGAGATACAGACAGACAGACAGATACAGAGATACAGACAGACAGACAGACAGAGATACAGACAGACAGACAGATACAGAGATACAGACAGACAGACAGACAGAGATACAGACAGACAGACAGATACAGAGATACAGACAGACAGACAGATACAGAGATACAGACAGACAGACAGAGATACAGACAGACAGACAGACAGACAGAGATCATAAATCCAGACTTCAAATGACACAAAAGGAGAAGAGGGCCGAAGATTAGTGAAGGGGGAGGGGCACAAAGGCTGTTTTAAGAGAGCAAGAGGGGCAGGGGGTGGTAGAGAGAGCTGACAGTGACAATGATTTGTGCCAACTTTACAAAGGCACGGCATATTCATTTGCCATTTTTCATGTGTAACCACTCAGTGGTCAGAGCGCTGCTTTTCCCCAGTCAAGTTAAGCAGCGTCGACCATGGTTACCAGTTGGATATTGACCGTTTGCGCGCCTTGGCTTTAGTACAGTCCCCCAGTTCACCCAGCTGTAAATGGGTACCTGCCCTCTTTAGGGAGGTAAAGCAGCAAGGAAGCGGAGATGGGCGCCGCCCTCATTATGCTGGCCCCTCGAGAAGCTGAGGTCTCTGATGCCTCGCTTCCCTACTACCGCCTAGATTATGGGACACCTTTACCTTACCTTTACCTTTACCACTGGTACTCTGTTGTCATCACTAACGTGGATTTGTCTATATCTTAGAAAGAAGGAGGCATAAAAGGATATAGACAGAGAAGAGGATATGAAAAAATAAGAAACAAATTAAAAGGAAAGGGTGGGGAAGATATAGACAAAAGCAGAGATTGAGAGAGAATTTGAAAAAAATACTGTATTCAGCTTTAAGTCACTTCTTTTATTTTTAATTCATTTGCTCTTTTATTTCGTGGATAATTGAATAATATTCATATTATTCTAATTATGCATATTGATATATGCATATTATGCAGTTGTGTGCATTTTAAAATCCAGTCCCCGTATGTATACAGTTTAATGAATTTTGTCATCCGCTCCCACCAGCACACACTGGCCTACTCTTCCGAAAAGCGGAACGGGCTTTAACGTGTGCACAAGATGTTCTACGTGTGTTCGCACACAGGACCTTGATTTATAGTCTCATCCGAAGGACTTTTGGGGGGAGCTAAGTCGGCACTTATATTAACTCCAGAAGAAAAATCTTCTTGAAAAGAATTGAACTCGGGTCAGCAATCACGAGCGCAATGTGCATGACTCTAACCACTAGGCTATCCCGCCCCCCCCCCCCCTCCCCCCAATAGAGATCTAGAAACAGAAATTGAGAGAGACTTTGAAAAAAAAAACTTATTCATTCTTTAAGTCGTGAGAAGAGCCCATACAGGCACAGTGATTCTGCTAACACAATAAGATGGAACTGTCTCTTAAATAGACTGACCTGCCAGTGTACACATTTTTGTATGCTTAGTGGTATTACCTAGCTGATTAAGAAAGCGCTGGGATCGGTGGTCTAAAGGTAACGCACCTGCCTAGAAAGTGAAAAGTCCGGGTTTGAAGTGTGTGCTGGTTCGATCCCCATTTGGGCCTAAAACTTACCCCCATCTGCCACACCATGAGTGGTGGTCTGGGTGCTAGTCTTTCGGATGAGACGATAAACCGAGGTTCCGTGTAATACATATAATTTTTGTGCACGTAAATAAACCCACGGCAACAAGGGAGTTGTCCCTTGCAACATTTTGTAGAAAAAAGCCACTATGATAGGGAAACAAATACAGTTGCAGACAGGAAACGAAAACATCAGATAAAGGGGTTGTGCAGCTCTTATGACAACGCCCTCTCCTTGAGGAGAGCAGCCCAGATTTCAGGAGGAGAAAACTACCGTGACTTAAAGTAGTTAATAAAACATAATACCTCTCGATAACAATATAAGACTACTGGTCTGAAATTATTAGGTTCAGAAGAGAAAAACTTAAGTACACAGTAATCATTTGGTCTTGTTGATGCTTTTGGATCATAGATATGTTTACGCATCTAGATACAAGAAAAAAATGTATATAATTTGAGGTTGGACTGTTTCATGCTGCATTTTGACTGTGTAACTGATTCTGGATTAGGTAGGCATCCTGGAAAACTATGGAGTTGAGCTCTAGGCTCTAAAAAACAAAGCCTTGGTAAGAAAGTATGGAGGACAAGCTGTTACCCATGCAACATACCCTCTCTCTCTCTCTCTCCTCTCTCTCTCTCTCTCTCTCTCTCTCTCTCTCTCTCTCTCTCTCTCTCTCTCTCTCTCTCTCTCTCTCTCTCTCTCTCTCCTCTCTCTCTCTCTCTCTCTCTCTCTGTGTGTGTGTGTGTGTGTGTGTGTGTGTGTGTGTGTGTGTGTGTGTGTGTGTGTGTGTGTGTGTGTGTGTGTGCGTGTGTGTGTGTTTGTTTTTTCTTTTGTTTTGTTTCTTTGTTGTTGTTTTTTGTTTTTGTTTGTTTGTTTGTTTGTTGCTGTTTTTTCTTGCTTAAGTAGTTTTTTTTGCTGTTGTTTGTTTGTTTAATTTTTTTCCTGGGGGGGAAGGCTCTTGCTTTCATTTGTCTTGTGGTATCTTCTTAAATTGTTGTATGGTTTACTGTACATCCTGTTAATTCTTGTTACTGTTTTATTTATCTGGGCCTCTTGTGAAATTTCTGTTCCTCTGTTATCTGGGCCTCTTGTGAAAACTCTGCTCAGCTAATTGTTCCCCCTTGAGTGTGTGCGCATGTGTGTGTGGGTGGGTGGGTGTTCCTTCTGAGAGTTGATTTAATGTTAGCCTATTGATTAATGTGGGGTTTTTTGTTTTGTTTTTGACTTATAATGGTGAAGGATGCCTGTCAAGGACATTGCAATCTCCATCCCAGGAGGGATCAGACCGTCTAGTTTATGTGTGCTGTGCCAGTTACTACTGATCAATCGCTGTTTTCAGGTTGTGACATTGAACAGACTTGTGTGCATACACACCTGTGTATGAATCACTCTCCCAGTGCTCCAAATTATCTTCGTTCTTGCAAAGACATTCATTTGTGTGCAACAACGCAAGCAGAAACATTGTGAATGTGAGCACTAGGAGGAATTCTCCCTGATTGTTGCTGAGGGACCTTGACAGTCACTGGACAAAGTGTGTGTTCAACTTGGTGATTGGGCATCGGTGATTCACCCAACTGTGGAGTGCGTGATAATCGACATCTTGTGACATTTATCACCAAATCACCAGTGAAACGAATAAGTCACCTTCAGAAGTGTGTGTATTATTGGACCACCCACAGCTCATATACATTTTCTTTTTGTTTTTGTCTTGTTTTGTTTGTTTTTGTCTCTTATATTGGCCATTTTATATTGTTGTTAGTTTGATTGTGTCTGTGTGTCTCTGAGTAACTATTGAATTTTTTTTTTCTTCTTACATTACATCATACCCCTAATTGAGTGCCCCACTCACATCCCCTTTATTCCATATAAAATAGATTTTTCACCCTTCCTGTTGCTACATTACATTGTTGTTGGTTGGATTGGGTTATAGATCTATATTTATATACACTGTTGGTGTATTTTTCTGAGCAGCTTGAAAGCAGTCTTTTTTCTTTTTCCCCCTTTCTTTCCTACATTTCATCCTTCCTCCTATTGAGTGCCCACTCCCCTTTATTCCTAATTATCTCTCATTGATTGTCACCTTCCAGTTTCTACACACATTATCACATCGAGCAACTAAAATCAGTCTAGTTTTTTCACTTTTTTTCTTACTTTCATCCTTACCCCTATTGAGTGCCCACTACCCTTTATTCCTATTCATCTCTAATTGATTTTCACCTTTTCTTGTCTTAGGACACATTATCACATCTCCAGCAAAAACCAACACAACTGATGCATTCAAGACACAACACGTGGCCCTCTAAGGAAGGCCTACGAATTTGTCACTTAAATATAAATCATGCAGTCAATAAAATTGAAGACATATCAACACTTATTAGAAACCATGGCAAACCATTTCACATACTAGGGCTATCTGAATCAAGACTCTCGAAGCACATAGTAGACACTGATTTATATATCCCAGGATATAAAATCATACGAAAGGATCCACAAAGGCAAAAAGAAACAGGAATCATCATATACATTAGTGAATCTATAACATTCAAGCGTCTCATTCATCTTGAACATTGTGATGTAGAATCTGTCTGGTTTGAAATCTCCATGAAAGGTTCACCACCTATTGCAATGGGATTCTGCTATAGGAATCCAGCAGAAAGAAAAAATTGGATAGACAAGTTTGACGAAATGATGAATGTAGTTCTATTAGAATCCAGGGAAGTAATACTACTAGGTGATTTTAATATTGATTTAACAAAAGTAAATAATATATGGACGCAAATTACTAATTCATTCAACCTTCACCAACT
>CM060329.1:58059163-58071663 GCA_030674155.1 Stramonita haemastoma
AGAGATTGCTAGCCTGAAAATGTGAAATAAAATTAAACCCCCAAATATCAAAATAACTATGAAATATTCTAATTATTTATTTATTCATTTACTTAATTGATTCATATCATTCATTCATATCATTCATTCGTTCATTCATTCGTTCATTCATTTATTCTTTATATCGAGATACTGAATAAGCACCCTGTGCTTTTTTTTTTACATCCTGTCCTCGTGTGTATGCAGTTTTGTAATTTTGCGTCTGTTCCCATCTGTTTTCTTTTCCATGTCTACACAGTAGCAGGGACACATGACATCGTGATGAAATATGATTATCTCTGTTGTGGACAGTTTTCTTGTTCAATGCCAAGGCTGGATCTGACTGTCCTATGCAGCGATGAATAAATTGTTTGAATCTGATCACCCAACTCTCTCTCCTTCTCGCTACTCTTCTCTCCTCCACTCTCTCTCTCTCTCTCTCCTCTCTCTCTCTCTCTCTCTCTCTCTCTCCTCTCTCCTCTCTCTCTCTCTCTCTCTCTCTCTCTCTCTCTTCTCTCTCTCTCTCTCTCTCTCTCCTCTCTCTCTCTCTCTCTCTCTCTCTATCTATCTATCTACCTACCTATCTATATCTATCTACCTACCTACCTATCTATATCTATCTACCTACCTACCTATCTATATCTATCTACCTACCTACCTATCTATATCTATCTACCTACCTACCTATCTATATCTATCTACCTACCTACCTATCTATATCTATCTACCTACCTACCTATCTATATCTATCTACCTACCTACCTATCTATATCTACCTACCTACCTACCTATCTATATCTATCTACCTACCTACCTGTCTATCTCTCTATCTACCAAACAATCTATCTGTCTGTCTCTATCCTAATAAACAATACACAGAGCGAAAGAAATGTTACAGTGACTGGAGGAGGGGCATGGCAGGGATGCTGGGGAAGGGGGTTCAAAAGGGGGTGGAGGGGTTACTGTGTGGGGGTTGTGTACAAAAGCAAAAGGCCTAAAAAATTAAAAAATAGGAGACGTATCTACTCAAATTTAAAATGTAAAATAAAAATTAAAAAGTTATCTTCTCATTTCCTAACCTCCAACTCCCCTCCCCCCGATCCCACCACCACCCTTCTTCTCTCCTCACCCTCCCCCCAACCCCCCTCCCCACCTTCCCACTATCACCCCCACTTTCTCACTTTTCCCCTCTCTCCCAATGGGGGTAAATATTTCACACGTTTAAAGGGTTAATCACAATTAGTTTGACAACTCTGGAATGACTGCTCCCCAGGGGAGAGAGAGAGAATGGGGGAGAAGAGAGAGAGAGAGAGAGAGAGAGAGAGAGAGAGAGAGAGAGAGAGAGAGAGAGAGAGAGAGAGAGAGAGAGAGAGAGAGAGCGAGAGAGAGAGAGAGAGAGAGAGAGAGAGAGAGAGAGAGAGAGAGAGAGAGAGAGAGAGAGAGAGAGAGAGAGAGAGATATCAGGCCTGGCCTCTCCACAGTCGTTGCGTGAGGTAATTAACAAATGACGATTGGTGAATAATCGTTTGAGCTTTTGGCTCTGTCCCCTCCTCCCCCTTCCGCTTCTCCCCTTCCCCCTTTTCTCCCTTCCACTGTCCTTCAGACCCTCCCAACACTACCACCACACACATCTTTTTTTGTTCAAGTCCCTGACTTGGCGTGTGTATATATGCCTATCTCTGTACATACTTTCATGTACCATGGTGTGGATCGATCTATCGATCTATCTATCTATCTATCTATCTATCTATCTATCTATCTATCTATCTATCTATCTGTCTGTCTATCTATCTATCCCTTAGTCTGGCGACCATGGGGCACCCATGAAGACTTGACAACCAGTTCCCTCCGTTCCTCTCTCTGTTCTGCCTTTCTCAGGGTTTTGTTGAGTTCCAGGCCTGTCCATTCGCTGATGTTGTCCTCCCATCTCTTGATGGGGTGGATAGGTGATCAAAATTGTGTGTTCCTTTTGCTTTATTGATAGTTGTTTTTTTAATTTGCTTTTGTACGTGGGAGATAATAGAATAAGCGCTCATTTGTTTCCTATACGTTGAGTCCCCGTGTGCATGATTATTTTGTAAATTTTGTCATCCGTTCTCACCGGCACAAACTGGCCTACTCTTCCGAAAGGCGGAACAGGTTTTAAAGATGTTCTGTGGTTGTTCTGCTTTTTGTTATACGTCGATATAGAAAATGTCTTTTAAAAAAAAATGTGGTAAGAGGGGGGGGGGGGGGGACGGTTGGAGGGGGGGTCTTTTTTGTTTACTGGGTTTGGTTCCGGTTGTTTCTCTTTAAGATGGTTGTTGCTTATTTCGTTTTTGTTTTTGTTTTTGTTTTCTTTGATTTTTTTTTTGGAGGGGAGGGGGGGGGGTATTGCTGTTTGTGCGAGACCAAAGCTTAAAGCAGCTTGCACATCATTTATCTACAAAGCTAATTTTTCTTGAGCTCTTTTTTTGCTATGAATCAAAAGAAGAAAATATCTTCATACAAAAATAAATAAACCAAACAAAAAAGAATGCTCTGCCACCGAATCTAGCAGCCATTTCCCATTGCCCGCATAGAGGGACATATTTTCCAGTTAAGTTCAGCCGGCGTGAAGATTTCAGAAAGGGAAGACAGGGGGAACTGGAAAGCCAGTGCAGGGTGCGTTTCATTTCTCCAGACACAACCAAATCCCATCGATATGAAAAGAGTTATTGCCCTTCTGCATCCATTTCCGTTTCCTGCTGTTTTCAGATACTGTAGATATATTGCATTGTTCAAAATCAGATTTTCTCTCTAACGCGGGAAGGCTTTTTTGTTTTTCTTTGGTTTTGTTTGCGGCTATTTTGTTTTGTTTTGTTTGATGATTTTTAACAACAAAATTATTTCGTAAATTAACTTTAAGAATGTAGTTTTCACTATGTTTATTCTCTTTTTCGTTTTTTCCCTAATCTTTCTTATTTTTAACGAAGTGCGTGTTTATTTGAATTTCTATCTGCGTGGTCGCGCTCACACACACCACACACACACACACACACACACACACACACACACACACACACACACACCACACACACACACACACACACACACACACACCGTACATGCACTCTCTCTCTCTCTCTCTGTCTCTTTCTCTCAGTCTTTCTCTCTTTCTCTGTCTCTGTCTCTTTCTCTCTGTCTCTCTGTCTCTGTCTTTCTCTCTGTCTCTCAGCCCTCTCTCAGCCCCCCCCCCCCCCCCCCCCCCCCCCCTCTCTCTCTCTCTCTCTCTCTCTCTCTCTCTCTCTCAGCCCCCAAACGACGCCCACCCATTCATCCATTCCTTCCTGCCTTGAAGCTGATGTATTTGCTCATACTGTATAACCCGTGAATCCATCCCTCTGAGATCAGGTAAGCCCAGCTTAAGATAACTTTGCAGCGGCGTGAAACAATTTGGGGGTAAATGATCGTTTAGTTGATAGATGGCTTTCAACTCTGCCTTCCCCTCTCTCTGTTCCGCCAGCAACATGCAGTGTAATCCGGCCTAAATTGCGTATGCCAAGATAGCAGGTCAAATGTATGACGCTGAGGGCGGGTTTTTGTTTTTATTTATATGTTTTTTTGGTTTCTTTTTGTTTCTTGGTTTAGTTGAGATTTTTTTTTGTTTCGTTTGAGGTGGGGGGGAAGGGTGTGTGTGTGTGTGTGTGTGTGTGTGTGTGTGTGTGTGTGTGTGTGTGTGTGTGTGTGTGTGTGTGTGTGTGTGTGTGTGTGTGTGAGGTTTCTTTTTAGTGGCTTTTGTTGCTGTTGTTTTTGTTGTTTTGTTTAAACAGGAAGAGGAGAAGAGGCTTATGTATTTAGGCGGATGTACTTTAACCGGATTCTTCCACTTCTTTTTTTCAGGGTCCTTTTACATACTGTTCTCTGTTGTTTTTTTTAATTGTTGCTTTATTTCTGGCTGTTGCTTTTACTCTCTCTCTCTCTCTCTCTCTCTCTCTCTCTCTCTCTCTCTCTCTCTCTCTCTCTCTCTCTCTCTCTCTCTCTCTCTCTCTCTCTCTCTTTTGTGCATGTTAGCTGCCTCATTTTTCTTCATTGTATCAGTGATGCCTGTTTGCTATGCTACTCATCCTTAACTTGTTACTCTACAGCCACACCCCAGTTCCTTCTGCCAAACACTTTACAACAGCCGTGGAGTATCTGCAGACTGTTGTCACATCAAGACACTTCCATGCAGGGATGCCGTGGCCCTGTCAGTATAAACACCATCCCCACCTTCTTGAAATTCTGTGTGAGAATTCCCTCTTTTTTATCCCTTCTTTTGTTCCTGCATTGTTTCTTTCCTACCTGTCACCTCCTCGTCTATTTCCTGCCTTTTGGGTCCATTCTCCAGCTTTTTTTTTCAGAAAGACTTGAAAAATGTTCTCTCCTATGCCAATATTGGATGTGCTGGGCCTGACTTGTCAGGCGCTTAACGGCAGCGCAACGTATTTTCGCTCATATAACAGACAATAGTTGCTGTCTGAGCGTTCGTGGAAGAAGACTATCAAGACACAGAAGAGATCAGTAACTGATTTCTTTGTTCAAAACGAAAACAAAAAACACCTCAGTTTAGGTTGACAGGGACAATTATCATTTCCATTTGAACGAATCAGAAAGGCTTTGTATGTTAAAAAGGCTCTCAGAATAAATTGTTTCATTGACTAGGGTGTATGAATACATTGTGACCTTACTACCATCGCTATCACCATCACAATCACGACCACCGCCACTGCAAATACTTCATAATGCTTTTGGATGTCTTGTGTTTCTATTGGTTGGTTATCATTTTACTATCAATGTTTCTTCCATGTTGTACAGTTCTTTTTCCATTTCTGTTGATACTTGGTAATAATATTTTGGGGGTGAATAGCTGGTAGGTCTAAATTCCCCAGGAAGCCTTTGGGGCTGATATCAGAGGGTTTCAAGCCCAAGGGAGGAGGTTTAAAGAATTTATTTTCCCCAGGGACGGGACTAGGTCTGCAAAGATAAGAAGATGGTTGGAGAGCGGACAGCTCACTTTGAATTTAAGAATTATTGGATTACAAAGAAAAAATCTGCATTCTTAAAATAATAATATTAGTTTCAGACATTAGTAACAAGTCTAAATTTGAGACAGTGTGTGTGTGTGTGTGTGTGTGTGTGTGTGTGTGTGTGTGTGTGTGTGTGTGTGTGTGTGTGTGTGTGTGTGTGTCAAATCAAATCAAATCAAATCAAATCAAATCAAAATTTTATTTCCAGATGGTACATTGAGTAAGCATCGATTTGCTTTTTTCCATCAAGCCATCTATCTAAAGAAAAGAAAAAAAATCAAAACAACAACAAAGCAAGAAACCAACAAAAAACAAAGCAGAAAATCCCTAGCAAACAATAAAGCCAACAAAGAAAGAAAAGGGGAAAAAACAAACAAGCAAATAAAGCAACATCAATCATTTCACCAACATTAATTAGCTAACATAATTTCAACAGCTTAAAAATAAAATATGCCTATAGATAATACAAGCAACTACAATAACAGCAAAAACAACCAAAGGAGAAAAAAAAAAAAAAAAAAAAAAAAAAAAAACACAAAACATCAAAACACAAACCACAACAACAACACACACACACACACACACACACACACACACACACACACACACACACACACACACACACACACACACACACACACACACACACACACACACACACACACCACACACACACAACACACACACACACACACACACACACACACACACACACACACACACACACACACAACCACACACCACACCAACACACACACACACACACACACACACACCACACACACACACACACACACACAACATACACAACACACACCACCACACACACACACACACACACACACACACACACACACACACACACACACACACACACACACACACACACACACACACACGGTTTGCGCTCATCCACTCAGCACGTATACTCCTACGTATATGCACACATTTAAAGTCTTTTAAAAATCATATAGTTTCAAAAAGAAAAACACACACAAAAAACCAGCTTATATCAGTTACAATGTCACCAACTATTATTTCAGACTTAAGAAAAAGAATCCATAAAATGTCATTAAGCAACTTATGTCAAATTACAATATCTCCACACTTTAATTCATACTTATATATTAGGAGGAAGAAAAACAACAACAACACCAACAACAACAACAAACAAACAAACAAACAAAAAAACAAAAACAAACAAAAAACAAAAAACAAAAACAAAAACAAAACAAACAAACGCAACAATACCATATGATAATACCGATCTCCATTGAGAGGAAATAACATATACACTAACAAACATACAAACAACAAAAAACTAACAAAACAAACAAAAGCAACAGACAACCAAACAAACGAAAATCCCAAACAAAACAAACCAAAACAAAAAAAACAAAAAAATACAAAAATCACACACAAAAAAGAAAAAATTGGGAGGGGGGGGGGGGGGGAACGGGTGGGGAGGGGGTGTCAAGGAGGAAGGGGGTAAACACAAACAGCAAACAGAAGAATTATGATAATGATTTATGATTATATTCATAAATAAAAATCCCTACACATATGAACAAAAACAAAAAACAAACAAACAAAACAACAAAAAACCCAAAACAAAACAAAAACAACAAAAAAAACACCACACACCCAACAACAACAACCAAAACTAAAAGTAAGGCCTTATCCACTAATCAAAATAATATAAATATAATAGTGCTAATAGTCCCATTAATAAAATTAATAAAATAAATTAAAAAAAATTATATTGAAACTATTAAACTGGGTAAGAAAAAAAAATGCATAAAAAATTCTCCAATCTAGTCATCAGATCAATGGTTTGGTTTTTCTCCTTTTAAATTTGCAGAATATACACGTGTTTGCATACATCACTTATTCCCTTTCCTGTTCAAAATTAAATTATAGAAAGAAAAATAAAAAAGAAACCTTTCTCCACCTTTTCCCCTTTCCACATACATATATAGCAAGCAAAGTGTAGATTTTTCAGTCACAGTAAACCACACCTGAAAGATTTTTCAGGGTGAGCAGAGAGTACCAATATCTTTAGTCTGTTCTAAATATGGTTGATTGGATTGATGTGTAGTTCTTAAACATTTTTGCATAAGGGCATTAAGTGATTTTTCAACTGATTTTTGAACTGATTTTTATTTTTGATACATTTTAACTGTTTTGGGAGCTTGTTCCATAAATCACTACCTGAATATAGAAAGCTTGCTTTGTAAAGATTGTTTCTGGGTCTGGGAAATGTTAGTAGATGGTTATGCCTGTGCTCATTAATTTTGAATCTATTGGTGATCTTGGGAGGGGCATTTCCATTGACAACTTTTTGTACAAATAGAGCTTTATTGAAATAAAGCCTGTTTTGGAATGTAAGAATATTTGTTTGCTTATAATCATTGATGGTTAGGGAGCTTGATTTTAATAGGACAAGTTTTAGTGCTCTTTTATATAATCGATGAATGAATTTCAAATTAGTTTCACTGCAGTTGTCCCAAAGAGATGAGGCATAGTCAACTATAGGCAAGATGTGTCCACAAAAAAAGAGTTTGCGTGAATGACTATCTAGAAAGTGTTTTATTTTTGATAGCTGACGTACCTTGTTTGTAAGACGTTTTCCTAGTGCCATCACATGGTCAGTCCAAGTAAGATTTTTGTCGATAATTACACCCAGAATTTTGTGTGAGTCGACTTCTTCAATAATTTTTTGATCTATCAACAGAGGTTGAAATTTACTTTTCATTTTTTGCCTCTTTTGTCTTGCTAGTATGTACATACTCTTAGTTTTTTGTGCATTTAAGGACATATGGTTTAATTGAGTCCAAGTAATCAATTTGTTGATATTGTTTTGGAGTTTGAGTGTTAGTCTGTGGGGGTCAGTATCACTACAAAAGAGGGATGTGTCATCAGCAAACATTTCACAACTACAATCTAGAAATAAGGGTAAGTCATTTACATATATTGAGAACAAAAGAGGACCCAATATTGATCCTTGTGGTACTCCATATTTAATAGGTACTAATTCTGATGTTTGATTATTTGCAGTTACCAGCTGCTGTCTATCTAACAAAAAACTTTTTAAAAGATTGATTATTTCAGGTGTTAGTTTATATAGGTGAAGTTTACGCACTAGCAAGGAGTGATTAATTACATCAAATGCTTTTTCAAAGTCAACAAAAATTAGGCCTGTATAGTTATTTTCATTTATGTTGTGTAGGAGACTGTCTGTAAGTTGAGTTAGAGCTGTGTGACAAGAATAGTTTTTACGAAAGCCTGACTGATCTTCATTTATTAGATTGTTGTTAACAAAGTAGGAATATAAAGATTTTTGGATATGTTTTTCGATGGGTTTAGATAAGACCGATAGGATTGAAATTGGTCTGTAGTTTGAAGGACAAGAGGAATCTCCAGATTTGTGGACAGGTATGACTTTTGCCTTTTTAAATATGAGAGGAAAGTTGCTTTTATCTATGCACAAGTTATATAGATATGTCAGTGTTTCAGCTATAATAGGACCAGAAAGTTTCAATATTTTTCCATCCAGATTGTCAAGGTCACGTGTTCTGGAATTTTTGTTGAGAGATAGGCTTTCCAACACGTCTTTAATTGTCATTGGCAATAATTCAACCGGGAATTTAATTTCTTTTGAATCAATATATTGTTCTAAGTATTGGAGGTCATTTTCATTTGACTTATCGCATGATATGATTTTAGTAGCGATGTTTGAGAAATGGGTGTTCAGTTCATCAGCTGTTATGTCTTTAACTGTCTTTTGGCTTTTTGATATAGGTCTATTATTTAAAATATTGATGGCTTTCCATACCTGGCGAGAGTCGGTAGTTGTGATTAACAGTTTTTGAAAGTAATCACGTTTTGATCTGCGTTTTAGTGAAGTTACTTTGTTTCTTTGCATTTTAAATTCATCTTTTGTACCATGGGTTTTCAAATGGTCTCTTAAGCGCATTTCAGACTCTATGTCTTTTGTTATCCAAGGAGGTTTAATTTTTTCTTTAACTCTTTTTTTGATGAAGGGGGCATGCCTATCATACACTGATATAAATGTGGTAATCCAGAATTCTGCAGCTTCGTTGGGGTCTCTGATTTGATAAATGTTTTGGAATGGTGAGTTTATCAAGTCTGAAAGAAAGTCTTGTTCGCTGAAGTTATTAAATTTTCTGTAAAAGATGGTTTTATGTCCTACTTTGGGAATTTTGACACGATGTTTAAACCAAGTAAAACACACAGAATTGTGATCACTGCATCCACAGGAGGGGGCACATACTTCTGCTATGTTTTGTTTTGTAGTAGTATAGATATGATCTATCAAAGTTCTAGAGTTATCAGTTACCCGAGTTGGTTTGTCTATTAGTTGTTCCAGGCCATGCATAGTAATGTTGTGACTCCATTTAGGCTTGGGTTTTAATAAATCGATGTTAAAATCCCCAAGAATAATTGTTTCATAGTTTAAAAGTGTCACTTCATCCATAAGAGAGTTGAATTTTTCAAACCATTCTGTGGTTTCCGAAGGATTTCTGTATATGAATCCTATTAATATTGGACTATTGTGTTTTAATTTTATTTCAATCCAAATCGATTCAATGTCATAAACATCAAAGTTGTATAGTCTTTTACAACTCAGTGAAGAAGCAAAATATGTTAATAACCCAGTGGACTTGGGCTTGTTTGGATCCTGTCGAAAGATCTGATATCCTGGGATATTCATGCATGTGTCAGTTACGTGTGGTGAGAGTCGAGATTCAGCAAGGCAAAACAAATGAAATTGATTCCCATCGTTGTGCAGTATGGTCGAAATATCATCTTTTTTGTTTGTTGCATTGTTGATATTCAGGTAGCCTACACGGAGGCCTTGCTTTGTGGGCCACTTGTCTAAAGTTAGAGACATGTTAAGATTGATTGTTTTTATATATGTATGTATATAAGATCTATCAAAATAGGAGACGATTATCAATTTTTTTTAAACAAAATAAGCTATAATACAATTTCGAAAACTTAAATATCAACACAAATCAAAATCTGTACGGAATGAATGTGTTATGATAAACAACTTTTTGAATCCAGTCCCGTTTTTACATAGATCATATAGTCATAAAAAATGTGTGTGTGTGTGTGTGTGTGTGTGTGTGTGTGTGTGTGTGTGTGTGTGTCTGTCTGTGTGTCTGTGTGTCTGTGTGTCTGTGTGTGTGCTGTGTGTGTCTGTGTGTGTATGTGTGTGTTTAATATTGTTTGTTTGTTTGTGTTTGTTTCTTTGTTTGTTTCTTTTTTTGTTAGATGAAATAAAAAGACAAAACCAAAATAGATCATTCACTGATTTTTGTATTTGTGGTATAATAGCTTTAAAAAAAAAACTGGATGAAAATTAGAAATACAAAAATCCACGAGACTTAACCAGATCATTGCACAGAAATCCAAAGAAATGAAATTCACATCACATCTGCTTGGGGCCCCAGCATTCATCCCCTAGATCGTTTCACAGGCTGAACATAACTAGACATTGTTTCCCATTCCACTTCCAAATACTTCATTATCTCACACCAGAGAAATTCAGTCAGTCTTCCAGTCACAGCGGTGGACAAAATTGAAAATGTCAAGACAGCCCTGAGGGTTTTTTCTTAAAGAGTTTTCCATGAGAAATTTATTGCAGCAGCAGCAGCAGCATGCAGAATGTCCTGTGAACGATGCTGCGTTTCATGCATGGGTGCGCCCTGGCTTTTGAATGTTTCCCAGCTTGTGAAGACACATGGATGTCAGAGACACAGAGGGGAAGACAGACAGACAGAGAGGGAGGCAGATGGACGGACAGACAGACAGAGACATTTTCCAAGGGTAACAGAGTAAGCATTCACATACTTTTTTCATCCGGCAGAGAGAGAGAGACAGACAGACAGACAGACAGACAGACAGACAGACAGACAGGCAGACAGAGAGAGAAGTAGCCACAGCTGGAAGTTGAAACGTTTTTCGGCCATTTTCTCCTTCCTAATTAATTAACTCACAAGGACAACTTTCACCGTTCTTGTAAGTGTTGAAAACAGGCGTAAGATTGACAACCTAAACCCCTATGGAACAGTCTGTCTTAAAGTGAATGTAATTAGCTCCCCCTTTAAACCCTGTTCTTAACGAATTTTCAAATGACCCGACTTTGACATAAAGACAAAACAATTCCTGGCAGCAAAAAAAAAAAAAAAAAAAAAAAAAAAACGGTTTAAGAAGAAAAAAAAAAGCTAATCATGTTTAGCAAGACAGGGCCCCCAAAACATCTGGTCTTCAGCACAGCTCTTAGCTTCGGAAGATTCAGGGCTGAACCCCCATAGCAACAACAATCACAAAAAACAACAACCAAAAAGCAGGGAAAGGTTACGTTAGGTAATTAATTTCGAAAGGAAATTGGGGAATAATCTCTTTGACCTTCCCAGCTGTGCACGCTAACGTTCTTCCTCTTTTAACCTCCCTTCATCACACACACACGCACGCACGCACGCACACACACACACACACACAGACACACACACACACGCACGCATGCACGCACGCACGCACACACACACACACATACACACACACACACACACACACACACACACACACACACACACACACACACACACACACACACCTCCTTCCCTCCCCCCCCCCTACCTCGCTTCACTTCACACTCTTATCCTCGTAGTTTGTTGAAGCAGTTTTGTTGGGTTTTTTGTTGCGTTTTTTGTTGTTGTTTTGTTGGGTTTTTTGCTGTTGGGTGGGTTATTGTTTTGTTGCTTTTTTTTCAAATGGGTGCATACACACGCGCGTGCACACACACACACATACACACACACACACACACACACACACACACACACACACACACACACACACACACACACACCACACACACACACACAACACACACACACACACACACAACACAACACAACACAACACAACACACCACAACACAACACAACACAACACATACTAAACGTATAAAACGCACACACACAACCCCAGCCATCCACCCCCTCCACACCCCCACACCCCCCCCCCCCCCCCCCCACACACACACACACACACACGCGCGCGCGCGCGCACACACAACACCCCCCCCACACACACACACACACACACACACACACACACACACACACACAGACGCAATCCCCCCACCCCAACCCTAATACACACACCCCCAGCCCCCCCCCCCTTACACGCACACACTTCTTATTCAAAGAGCACAAAGGTTTTTTCTTTACAAGCCACATTTGCCTGACCGATTCTTTCCAGTGTGATGAAACCATCGGGGAAAAGTCTTTGAAAAATGAGAAGGCCTCCTTGACACTCCTCCTGCGTTTTGTTTTGTTTTTTAATGCTCCCAGTGGAGCAGCCATTTTGCAATTACCTTCAGCCGGTGAAACGATGAGTGAAGGGAGAGACACTTGGAAA
>CM060329.1:58081663-58084163 GCA_030674155.1 Stramonita haemastoma
CCAAAAATTGATGTGACCCCGACGTGATTCGAACACGCAACCTTCTGATCTGGAGTCAGACGCGCTACCGTTGCGCCACGGAGTCACTACACCCAGAAGTGGAAAATGTAAATACTTATCTTTAGCTTAGTACTAGGACTAGGCCCTGGTTGGTTGGGCTTGCAGACAAGATCAGCCCTAATTACAACAGCTTTGACTGGACACGATATATTGATTTGTGGCTGAAGGTCTCACTATGTTGTATGATTAGGTCTGATCTACATAACAGCTGCTTGATAATGGTCTCTACACCGAATGCGAACATGGCTTTCGGCATTAAAGACCTTATGGAGGATTTTACAAACATGCTGACAGAAGGTGACTCGTTGAATATCATTAAAAATTTATCTGGATTTTAAATAGGCAACCGACTCCTTCGCTCATGAAAGAAAGATTGTTCATTGAAATGGCAGCATACGGGATATGTGGTTGCGTATCAAAATCAACTGAATATTTGCTATCAGGAAGTAAAGCAAAGAGTTTGTGTTGGCTCGGAATATAATGCTTACGTCAACGAGGTAACATAGGCTACTCCTTGGAATCCCGCAAAACAGCATCCTTGGACCTGCTCTCTAGGCCTGTGCCATTTTAATCATCGATCTTCCAAAGTACCTTAGGCTAGCCAATTAGTACCTGCACAGTTTTCTGATGATACCAACCTGTATGTATAACGAAGTTTCAGAATAAAGCGGTATAGTTCAAAGTTATTCAGCCTAAATTAAATACATAAAAGAAACAATGGTTATAAAAATTGTGTTTCAATGTCTCCAAATCCAGTCCACCCTGAGTGGTGCTCTGGGTGCTAGTCTTTTGGATATGTTACACATAATTATTTAGCCCACATATAAGACCCACAGCAACAAGACACTCTCCCTAGGGAGAGCAACCCAAATTTCATGCAAAGAAATCTGCCCTGACTTAAAATCGTATCAAACAAATAGTATGCTTTTTTAGAATAATTATGATATCATCGATTAGGAGCAGTACCAAACCGCTGGAAAGACAAACAAATCAAAATAAGTAAGACAGGCCAGTGCTGACCTGCACTAGACCTGGACCTTGTGCCCATTTCAAGCATCCAAGTTCGTCTTCAGGGTTGTTTGATGATGTACATGTGTTGCCTATGTGCACTTGAGAGAGAGTCCAGTCAAGTCAAATTCCTTTTTTTTTATTTCAAGAATAATGATTAAGCACTCGTGTAATTTTTTACATCTAGTCCCCGCCCTTATCAGGAACTACATTAATATAAAGACACCTCTAACAACAACAATGATAAACACAACGAAAACAAGACAACAAGAACAGTAACAAACAGAAGACAAGAAGCAAGGACAGAAGACAATAATCCACACACAAAATTTTTTAAAGCGCACACACATAGAACTAAGGTAAGAAATAAACAATCAAATGATGGTTATGATAGAAACAAAACAAAACCAGAAAAAACAGAGAGAGAGAAAGTGACACAGAGACAGACAGAGACAGAGAGAGACACAGAGAGAAAGAGAATGCATTTCACTCCCACATAAGAAAACCCAGGGCAACAAGAGACTTTGTCTGAGTTTATTTATTTGTTTTCAAGAAGAGGGGGGGGGGGGAAGCAAAACATTCTTTACTACACACAGACACACACTATCCATACAAATACAAAAACAAAAATGTTCACAGAGAAGTTGTAGTTGTTTTTTCTCATTCCAGGCCTAGGGCTGCCATGTTCACCAATTGTGAGATTTTTTGACGGCAACCGTTTTTCCCCCACCATTCAGTTAGCCCCATTCCAAATTCAGGGATGGTGTCCAAACAAAACACTTGTGTGCAAGCAATTTTAAAGATCTTGTCATCCATTCCTACTGGCACAAAATGGCCTACTCTCCGGCAAGTTTTTAACATGTGGGCAATATGTCCCACATGTGTTTGCACACAGGGCTTCAGTTTATAGTCTCATCCAAGGACTGACATTTACTTTGATTTTTCTTTTTATCAAACTGGGTATGAAAGATTGAGTAACAGTTGACTAACTAACTATAACAGTATAAAAATTTTAATCTGCATATACATGTATACAGATTCTATGTTTGTAACTCAAATACAAAATCAAACAATCGAAAAATTCTACAACTCTGACATATAGATTCTATATCTGCATCTAAATGAAAAAATTAAAACAGTTGAAAAACCATGAAACTCTGAAAGAAAAAATATATGTTTGCACCTAAATGAAAAAAATCAAAACAATTTTTAAAAAAAACACTCTGACATACAAACTCTATTTTTGCACCTAAATGAAAAATCAAAACAACTGAAAAAAAAACCTCGAAACTCTAACAGACAAAGTTATGTTTGCACCTGAATGAAAAACAAACAATAGAAACATTGAAACTCTAACAGACAAACTCTATGTTTGCACCTAAATGAAAACTAAAGAAGACTGAAAAATCCTCTGAAACTAATGGGAAAACTC
>CM060329.1:58089163-58097966 GCA_030674155.1 Stramonita haemastoma
TTTTCTGAAAGGAAAGGGCAACACACACACGCACGTGCGCACACATGCACATGCACACACATGTGTACGCACACACCACATACACACATACACACACACGTACACACACATGCGTGCACGCATGCATGCGTACACGCGCGCGCGCGCGCGCACACACACACACACACACACACACACACACACACACACACACACACACACACACACACACACACAGTGAAAATATGTTAAACTGAAAAAAAGCACATACACACACACTGTGCCAATTTGTATGCTTTCCAATGACAACTGCTGCTATTTATTTGCTTCTGACAGTGTTGCTTTACAGGGTAAAATTGCTATTAAAAAAAAAAAGACCCCCCTGGAAATAATAGACACCTGCTATTGTTGAGCAGGGTCACTTCTCTGTGTGTGTGTGTGTGTGTGTGTGTGTGTGTGTGTGTGTGTGTGTGTGTGTGTGTGTGTGTGTGTGTGTGTGTGTGTGTGTGTGTGAACACTTGAAAATAGTATCAAATTTGGAATACAGTTTTAGGACTGGATGACATGATCTACACAGAAAGACAGTTTTAATCAACACTGGAAGACATAATGCAGCACAAAACAACAGTTTTAATCAACACTGGAAGACATAATGCAGCACAAAACAACAGTTTTAATCAACACTGGAAGACATAATGCAGCACAAAACAACAGTTATAATCAACACTGGAAGACATAATGCAACACAAAACAACAGTTATAATCAACACTGGAAGACATAATGCAGCACAAAACAACAGTTTTAATCAACACTGGAAGACATAATGCAACACAAAACAACAGTTTTAATCAACACTGGAAGACATAATGCAACACAAAACAACAGTTTTAATCAACACTGGAAGACATAATGCAACACAAAACAACAGTTTTAATCAACACTGGAAGACATAATGCAACACAAAACAATAGTTATAATCAACACTGGAAGACATAATGCAACACAAAACAATAGTTATAATCAACACTGGAAGACATAATGCAACACAAAACAATAGTTATAATCAACACTGGAAGACATAATGCAACACAAAACAACAGTTTTAATCAACACTGGAAGACATAATGCAACACAAAACAACAGTTTTAATCAACACTGGAAGACAACTTCAACGCTGGAACTTGGAAAGGCAGTTTCAAACACTCGAAAAGACAACACCACTAGAAAAAAAAAGTACTGATCAGCATTACAAGACAATGTCAACAACACTGACAATAACTATGAACACTGGCTGACAGTATCTATCCACAGTCTACACACCTGGAAGCCCGCCACCCCGCCAGGTGGCAGAGGAATGACACGACAACAGGTGGGACATGTCAGACTGTTGGCTGACCCCCCTCCTCCTCCTCCTCCTTCCTCCTCCCCCTCCTCACTGTCTGCTCCAGCAGTGTCAGCTGTCTGAAATACACAGACATGGCAGTGTATGATGTGTTGTTGTTGCTGTTGTTGTTGTTGTTGATGTTGTTGTTGTTGCTAGTGGTGGTGGTGGTGGTGATGTTGTTGGTGTTGTTGTTGTTGATGCTGCTGCTTTCGTTGCTGTTGTTGTTGTTGTTGTTGTTGTTGTTGTTGTTGTTGTTGTTGTTGTTGTTGATGATGATGATGATGATGATGATGATGATGATGATGATGTTGTTGTTGTTGTTGTTGTTGTTGCTGTTGTTGTTGATGTCGTTGTTGTATGTTGTATGTTCCCACCCAGCTTCACACCTCGAGTACACCTAGAATATGCTCTCTGACTCACACCTCACACCCAGGAGTCGCTGTGAGATCATAAATTCACACTGGATGAAAAGTTAGTTGAATTTATTACTGTTTTCAAATACCTCACCATATAGGTCGCCATACTCTTTATTAACTTCAGAGAATTTTTTCACATATAAAGGTGAATGCAGACTGTTGTGTTAAGAGCTTGTTAAGGCTGAAGACAAATTCAACGTGACTTTTAAACACATTACAACACTTAACTGAGGGCTTTACAAAAAGAGAGATTGCACACATGTCAAAACCTGTTCTGCTTTTCAAAAGTGTAGATAACTTTGTGCCAGTGTGAACAGGTGACAAAAGTTATAAAAGTACATGCACACAGGGACTGGATGTTTTATATAAAAAAAAATTAAGCATATAAGTGCTTTTTGCATATCCTTGAAATAAAAGTTTGTTTGTTGTTGTTTGTTTTTAAGTAGGTCATCTTCCAGGTTGCTATGGACGCTAACGTCTTTGTCTGGTCTTTCATGCTACCATACCAATATGTACAGCAACGTTTCTCAAACACCATCACCCGAACAGCTTCGTAACAAAGAACAAAAGTAGGAGTTTCTGATAACAAAAGAAAACGCGAGTCAAAAACATAAGCTATAAGAAGATTATATCATAGCAGTTCAAGAACGGTGCCTACCTGGGCAGTGTCTTGTCTCGTCACCAGTTGTGTCAGACAAGGAAGACAGAACGTGTGGAAACATGGCAATAATTTTGCTTCACGCCCTCGGTAAGGCTCCAGACATATGCTGCAAGCGACTCGGCTGTCCACTTCAATTCCGCCAGTCGGCATATTTCTGTGCTGCTTGCGCGATTTCTGACAAAACTTTGTAATCTTGCTGGTCCGATTTCTCTGCCCTCCTTTCGATTTCGACTTTAATCACGTGATACTCATATCGGAATACGAAGTTGACGATGGTCTATCTCAAATTGGTATTCTAATTCTGGGACTGCCATTCTTATTTTTCAGTATATACTTTTGAATTAATATACATGGAGTCAGATTTCAGACCAAGCTCCTACAATCTGTCCTTGTAAAGCACACCGAAACAATCAATAAAGCATGGGGCAAATGCATGCAATACATAAACGACAACACCATGAGATCATTCCAAAAAGCCAAGTCACACATTAAGAGAAAGAATGAATATTTGAATGATTGAATTATCTTTATTTTTCAAGGATGACACATAGGTATTTTATGTGTTGTTTTCATCATCTGTGGTGTGTGTGTGTGTGTGTGTGTGTGTGTGTGTGTGTGTGTGTGTGTGTGTGTGTGTGTGTGTGTGTGTTGTGTGTGTGTGTGTGTGTGTGTGTGTGTGTGTTAGGCCTATGCCTTTTACCTTCTCTCATAAAATAGTTATGCATGTACTTTTTTTTTCATGTTGAATCTGACATTTGTTTGTAGTGTTGTTGCTTACATTGATGCTTGTTTTCATTATAATGAATTTTCAATGAGACTTAGGCCTACTCTTCCTTTTTTTCTCAACACTTTGAGTTTGTGTAGTTTGTTTGAGCAGTAGGGTTCTTTTTCGCTTTGTTTTGCTTTTGTTTTGCGGTTTGTTTGTTGTCAGTTGTGTGTGTGTGTGTGTGTGTGTGTGTGTGTGTGTGTGTGTGTGTGTGTGTGTGTGTGTGTGTGTGTGTGTGTTTTTGTTTGTTTGTTTGTGTTGTTTTTTGTTTGTTTGTTTGTTTGTTGTTTTTTGGGGGGCTCTTGTTTATTCCTAACTGGTTTTTTAAGTCAAAGTCTTTGGGATTTTTCTTTCAGAATGATAATTGGATATTGTCCATGATAAGGGTGGCGATTGGACTTTAAATAAGCACATGAGTATTTATTCATTAACCTCGAAAGAAAAGAATTTTATTAGATTTGATTTTCAGTTGAAATCTCTCTCTCTCTCTCTCTCTCTCTCTCTCTCTCTCTCTCTCTCTCTCTCTCTCTCTCTCTCTCTCTCTCTCTCTCTCTCTCTCTCTCTCTCCTCTCTCTCTCTCTCTCTCTCTTATTGGTAGTATGTCTCCCCCCCCCCTCCAATAAGGATGCTGGTTAAAAAAAAAAAAAATTCCCCTTTTATCCAAATGTATGATTTATATTACATGTACAATTTTTGATAGATAGTGGTGGATTGATGTTTTCGGTTGTTTATTTCATTTTGTTCTCTTGTTTGCTCCTTATCTACTAACGCTTTTCTTTTTTTTCCATAATCAAAATTTTTTATTGTGACTTCTGATTTTTGTCTTCTGAAAGAGTGCATTTTATTACCTTATCATATATAGTGTCCTTTATTCTTGTGTGTTGTTTGGTACTGCGTAAAGTCTTATTGTTTAGTATATTTTTAACTTGATGTATCCCTGAAAAGGCGGGGACTGGATGTAAAAAAGCACATGAGTGCTTATCTATTATCCTCGAATAAAAGACTTTGCCTTGCCTTGCCTTGCCTCTCTCTCTCTCTCTCTCTCTCTCTCTCTCCTCCTCTCTCTCTCTCTCTCTCTCTCTCTCTCTCTCTCTCTCTTCTCTCTCTCTCTCTCTCTCTCTCTCTTCTCTCTCCTCTCTCTCTCTCTCTCTCTCTCTCCTCTCTCATCTGTCTCCTTTGTTTAAATAATTGTCAATATATTTAGTGGGGATTATGCGTTTGTTGAATATATCTATCCTTTTTAAATTCATAAGTTGGTGATGGGGTTTTGAATTAGGTTTTGTTGTGGGGGGGAGGGGGGGGTTGTTGTTGTTGTTGCTTTATTTTGTTGTTGGTTCGGAATTTGTTGGGGGGAGGGGGGGGTTGGGGTTGTTGTTTTTTTGTTGTTTTTTTTTTTGGGGGGGGGGGTGTTTTGTTTGTGCGTTTTGTTGGGGGGAGGGGTCTTGGGGGAGGAGGGGGGCTGTTCCCTAATCAGGGCAAGGACTCTGTTACCCTTGGTAAATAATAATTATTCATTCATGTATTCTCTAACACACACACACACACCAACACACAACACACACACACACATGCGGCGTGTATCAACCCTCATCATGGCTTAGGCCTTCGTTCTTGTGATTTGGCCTATAGTTCTTACGTCACTGCAAATATTTCCCATTTAGGGACTGTGATAGGGAGGCTTAGTGACTAGGCTAGAAGAAGCAGAATTTTACCGACGTCAGCATCATGGCATTTAGAGTAGTGTCTAATCGATAGCTGATGTCAGCTTTTTTCCTCCTGCCACTCGAAGTTTGCCAACACACGGAGCGCGTGGATGAGCATGTGCCGAGAATCTGGGTCACGCAAGGGAATTGTGGATGCTCCACTTGGGTATATCTCAGTGTTTAGACGGGATCAACACGCGAAGTTCGCATCGATCTGCCACCTTGACAAAACCACGCCTCGGACAGCAGACAACAAGTAGCCTACATCTCTTTCTCTTTTGATCATCGATCTCTTTCCAGTTTCTGCAATGGCCGGCGAGCAAAAAGAGAAGAACGTGATTATTGCATACGATGGCAGTGAACATTCTGAGTACGCGCTTGAATGTGAGTAGCTTGACTTAAAAAGCTTTGCAAGTTAGGCTCGCCCGTTAGAGGACTTGTTTACAAGGCTAGCCTAGCTAACTTAGGCCTAGATGAACTTGTTTTCATTTTGATTTTCGCCCGATCTGAGGACCTTTTGTTTTACTTTTAGCCCTTGCACTAATGAAAAGTGTATCATCAGCATTGGGACAATACTTATTTGTTTAATCAACTACATTTCAATGTGAAGAACAATTTGTTTATTAGCATATCTTGTGTTACAGTGTGACAGTTTGTTGGCATGATCTGTTTTCGTGTTAATACTGTTGTTATCGTGTACTTGGCAGTCCTGTTGGTCTGGTAGACTAGGCCTAGTGGTAGTAGGCCTTGTGCACGTGACTAGGCCTATTTTGATATTAGGTCTAGGCCTAGTGCCGAGTGATGGTCTACGTGTCAGATTCAGTCGGTTGTGTGTGTGTGTGTGTAAGGGGGCGGGGGGGGGGGGGGGGGTGCGCGCGTGCGTCCGCGCGTGTGCGTGCGCGTTTGTGCACATGATCGTACACCTTGTACTCTTGAACAAGCCCTTCAGATGAAAAAAATAAACAACAAAACAACCCTGTAAACTGAAGTCCTTGACAGGTTGTGCAAACTCCTGTGCACAGTCTAGCATCATAGGCACATGTAAATTATTATGGTTAAAAAAAAATCATCCAATCCATCTTTCATAGTTAAGCAGACCAAATGTGGCAGATGATGTCTATCATTAGATAATGATAGAACATACCAAGCATGCAATCTCTGTGTTTTGTAATAATCTGAATCATAATACACATATATATATAATGAATTTGAATGTGGGCAGCACAATATCCCATCCAAGAACAAAACCAAGCCTCTAATTCTAAGACGATAGTTGGATTTAGTTCACAACATTTCCTCTCGTCCCTGACCTTTGAAGTATTGTCTCAAGGTTACAGATTGTAATTTGTACTCTTAGTCATGAATGAAATTAGTATTATTGTCATTTTGACTTTATGATTTGTACACACACACACATACACACACACACACACACACACACACACACAACACACACACACACACACACACACACACACACACAACACACACTTCACTCACTCACAACACACACACACACACACACACACACACACACACCACACACACACACACACACACACACACACAACCACATACACACACAAAAACAAGGGGATGGGATAGCCTAGTGGTCAGAACATTGTGCTCACAATTGATGATCCAGGTTCAATTCCCATTCGAGAGGATTTTTACCTTGGAGTTGACATCATTGCTGACTTCTCTCTTCTCACAAGTCCTTCAGATGAGACCATAAACCGAGGCCCCGTGAGCGAACGCACGTAGAACATCTTGCGGACATGTTAAATTCCTGTTCTGCTTTTCGTAAAAGTACGCCATTGTGTGCCAAAGGAACAGATGACAAGATTTACAAAAACTGCATACACAAGGGGACTGGATGTATAATAAAAAAAAAAAGCACACAAGTGCTTATTCCATTATCCTCGGTTATAAAAAAAGAAATAAAATAAAAATAAAAAACACACAAATCATGTACACACACCCTTTTCCCCTCTCTTACTGCTCTCTCTGAGTCTCTCTCTTCTTACTTTCTCACCCTTTTTTTCCCCGTCCTTTATGATAATTTATCTCTCCCTCTCACTTACTCCATTCCTCTCTCTCCTCTCTCTCTCTCTCTCTCTCTCTCTCTCTCTCTCTCTCTCTCTCTTCTTCTCTCCCCTCTCTCTGTCCTTATCCTCTATTTATCAGATTAATTAGTACCATCTGATACAGCTTTCAGATGGAAAAAACATAAAACTGAACAACTACATAGTACATTATACTGTCACCAAGGGCTGTGTGTATCACTCTGTGTGGTGTGGTGTGTGTGACACTCTGTGTTGTGTGTGTGTGTGTGTGTGTGTGTGTGTTGACACTGTGTTGTGTGACACTGTGTGTGTGTGTGTGGTGTGTGTGACACTGTGTGTGTGTGTGTGGTGTGTGTGTGTGATACTCTGTGTGTTTTGTGGCACTATGTGTGTGTGACCTCTGTGTGTGTGACACTCTGTGTGTTTTGACACTCTGTGTGTATGTGTTTGTGTGTGTGACACTCTGTGTGTGTGTGTGTGTGTGTGTGTGTGTGTGTGTGTTGTGTGTGTGTGTTGTGTGGAAGTCAAAGTCAAGTCAAAAACGCTTTAATCATCCCTGAAGGGCAATTACAATACTGACAGGCAATCGATTTCAAATCATAATCAAAGACATGAAACAGCTACATTTCATATTTCTTCAGACATTATATGATAACTTGTGTGTAACTAACACTGTGTGTTTAGGGGGGGGGGGGGGGGGGGGTTTATACAATCTGGATACGAGCCAACAAGGACTGAAAATTTCACAGTGGTAACCTACTGACATGAACACTTTATCAGTTTAATCCCCGAACAGTCTGTGACCAACATGTATGTGACAAACTTTTTATTAGGACAAGTGCTTAATGACTCCCATTTTACAAACAGCCATCAAAGTTAAACACGAAGCTTTAAAAAAATATATTATATTTATAGTTTGAAATAATGATATTCATGCTGCTTTGTATACAAAATAATACATGCATGTTACTAACATGTCTGGGAATATTATTTTTCAATTTTGATGTTGTACATTATTAATATTATATTATTATGCATCCAACCTGTAGTTTGTATATAATAAATACATAAAAAATATCAAAAGAGTTGGCATGTATAGTAGACATGTATAATATATTCACACAAGCTGTTTGTCACACTGTCTATAGCCTGTGTGGACATTGTTATTCCCTCATTGCCACATGTTTCATTAACATCTGGCTCTTTTTTTTTTTTTAATGTTGTTTCTTTTTTACCTTGTACATGATGGCTGTGCATGCTACTATGCGTGTGCATGCATGCATGCTTGCTTGTGTGGTGGGTGGGTATGTGTGCACTCACTCGTATTCGCGATATAATACATAGCACACACAAAACACACACACCCCACACACACACACACACACACACACACTGTAACAAACTAACACACAGATGTAACTGAGTGTTTTTACAGACACGACAAAATCACATTGTTATGAACTGACACACACCCCTCTCTCTCTTTTCTCTCTCTCTCTCTCTCTCATCTCTTCTCACTCTCTCGCTTCTCTCTCTCTTTCCCTCTCCTCTCTCTCTCTCTCTCTCTCTCTTTTCTCTCTGTGTTGAACAGGGTATGTGAAAAACATTCACAGACCGGGGCAACCATGTCACGATGATTCACGTGCCTGAACTGAACGACATTCTGCACTCGCAGCGCTGGGCCAGCTGTTTAGAAAGCTGATAATTTTTCTGTGTATCCTTATTTGTGCAATGCCGGAGATTGAATATTTCACTGTCCTTTGGTGTCATGGATGACATTTGAGTTATGAATTTTAATGTCCACTCAGTGTCAAAGTGAAAAAGAAA
>CM060329.1:58105566-58123634 GCA_030674155.1 Stramonita haemastoma
TGTGTGTGATGAAGGGAGGTTAAAAGAGGAAGAACGTTAGCGTGCACAGCTGGGAAGGTCAAAGAGATTATTCCCCAATTTCCTTTCCAAATTAATTACCTAACGTAACCTTTCCCTGCTTTTTGGTTTGTTTTTTTGTGATTGTTGTTGCTATGGGGGTTCAGCCCTGACTCTTCCGAAGCTAAGAGCTGTGCTGAAGACCAGATGTTTTGGGGGCCCTGTCTCGCTAAACATGATTAGTTTTTTTTTTTCTTAAACCGTTTTTTTTTTTTTTTTGCTGCCAGGAATTGTTTTGTCTTTATGTCAAAGTCGGGTTATTTTAAAATTCGTTAAGAACAGGGTTTAAAGGGGGAGCTAATTACATTCACTTTAAGACAGACTGTTCCCTAGGGGTTTAGGTTGTCAATCTTACGCCTGTTTTCAACACTTACAAGAACGGTGAAAGTTGTCCTTGTGAGTTAATTAATTAGGAAGGAGAAAATGGCCGAAAAACGTTTCAACTTCCAGCTGTGGCTACTTCTCTGTCTGTCTGTCTGTCTGTCTGTCTGTCTGTCTGTCTGTCTGTCTGTCTGTCTGTCTGTCTGTCTGTCTGTCTCTCTCTCTCTCTCTCTCTCTCTCTCTCTCTCTCTCTCTCTCTCTCTCTCTGCCGGATGAAAAAAGTATGTGAATGCTTACTCTGTTACCCTTGGAAAATGTCTCTGTCTGTCTGTCTGTCCGTCTGCTTCCCTCTCTGTCTGTCTGTCTTCCCCTCTGTGTCTCTGACACCCATGTGTCTTCACAAGCTGGGAAACATTCAAAAGCCAGGGCGCACCCATGCATGAAACGCAGCATCGTTCACAGGACATTCTGCATGCTGCTGCTGCTGCTGCAATAAATTTCTCATGGAAAACTCTTTAAGAAAAAAACCTCAGGGCTGTCTTGACATTTTCAATTTTGTCCGCGGCTGTGACTGGAAGACACACTGAATTTCTCTGGTGGGAGATAATGAAGTATTTGGAGGTGGAATGGGAAACAATGTCTAGTTATGTTCAGCCTGTGAAACGAACTAGGGGGTGGATGTTGGGGCTCCAAGCAGATCTGATGTGCATTTCATTTCTTTGGGTTTCAGTGCAATAATCTGGTTAAGTCTTGTGGCTTTTTGTATTTCTAATTTTCATCCAGTTTTTTTTAAAGCTTTTACACGACAAATACACAAATCAGTGAATGATCTATTCTGGTTTTGTCTTATTATTTCATCTAACAAACAAAGAAGCAAACAAAGAAACAAACACAAACAAAGAAACAATATTAAACACACAGACACAGACACAGACACAGACACAGACACAGACACACACACACAGACACACAGACACACACAGACACAGACACACACACACACACACAGACACAGACACAGACACACACACACACACACACACACACACACACACACACACACACACACACACACACACACACACACACACACACACACACAAACTGTCTCAAATGTAGACTTGTTACTAATGTCTGAAACTAATTATTTTAAGAATGCAGATTTTTTCTTTGTAATCTAATAATTCTTAAATCCAAAGTGAGCTGTCCGCTCCCCAACCATCTTCTTATCTTTGCAGACCTAATCCGTCCCTGGGGAAAATAAATTCTTTAGACCTCCTCCCTTGGGCTTGAAACCCTCTGATATCAGCCACAAAGGCTTCCTGGGGAATTTAGACCTACCAGCTATTCACCCCCAAAATATTGTTACCAAGTATCAACAGAAATGGAAAAAGAAGTGTTCAACATGGAAGAAACTCTGATAGTAAAATGATAACCAACCAATAGAAACACAAGACATCCAAAAGCATTATGAAGTATTTGTAGTGGCGGTGGTGGTGATTGTGATGGTGATAGTGATGGTAGTAAGGTCACAATGTATTCATATACCCTAGTCAATGAAACAATTTATTCTGAGAGCCTTTTTAACATACAAAGCCTTTCTGATTCGTTCAAATGGAAATGATAATTGTCCCTGTAAACCTAAACTGAAGTGTTCTTTGTTTTCGTTTTGAACAAAGAAATCATTTACTGATCTCTTCTGTGTCTTGATAGTCTTCTTCCACGAACGCTCAGACAGCAACTATTGTTGTCTGTTATATGAGCGAAAATACGTTGCGCTGCCGTTAAGCGCCTGACAAGTCAGGCCCAGCACATCCTATGTCGGCATAGGAGAGAAAATTTTTCAAGTCTTTCTGAAAAAAAAGCTGGAGAATGGACCCAAAAGGCAGAAAAAAGACAAGAAGGAAGTGACAAGTAGAGAAGGAACAAGGCAGAAACAAAAGGAGGGGTAGAAAAGAGGGAATTCTCACACCGAATTTCAAGAAGGTGGGGATAGTGTTTATATTGACAGGCTCTCGGCATCTCCACGGGAAAGTGTCTTGATGTGACAACAGTTTGCCGATGCTCTACGGCTGCCGTAAAGTGCTGACTTCTATGTTTTGCTGTTATGTTTTTAACATTATGTTTAGCAGAAGGAATATGGGTGTGGTTGTAGGGTAACAAGGTCAAGATGAGCAGTAATCCAATCATGTTGTTTAAAGCCCCGCCAACCACACAGGCCCCAATCGGGGCTGTCACCTCGTCAAATTTAAATCTCAGATTAAAACTGGGCAATTATATACGGATTAAAACGGGGTATAAAACCAACTTGACTGTTCTTGCTTGTATCGACGTTCATTTGCTGAAAGATGAGTCGTATAGCAAGCAGGATCACTGATACATCGAAGAAAAATGAGGCAGCTAACATGCAATAAAAAGAGAGAAAAAAGCAACAACCAAAAATAAACCAACAAAACAAACATAGCAAAAAAATAGAGAACAGTACGTAAAAGGACCTTCAAAAAAAAGAAGAAAGGGGGAAGAATCCGGTTAAAATATCCGCCTAAATGCATAAGCCCTTTTTCCTCTTCCTGTTTAAACAAAACAACAGCTACAACTACAACAAAACCCACTAAAAAGAAGCATCTCTCTCTGTCTCTGTCTCTGTCTCTCTCTCTCTGTCTCTCTCTCTCTCTCTCTCTCTCACACACACACACACACACACACACACACACACACACACACACACACACACACACACACACACACACACACACACCCCACCTCAAACGAAACCAAAAAAACCCCAACTAAACCAAGAAACAAAAAGAAACAAAAAAAAAACATATAAATAAAAACAAAAACCCGCCCTAGCGTCATACATTTGACCTGCTATCTTGGCATACGCAATTTAGGCCGGATTACACTGCATGTTGCTGGCGGAACAGAGAGAGGGGAAGGCAGAGTTGAAAGCCATCTATCAACTAAACGATCATTTACCCCCAAATTGTTTCACGCCGCTGCAAAGTTATCTTAAGCTGGGCTTACCTGATCTCAGAGGGATGGATTCACGGGTTATACAGTATGAGCAAATACATCAGCTTCAAGGCAGGAATGAATGGATGAATGGGGGGGCGTCGTTTGGGGGCTGAGAGGAGAGAGAGAGAGAGAGAGAGAGAGAGAGAGGAGAGAGAGGGAGGAGAGAGAGAGAGGGGGGGGGGGGGGGGGGGGCTGAGAGAGGGCTGAGAGACAGAGAGAAAGACAGAGACAGAGAGACAGAGAGAAAGAGACAGAGACAGAGAAAGAGAGAAAGACTGAGAGAAAGACAGAGACAGAGAGACAGAGAGAGACAGAGAGAGAGTGCATGTACGTGTGTGTGTGTGTGTGTGTGTGTGTGTGTGTGTGTGTGTGTGTGTGTGTGTGTGTGTGTGTGTGTGTGTGTGTGTGAGCGCGACCGCGCAGATAGAAATTCAAATAAACACGCACTTTGTTAAAAATAAGAAAGATTAGGGAAAAAAACGAAAAAGAAAATAAACATAGTGAAAACTACATTCTTAAAGTTAATTTACGAAATAATTTTGTTGTTAAAAAATCATCAAACAAAACAAAACAAAATAGCCGCAAACAAAACCAAAGAAAAACAAAAGGCCTTCCCGCGTTAGAGAGAAAATCTGATTTTGAACAATGCAATATATCTACAGTATCTGAAAACAGCAGGAAACGGAAATGGATGCAGAAGGGCAATAACTCTTTTCATATCGATGGGATTTGGTTGTGTCTGGAGAAATGAAACGCACCCTGCACTGGCTTTCCAGTTCCCCTGTCTTCCCTTTCTCAAATCTTCACGCCGGCTGAACTTAACTGGAAAATATGTCCCTCTATTCGGGCAATAGGAAATGGCTGCTAGATTCGGTGGCAGAGCATTCTTTTTTGTTTGGTTTATTTCTTTTTGTATGAAGATATTTTCTTCTTTTGATTCATAGCAAAAAAAGAGCTCAAGAAAAATTAACTTTGTAGATAAATGATGTGCAAGCTGCTTTAAGCTTTGGTCTCGCACAAACAGCAATACCCCCCCCCCTCCCCTCCCAAAAAAAAATCAAAGAAAAAAAAAACAAAAACAAAAACGAAATAAGCAACAACCATCTTAAAAAGAATCAACCGGAACCAAACCCAGTACACAAAAAAGACCCCCCCTCCAACCGCCCCCCCCCTTACCACATTCTTTTTTTAAAAAGACATTTTCTATATCGACGTTAACAAAAAGCAGAACAACCACAGAACATCTTTAAAACCTGTTCCGCCTTTCGGAAGAGTAGGCCAGTTTGTGCCGGTGAGAACGGATGACAAAATTTACAAAATAATCATGCACACGGGGACTCAACGTATAGGAAACAAATGAGCGCTTATTCTATTATCTCCCACGTACAAAAGCAAATTAAAAAAAAAGCTATCAATAAAGCAAAAGGAACACACAATTTTGATCACCGATCCACCCCATCAAGAGATGGGAGGACAACTTCAGCGAATGGACAGGCCTAGAACTCAACAAAACCCCGAGAAAGGCAGAACAGAGAGAGGAACGGAGGGAACTGGTTGTCAAGTCTTCAGGGGTGCCCCCATGGTCGCCAGACTAAGGGATAGATAGATAGATAGATAGATAGATAGATAGATAGATAGATAGATAGATAGATAGATAGATAGATAGATAGATCGATAGATCGATCCACACCATGGTACATGAAAGTATGTACAGAGATAGGCATATATACACACGCCAAGTCAGGGACTTGAACAAAAAAAGATGTGTGTGGTGGTGGGTGGTGGTGGTAGTGTTGGAAGGGTCTGAAGGACAGTGGAAGGGAGAAAAGGGGGAAGGGGAGAAGCGGAAGGGGGAGGAGGGGACAGAACCAAAAGCTCAAACGATTATTCACCAATCGTCATTTGTTAATTACCTCACGCAACGACTGTGGAGAGGCCAGGCCTGATCTCTCTCTCTCTCTCTCTCTCTCTCTCTCTCTCTCTCTCTCTCTCTCTCTCTCTCTCTCTCTCTCTCTCTCTCTCTCTCTCTCTCTCTCTCTCTCTCTCTCTCTCTCTCTCTCTCTCTCTCTCTCTCTCTTCTCCCCCATCTCTCTCTCTCCCCTGGGGAGCAGTCATTCCAGAGTTGTCAAACTAATTGTGATTAACCCTTTAAACGTGTGAAATATTTACCCCCATTGGGAGAGAGGGGAAAAGTGAGAAAGTGGGGGTGATAGTGGGAAGGTGGGGAGGGGGGTTGGGGGGAGGGTGAGGAGAGAAGAAGGGTGGTGGTGGGATCGGGGGAAGGGGGTTAGGGGAGTTGGAGGTTAGGAAATGAGAAGATAACTTTTTAATTTTTATTTTACATTTTAAATTTGAGTAGATACGTCTCCTTTTTTAAAATTTTTTTTTTAGGCCTTTTGCTTTTGTACACAACCCCACACAGTAACCCCTCCACCCCCTTTTGAACCCCCTTCCCCCAGCATCCCTGCCATGCCCTCCTCCAGTCACTGTAACATTTCTTTCGCTCTGTGTTTTGTTTATTAGGATAGAGACAGACAGATAGATTGTTTGGTAGATAGAGAGATAGACAGGTAGGTAGGTAGATAGATATAGATAGGTAGGTAGGTAGATAGATATAGATAGGTAGGTAGGTAGATAGATATAGATAGGTAGGTAGGTAGATAGATATAGATAGGTAGATAGGTAGATAGATATAGATAGGTAGATAGATAGATAGATAGATAGATAGAGAGGAGAGAGAGAGAGAGAGAGAGAGAGAGAGAGAGAGAGAGAGAGAGAGAGAGAGAGAGAGAGAGAGAGAGAGAGAGAGAGAGAGAGAGAGAGAGAGAGAGAGAGAGAGAGAGAGAGAGAGATGAGAGAGGAGGAGAGAGAGGAGAGAGAGAGTTGGGTGATCAGATCAGCAATTTATTCATCGCCTGCCATAGGAGCAGTCAGATCCAGCCTTGGCATTGAACCAAGAAAACTCTGATCTCTGTCACTCGTCCATAACAGAGATAATCATATTTCATCACGATGTCATGTGTCCCTGCTACTGTGTAGACATGGAAAAGAAAACAGATGGGAACAGACGACAAAATTTACAAAACTGCATACACACGAGGACAGGATGTAAAAAAAAAGCACACGGGTGCTTATTCCAGTATCCTCGATATAAAACAATAAATGAATGAACGAATGAATGAACGAATGAATGAATGAATGAATGAATGAATAAATAAATGAATAAATAAATAAACAGAATATTTCCATAGTTATTTTGATATTTGGGGGTTTAATTTTATTTCAACATTTTCAGGGCTAGCAATCTTTTTTCTGATTTTAGCTTATATGCTTTTTGATGCTCTATGCGTCACATTTCTTGAGATCCCAGTTAAGAAGACATATGGTATTGGGAGAAGGGGGGGGGGGGGGCAGGGGGGAAAGGGGAGGGGGAGCAGCCTAGTGGTTAGAGCGTTGGGCTCACGATCTGACGACCCGCGATCGAGCCACCACCGAAGCCTCCGTTTTATGGGATCTTACCCTGGAGGCAGGATAGCTCAGTGGTCAGAGCCCTCGCTTTCCCTAAGTCAAAGTTAAGCAGCATCGAGCATGGTTACCAGTTGGATGGGTGACCGTTTGTGCGCCTTGGCTTCAGTACAGTCCCCCAGTTCACCCAGCTGTCAATGGGAACCTGCCCTCTTTAGGGTCAGGGAAGGTAAAGCAGCGAGGGACAGGAGATGGGCGCGGCCCTCAATATGCTGGCCCCTAAAAAAGCTGAGGTCTCTGATGCCTCAGGGGAATGGGTACTGATGTTAACTCCAGGGGAAAAAAATCAATTTAAACGGGCGCCTCGGTGGTGGCTCGAACCCTGGCCGTCAGATCCCAAGCGCAACGCTCTAACCGCTGGGCTACCCAGCCCTCTGTTCTATCACTTTGAAACATGTTCCAAACTCTCTCCATAAACTTTGTCTATAAAACAGGAGGAAGAAGCTGTTTTACTTTACTTTTTTATTTTTTTAACTGTACTTGTACAAAATACTACACGTTGCCAAACAGGCAATATCATAATGAAAATAACATGCAGATATAATATCTGCGTTTTTGTATTGAATAAGTAAAAAGATTTTTCACAGGACTCTTACAAACAAGTTTTTTTTTTCCAATTTGACCATGACAATAATTATTATCCTAAACAAAAAACCCCTCACACAACCAAACCAGAAAGTTGGAATGATAAATGTATTTGCCCATCTCTCGTGTTTTTGTATAAAAGTCACACAGTCGGAATTACAACGGTGCTGTGGTAGATCACCGTTCTCCTGAGAGCCATTCTTCAATCCAGGGGCAGAAAACAATTTCCAATTATGATCAGGCACAAAACGAGAATTTGATTTACGACCCACTCTGGAGAAATAACACTGTGCGGCTGAGAAATGAGAGAGAGAGAGAGAGAGAGAGAGAGAGAGAGAGAGAGAGAGAGAGAGAGAGAGGAGAGAGAGAGAGAGAGAGAGAGACAGAGACAGAGACAGAGACAGAGACAGAGACAGAGACAGATACAGAGAGACAGAGAGACAGAGACAGAGACAGAGAGACAGAGAGACAGAGAGAGGCAGAGATAGAGAGCAGAGAGACAGAGGCAGAAACAGAGAGAGCACAGAGGAGAGAGACAGAGACGAGAGAGACGAGAGACAGAGAGACAGAGACAGACAGAGAGAGACAGAGACAGAGAGACAGAGAGACAGAGGAGAGAAGACAGACAGACAGACAGACAGAAGGAGACAGAGAGACAGACAGACACAGAGAGAAGCTGCTAGGAAAATATTTCAGAAGGGTAGGGTTGTCTCCCGTGGTCCTCACGCCCCCCCCCCCATCCCACCCCCGCCCCACCCTTCCCCACCCCACTTGCAGGCTGGAATGGAACTGTTCAAAACGACTGACAGGGAGAAAGAAAACGACTTTTTGCATTCCTTTCCCTTGAGATCAATTACAAGAAAATCACCTTCTGCTCTGCAGTTGAAAAAAAAAAGAAAAAGAGAGAAAAAGAAAAAAAGCATCTGCGGTCTCAGGAGACTGTGGGATGGGGGTTACGCTTCATGAGTCGATTTTTTTTTATGACCCAGAAGGAACTGTTTTGACGATAGCAAGCTATGTTGAAGAACGAAAGTTTGTACCATGATGGGTTTTGTTTAATTTTTTTTTTTTTTTTTACATGACTGCCTGCTGACTTGATGGATAGATATACTAACTTGAAAAGGTTTTACTGTTTTTGTTTGTTTTGGGTTTGGTTTGTTTTCGTCTGTTGTTTTTTCGTTCCTCAGCTAGAGCTCTGAGGATCACCAATGATGAGATTTTGGTTATGCGACCGTTTATCCCTCATTTAGGTTGCCGCCTTCCAACTTCGGGGAGGGTGTTTCAAAACGACGCCTGTGTGCATGCATTAAAAAAAATCATCCATTCTTAATGGCATGAAATGGCCTAATCTTCTGAAAGGCGGAACAGGTTTTTAACGTGTGTGTAAGATGCTTTACGTGCATTCGCGCACGATGTCTTGTTTTATAGTTTTATCTGAAGGACTTTGACATTCAGTTTGATTTTGTCGTCAAACTGGGAAGAAAGCGCGAAGCTGGGACTCGAACCCAGAATCTCAGGGTTTACTTGCCGGGCAAGTGAATGTCTAAACCGTGCTGCCACCTTCATTCCTGAAAGGCGTTGGGTTCAGGACAAGTGCTGAGAGAAATGGTTACCAAAAAATCACATTCCTTTATATTGTATCGTGTCAATGACAAGTTGCCATACCATGCTTGTTTTAATAGATAAATAATAGAGCAATATCTTATCAATCTTTACATCATCCCCCCATTAAACTACAAAAGGACGAATAGTGATAATCCTTTTTAAAGACCATAAATTCTCCGCTCATCGTGAAATAGAGTGGAGTATCAATTTTTGAGGAGTGTTACAAATTCTCAATAATGCATGCTTAATACTTAGAGGATTTTTTAAATTTTCAGATGAATGTGTGTGTGTGTGTGTGTGTGTGTAGAGAGAGAGAGAGAGAGAGAGAGAGAGAGAGAGAGAGAGAGAGAGAGAGAGAGAGAGAGGAGAGAGAGAGAGAGAGAGAGAGAGAGAGAGAGAGGAGAGAGGAGAGAGAGAGAGAGAGAGAGAGAGGATTTTCGATTTTAAAAAAAATAATGTGTGTGTGTGCGTGCGTGCGTGCGTTTGTGTGTGCGTGCGAGCGTGAGCGCGTGTGTGTGTGTGAGAGAGAGAGACAGAGAGAGAGACAGAGACAGAGAGACAGAGAGACAGACAAACAGACAGACACAGAGACAGAGACATAGAGATTCAATTTGAAGGCATCAGATAAGGTAAAGGCAATGTCAGTGAGGCACCTTAACCTCCCTGTAACCCTCTTCTTCTTACCTGTGTTTGTCCCACAGATGGGAGCGTTGGCCGAGGGCAGAGAGGGGTTCACATGCCTGTCACATTGTGACACCAATGCACATCACTGTCTTTCTGGGCTGTTCTCTCTGTTTCTTTCCTTTTATTTGATACCGATAAGAGGAAATTAGAAAAAAGGTTTTGTTGTCTTTTCGTTTATGATTTTGGTGTTCAATGGATTGAGCTCAAGTAGTTAAAAAAAAAATTATTATTTTTATTTTAGAGTGAACACATTTTTCTTATGATTTAGTTTTTGTTGCAAACGTAGATCTATCACTATTGGTTGTTTGATTGTTGACATTCATGTTTGAATGCGACAACACTAGAACCATTGGTATCCCCATTGCCTTTCCAATGGACCATTCCAGCGATGTGGAGAGGGGAGGTGGGGGGTCTGGTGCATGGGTAACAGCTTGCCCTCCATACTTACTTATTAGACTTTGTGGTCTAGAGCCTAGAGCGCTACCCCCTAGTTTTCCGAGAATGACGGATGTCTTCTAATCCTGAATCAGTTACACAGTCAAAATGCAGCATGAAACAGTACAACCTCAAATTGTATACATTTTTTTTCTTGTATCTAGATGAGTACACATATATGTAGATGTGACCCAAAAGCAGCAACAAGACTAAGTGATCACTGTGTACTTAAGCTTTTCTTTTCTGAACCTAATAATTTAAGACCAGTAGTCCTATATTGTTAACAAGTGGTTTTGTATTGTATTATATACTACTTAAAGTCACGGTAGTTATCTCCTCCTGAAATCTGGGCTGCTCTCCTCAGGGAAAGGGCGTCGTCACAAGAGCAGCACCGCCCATTATTATATTTTTCTTTCCCTGTCTGCAACTGTATTTGCTTTCTTACGAGGATGGCTTTTTTCTACAGAATTTTGCCAGGGACAACCCTCTTGTTGCCGTGTGTTCTTTTACGTGCGCTAAATAATTATGTGTAACACCTGGGACCTCGGTTTATCGTCTCATCCGAAAGACTAGCACCCGGACCACCACTCATGATCTAGAAGATGGGGGTAAGTTTCGGGCCCAAACGAGGATCTAACGACAATATACTTTAAACCCGGACTTTTTGCTTTCTAGGCTGGTACGTTGCCTATAGACCACCGATCCATTAGCTTTCAGAATCTAGCTAGGTAACATCATAAAGCATACAAAATTGTGTACTCTGGCATGTCAGTCTATTCAAGGGACAGTTCCATCTTGTTGTGTTGGTAGAATCATTGCACTGTATGGGCTCTTTACATGATTTAAAGCTGAATACAGTTTTTTTTTTTTTCAAATTCTCTCTCAATTTATGTTTCTATCTATATCTATGTAGGGAGACGGGATATCCTGGTGGTTAGAGTCATGCACATTGCGCTCGTAATATGCTGACCCGGGTTCGAATCTTGTTCAAGAGGATTTTCCCTCTGAGTTAACATCAGTGGCGACTCCGCTCCCCCAAAAGTCCTTCAGATGAGACTATAAAACAAGGCCCGTGTGTAAACGCACACAGAACGTCTTGGGCATTCGTCAAAACCTGTTCCACCTTTCAGAAGAGCAGGCCAATGTGTGCCAGTGGGATCGGATGATAAAATTGATAAAACTGCATACACACGGGGACTAGATGTAAAAAAGTACATGAATGCATACTCCATTAAGAAAAAAGGTAAAGGTGTCCCATAACCTAGTCGGTCGTAGGGAAGCGAGGCATCAGAGACCTAAGCTTCTCTAGGTGCCAGCATATTGAGGGTGGCGCCCATCTCCTCTCTCCCTCGCTGCTTTAAATTCACTGACCCTAAAGAAGGCAGGTACCCATTTACAGGTGGGTGAACTGGGGGACTGTACTGAAGCCAAGGCGCGCAAACGGTTACCCATCCAACTGGTAACCCCGCTCGACGCTGCTTAACTTTAACTTAGGGAAAGCGAGCGCTCTGACCACTGAGTGATTACACATGAAAAATGGCAAATGAATATGCCGTGCCTGTGTAAAGTTGTGCACAAATCATTGTCACTGTCTTCTCTCTCTACCACCCCCTGCCCCTCTTGCTCTCTTAAAAACAGCTTCTGTGCCCCTCCCCCTTCACTAATCTTCGGCCCTTTTCTCCTGTTGTGTCATTTGTAGTCTGGATTTATGATCTCTGTCTGTCTGTCTGTCTGTCTGTCTATATCTCTGTACCTCTGTGTCTGTCTGTCTGTCTGTATCTCTGTTTCTGTCTGTCTGTCTGTCTGTATCTCTGTTTCTGTCTGTCTGTCTGTCTGTATCTCTGATTCTGTCTGTCTGTCTCTCTGCCTCTATGACGGGGGCGGGATAGCCTGGTGGTTAGAGTGATGCGCGATGCGCTCGTGATCTGCTTACCCGGGTTCGAATCCTGTTCAAGATGTTCTTCTTGCGTTTGCCGCACACAGGACCTCGGTTTATAGTCTCATTGGTGGAGTAAGTTACTTTCCAAAACCCATTCTACAGTACCCAGCGGGAAAAGGGAAAAAATGGTTTTGAAATTGTCAGGCCGATCTCCTGTGCCAGAGATTTCCCTGCAGGATTGCGGACAGCTGCAGGTCCGTGCATAATGTCTCTGGGATCGCTGCACGGCACACTGCAGGAGGAGCTGCTCATTTGTTAAACAGACAGGGGGAAGGAGACTCTGGAAGTGTTTGAGGAAAGTGAGAGGACTAGTGGTGGTGGTGGCGGTGGTGGTGGTGGTGGTGGTGGTGGTGGTGGTGGTGGTGGGTGGTGGTGGAATCTGAGGAAGGGTGTGGGTAAAGTGAAAGGTGCGTGTGTGTGTGTGTGTGTGTGTGTGTGTGTGTGTGTGTGTGTGTGTGTGTGTGTGTGTGTGTGTGTGTGTGTGTGTGTGTGTGTGTGTGTGTGTGTGTGTGTGTGTGTGTGTGTGTGTGTAGAGGCTGCAAAGTTGGAATCTGAGGAAGGGTGTGGTAAAGTGGAAGGGGTGTGAGAGTGTCGTAAGAAGTCGTAGTACCAGCCATGCATGGTTTGCTTGGGCAACATTATCCACGGGGACTGGATGTAAAGAACGACCCACATAAGTGCTAAGCAATTTTTTCTAGAAATAAAGATAATTTCTCTTTTCGTTCCTCGGCCAAAGTTCTGAGGTTCCCCAATCATGACAATGTTACCGTTTTTGCCCACCATTAAGGCAGCCGCAATCAGAGTTCTGGGATAAAAGTATTAAAAATGTCAGATGAGAGCAGGATTTTGGAACATCTATTTATCTTAAAAGAATCTGATAGAAAGAAATGTTACAAAATCCTGCTTTGATGTGACATAACAGTGCCAAACGCCTGCCAGTTAAGGGCTACAATAGAAGGTAGCACTAGTTTAGTCACTGATGTGATGGGATGTGAGTGATTGGCGCAAACAACATGTTGACCATTACATGGGATAAGAACCAAAAGATGTGAAATTACCACAGGCATATCAAATGAGAAAAAACTGGCTGAGAGATATTGTTGGACTTGTAAGTGGTGAAAGATAATGATGAAGTTCATAGCCCTGTTTCCAAAAAAATGTACGCTCTTTAGTTTAATAGCGACTACAGGGAAACAGGATGTGAACCGGGACGGAATACCCAAAGCCAATGTTAAGCAGCGTCGAGTGTGGTTACTTTTTGGATGGATGACTATTTGCGCACTTTGGCTTCAGTACTGTCCCCCAGTTCACCCAGCTGTAAATGGGTACCTGCCCTCTTTAGGGTCATGGAAAGTACAGCAACGAGGGAGAGAAGATGGGCGCCGCCCTCATTATGCTGGCCCCTGGAGAAACTGAGGTCTCTGACGCCTCGCTCCCCTACGATCACATAGGTTATGAGACGCATTTAGCTTTTTTTTTGCTTTACCTTACAGGGAAACCTTAGGAAAATAGATTAAGAAAATTCATTTATCTCAGTAGAGTTGGATACGTACTGACATGAGTTTTTATAAGGGATATGGTCAATATATGAATATGTCCTGGCGTCTGTTATACCTCAAATATGCAAGCTTAAACTGGTTTAATCCATTGAGTTTTGACAATGCTTATCAATGTCCTATTCATTCGGGGGGTGACTCTGTAAGTGAGTGTTTCCAATACTTCATTCAGCCTATTGCAAAATCAACCTACGACAGTGCTGAACCAGGTTTGACAACCAAAAAAGGTCCACACCAACACTGGTCATAACGACAGGGAAGCAGCTTAAAGAAGGATGCAGAGCTGGAAGCTGAAGCAATCATTCACCAAGCGTTCTTTGTTCACTGCCTCACGCAAACTCCCCCTCCCCTGACTCCTTCCCTCCCTGGAGATGAAGACTGCAGCTGGTGGAGAGAAGCCCCGGGGACAGACTCTGACACGTTGTCCAACTGATCTTGATTAAGCTTTTAAACGTGTGAACCATTCTTTCCTGTGGGGGATGAGCCTTGTGCTTTTTGAAAAGATTTGAAATTCATTAGGGACCGCCCCCATCCCGCCACTTCTGTCCCCCCTCCCCTCTCCTCTCCTCTCCCTTATTATTCAGATTACACCCTGTTCTTCTCTAGTTCCTCCTTCTTTAGCCACATCCCCAGGTTTTTCCTGGTCAGAAGTTTCTGTCACCACTCTCCACTTGCAGAACCAACATCTTGGTGCTAATGTTGTGCAGCTCACAGTGTGTGTGTGTGTGTGTGTGTGTGTGTGTGTGTGTGTGTGTGTGTGTGTGTGTGTGTGTGTGTGTGTGTGTGTGTGTGTGTGTGTGTGTGTGTGTGTGTGTGTGTGTGTGTGTGTGTGTGTGTGTGTGTGTGTGTGTGTTGTGTGTGTGTGTGTGTGTGTGTGTATTTGTGTGTGTAACACGTTAAATAACGGCATATTTTCTTTTCATGAAATTCCGGCTACTCCCCTTAGGGAGAGCGCATCATCACAAGAGCAGTGCCAACCATTTTTTTCTTTTCATGTCTCTATGTAAATTTGTATTCCTCTCACTGTGGCTTTTTTCTATAGATTTTTGCCAGGGACAACTATTTTGTTGCCGTGGGTTCTTTTACGTGCACTATATATGTGTAACACACAGGACCTCCGTTTATAGTCTTATCCGAAAGACTAGCAGCCAGACCACCACTGGTCTATGTCTAATGGTCTAATAGATGGGGAAAAGTTTCTGGCCCAAACAGGTATCAAACCACCACACAATGCGAACCCTTCGCTCTCAAGACAGGCGCGTTAGCTCTCGACCACCGAGCCACTATCGATCTATAAACATGCTCCACAACTAATTTGCTTCCCCGTGCATCGTACAGTACCACGTATTTTTGTTTCTGTCATGTCAACATGCAAAGTAGCTCATATCTGAATATCATTTTTAAAATAAAAGTAATGGAGAAGGATTTTTTTGTCAACAAAAAATGGACATAATTTAGCATCTCATGTATGTTAGTGTACATGCTATATTTTTCTCTCTCAAGAAAACGGATACAATTTAACTTCTTATGTATGACTGTAAGCGTACAGACTATGTTTTTCCTCTTTACAAAATGGGCACAATTTAACATCTCATTGCCTAAGCATACAGACTATTTTCTATAACATAAGGTAAAAAGGTAAAGGTGTCCCATAACTAACCTACGTGGTCGTAGGAGAGCGGGGCATCAGAGACCTCAGCTTCTCTAGGGGCCAGCTCATTGAGGGCACCGCCCATCTCCTCTCCCTCGCTTCTTTACCTTCCCTGAGCCTAAAGAGGGCAGGTGCCCATTTACAGCTGGGTGGACTGGGAGAACTATACTGAAGCCAAGGAGCACAAAGGGTCACCCATTTGCCGCCTTGGCTTCAGCACAGTCCCCAACCCTGCAGGTGAGTTGGTTCTTGAGTGACATCTTTTGTTTGTGGAGCAGATACACATCTTTGCATTTCATGTGTACCCAATAGTCTGAATTCTTTTTTTTCATGTTGTGTTTTTTAACCAATGTTTGTTTTTTCTGTTTATTATTCAAGAACTAAAAGTAATTGTCCTGTAATTGATCCCACATGATGAAACCTCACACCAAGTCACTCACTGCTGCTGCACATTACCTCCCCTGACCTGTCAGCCATTACAGACATTTCCAGTCCGGAAACAATCAACAGCAGCACACCAAAGGGAGGCTACCCTGTCAGAGAAGTGACTTCCCTTCTGAATTGATATTGGACAACTCCCCCCCCCCCCCCCTCCTTTTCTTCTGTAACTTTTCTTTCTTGGGCAAATTGTTGTTGTTCCCAGTGGGGGTGGTAAATCAAATTCTGGTTTTTGTCTTTGATCACTGTGGGGAAATTGTTTTCTGCTGTGATGGCCTATGATGGCGGGGTGGGGGAGGGGGGTAAGAGTGGAAAGAGAATGGAAGAGGGGAAAGGCAAGATGAGTAACCCAGTCAGCATATTCCTTGCCTGCATACCCAGAGTTGTTGAACTTGACCACGAATCTGGTGTTTGTCACTGGAGGGTAGGGTCCAAGGTGACGATAATGTTGTTACATTCTCACCATCAACAGGCCAACACCAATGTCTTTTAGACAAGGGGGGGGGGGGAGGGGGGTAGTGTCTGGCATAAAATTATTTTGACATGAAGCAGGAGAGAGATTGTAAAGCTCAGTCTATACAAAAATGATTTGGTATGTAAATTGTAGACATTGTTAATTATGGCAGAAGTTGAGAGAGCTAGTCCTAGCCCCATTAACACGATGTGCTTTCTAACTGGAGAAGGAAAAAAATGGAGGAAATTGTGTTGGTCATGACCCTTTGACACCGTGACACTTTCAAGGTCTATCTGTCTTCTTGAGTCTTTTTGTGATTTTTTTTGTTTTCTTGTAGGAGTATGGTGTCGGAAAGAGAGAGAGAGAGAGAGGAGAGAGAGAGAGAGAGAGAGAGAGAGAGAGAGAGAGAGAGAGAGAGAGAGAGAGAGAGAGAGAGAGAGAGAGAGAGAGAGAGATCGAGAGATCTAGAACTCGAACTCGAACTCGAAAATATTTATTCACAAAAAGGCCATTGGCCCATTTATGAAGGGGGTTGCCTATCTGCTTAGTATTTTGGTGTGGGATGAAAGACAACAGCAATAACAACAAAAATACTGCATAGCAACAAAATCAGTAACAAAAATATGATTTATGATAATAAAACATCAAGATAGAGAGAGAGGTTTTTGTTGCTACCCACATAAAAATGTATCAGGTTTCTTAAAGGGCTCACCTCATCAGTTGCAAATGAGGCCATGTCAGGACATATTATTTTCAATGCTTGAAAAAACAATCTTGCTTGGGTGGTCACTTTTTCAAGTTCGGCTGTTTTATACAGGCTACAAAGATCATGACAAAAACATGATTTAAAGAAACCCCAAACACAAGAAAAGGCCATTATGAAAATAACTTTGTAGAATGCTTGTCTTTTGACCATCAGAATGGTCACAATGCCCCTGAATGTCATAGCAAAGCACAACACATACACCATAGTATAAAAATATGGCCACCCAAAGACAGGAAAGGGAGACAAAATACGAAGACAGAAAACGTGAAAGAGAAAGGTTACTAAAACTAAAAAATTGCAGAAAAAAGATAATCGAAAAGAAATATTGTTAAGCATAATCAACTACAATTAGGACACTCACACTATGAATAATACAATACCTCCCAGCCCCCTCCCTCTGTTTTCATATGAAAATTTGGGGAACAGTAGAGAAGGAGTTGTATTTATAAAAGTGTTGCCTATAATGAATTGAAAAAGATAGTGCTAAAAAAGATCAATATTTTACACAGTATTTTTTTCAGACTTTAAAAATAAAGTTCATCCAACTCCATGAATTTGATGAAAATACTTTGAAGCACATACAATTTTCCTTAACAATGAAAAAAAAAACCACAAAGAAAAAAAAAAACCCGCATGCCTTCACACTTAACCTGTCTTTGTTTCAAACCTTTTTAAGAGCTCTTTTATGAGTCAATTACATTCCCAAACCCCTTCCTCCGTAGACAGAAGTATTTTTTAAAAAAGGAAGGGTTTTGGAATTGTTGGGGCAAATTCATTTTCCAGAGATTTCCCTGAAGGGTTGCTGACAGCTGCAGCAGTGTCGTGTCTGATGTCTTGTGGGCCTTGGTGTGGCACACACACACACACACACACACACGCGCGCGCGCACGCGCGCGCGCACACACACACACACATACACACACAAACTCACACATTCCCCAAAAGTCTTTCGGATGAGACTATAAACTGAGGCCCCGTGTGCAAACGCACGCAGAACATCTTGCGCACACGTTAAATCCTGTTCCGCTTTTCGC
>CM060329.1:58133734-58136234 GCA_030674155.1 Stramonita haemastoma
GTATGTTTCTGTGTATATGTGTGTGTGAGAATGTGTGTGTGTCTGTGTGTGTCTATGTGTGTGTGTCTGTGTGTGTGTTGCGTCTGTGGTGTGTGTGTGTGTGTGTGTGTGTGTGTGTGTGTGTGTGTGTGTGCGTCTGTGTGTGTCTGTGTGTGAGTGTATGTAGAAACATTATCCGATTGATAAAAATGTTTTGCCTATTTTGAAACATCTAGGATGTTCTATGTAAAAAAAAACGTAATGATAATAATTCTATTTATTTAATTATATTTTTATTGGTAGTATGTCTCCCCCCCCCCCCCCCCCCCCCCCCCCTCAAATAAGGATATTAGTTCTTAAAATTTCCCCTTTATCCAAATGTATGATTTATATCACATGTATAATTTTTGACAAATGGTGGTGGTTTGATGTTTTTTCTTGAGTTGTTTATTTCATTTTGTTCTCTTGTTTGCTCTTTATCCATTAACGCTTTCTTCTCTTCCATAATCAAAATCTTTTATTGTGACTTCAGATTTTTGTTTTCTGATCGAGTGCATTTTTTTTTTATTATTACCTTTTCATATATAGTGTCCTTATTCTTGGGTGTTGTTTGGTATTGCGTAAAGTTTATTGTTTAGTATCTTCTCAATTTGATGTAACCCTGAAAAGGGCGGGGACTGGATGTAAAAAAGCACACAAGTGCTTATCTATTATCCTCGAATAAAATACTTTGCCTTGCCTTGCCTTGCCTTCTTGTGATTTGGCCTATAGTTCTTACGTCACTGCAAATATTTCCCATTTAGGGACTGTGATAGGGAGGCTTAGTGACTAGGCTAGAAGAAGCAGAATTTTACCGACGTCAGCATCATGGCATTTAGAGTAGTGTCTAATCGATAGCTGATGTCAGCTTTTTTCCTCCTGCCACTCGTAGTTTGCCAACACACGGAGCGCATGGATGAGCATGTGCCGAGAATCTGGGTCACGCAAGGGAATTGTGGGATGCTCCACTTGGGTATATCTCAGTGTTTAGACGGGATCAACACGCGAAGTTCGCATCGATCTGCCACCTTGACACACCACGCCTCGGACAGCAGACAACAAGTAGCCTACATCTCTTTCATCTTTTGATCATCGATCTCTTTCCAGTTTCTGCAATGGCCGGCGAGCAAAAAGAGAAGAACGTGATTATTGCATACGATGGCAGTGAACATTCTGAGTACGCGCTTGAATGTGAGTAGCTTGACTTATAAAGCTTTGCAAGTTAGGCTCGCCCGTTAGAGGACTTGTTTACAAGGCTAGCCTAGCTAAGCTTAGGCCTAGATGAACTTGTTTCATTTTGATTTTCGCCCGATCTGAGGACCTTTAGTTTTACTTTTAGCCCTTGCACTAATGAAAAGTGTATCATCAGCATTGGGACAATACTTATTTGTTTAATCAACTACATTTCAATGTGAAGAACAATTTGTTTATTAGCATATCTTGTGTTACAGTGTGACAGTTTGTTGGCATGATCTGTTTTCGTGTTAATACTGTTGTTATCGTGTACTTGGCAGTCCTGTTGGTCTGGTAGGCTAGGCCTAGTGGTAGTAGGCCTTGTGCACGTGACTAGCCCTATTTTGATATTAGGCCTAGGCCTAGTGCCGAGTGATGGTCTACGTGTCAGATTCAGTCGGTTGTGTGTGTGTGTAAGAGGAGAGGGGGTGCGTCCGCGCGTGTGCGTGCGTGCGCGCGTTTGTGTGTGTGTGTGTGTGTGTGTGTGTGTGTGTGTGTGTGTGTGTGTGTGTGTGCGCGCGCGCGCGCACATGATCGTACACCTTGTACTCTTGAACAAGCCCTTCAGATGAAAAAAATAAACAACAAAACAACCCTGTAAACTGAAGTCCTTGACAGGTTGTGCAAACTCCTGTACACAGTCTAGCATCATAGGCACATGTAAATTATTATGGTTAAAAAAAAATCATCCAATCCATCTTTCATAGTTAAGCAGACCAAATGTGGCAGATGATGTCTATCATTAGATAATTGATAGAACATACCAAGCATGCAATCTCTGTGTTTGTAATAATCTGAATCATAATACACATTATATATAATGAATTTGAATGTGGGCAGCAAAATATCCCATCCAAGAACAAAACCAAGCCTCTAATTCTAAGACGTAGTTGGATTTAGTTCACAACATTTCCTCTCGTCCCTGACCTTTGAAGTATTGTCTCAAGGTTACAAATTGTAATTTGTACTCTTAGTCATGAATGAAATTAGTATTATGTCATTTTGACTTTATGATTTGTACACACACATACACACACACACACTCACACACACACATACACACACACACATGTACCATCTGGAAATAAAAATTTGATTGATTGATTCACACACACACACACACACACACACACACACACACACACACACACACACACACACACACACATATACACACACAAAAACAAGGGGATGGGATAGCCTAGTGGTCAGAACATTGTGCTCACAGTTTGATGATCCAGGTTCAATT
>CM060329.1:58141234-58163348 GCA_030674155.1 Stramonita haemastoma
GCCTGAAGCAACATGCAAGCTGTTGAACATCAAATGCATATCCCCAGGATTTTTCACTCTTTCTTTTTTGCTTTTTTTTTGTGGAGTATGAAGTAATATGCAAGCTCAGTTGAACGCCAGATGCCTATCCTGGGGGCTTTTGTCTTTTTTTTTTTTTTTAATGGAGCAAGAAGTGATATGCAAGCTCAGTTGAACATCAGATGCCTATCCTGGTTTGTTTTTTTCTGATGCAGCATCCAGTATTATGCAAGCTCAGTTGAACATCCGATGCCTATCCTGGTTTGTTTTTTTCTGATGCAGCATCCAGTATTATGCAAGCTCAGTTGAACATCCGATGCCTATCCTGGTTTGTTTTTTTCTGATGCAGCATCCAGTATTATGCAAGCTCAGTTGAACATCAGATGCCTATCCTGGTTTGTTTTTTTCTGATGCAGCATCCAGTATTATGCAAGCTCAATTGAACATCCGATGCCTATCCTGGTTTGTTTTTTTCTGATGCAGCATCCAGTATTATGCAAGCTCAATTGAACAGTAGATGCATACGTTGCATATTGTAGTGTGATTTTGTGTCATTTTGTTTCATTTTTGTTTTAGTTATCATGCACTAAAGAAAAAAAGCTCAGTTAAACATCTGATCCATGCTATGATACAATACATGGACATTTTGAAACTGTTGTGTAAATCTGTGAAATGAGACTGATTTAAGATCAATTTTGCAGCTCTTTGGTCTTTTTTCTTTGTATTGGTTAAAAAAAAAGTTAATGAAGTATGACTTAGTTTAATTATGTCATTAGTAAGGGGCTTAGTAGGTGGTGTCCTGCACATGTTAGCTCAGAACAGGCACCACTGAACACCACCAAAGTGGCCCAGCAGCAGTGCAGGGCCCCTCTGGCTGGTGGCCCCACAGCAGCCTGATATTGATGGGCTCCCTGTGGACTCCCAACCCTGGGGATGAGACATAATGAATCAGGGTATGGCTGTGGCAGGGAGATTGCTATGGGCAGGGTGGGAACAGCAGGACAGGGACGTCACAGAAGAAGAGGCAGCAACGCGCCCCCCCCCCCCCCCCCCCGCTTAAAATGATGTATGACATAGCTTTGTTTCAGCACAGTAGAATCCTGCGACATTGCAGTTGGAATGCCCACTTCAAGAAGTCGAATTTTTGCATTATCTCTTTGTGCTCAGAAGTAGTAAGATCAGATGTTATTTTTGTACACGTTTGTCAGTTTTTCTTCCAAAGTAAGAAAATCAAACAAAACCCCCACAGTTCTGTGGGGAATCATCAGATTCCCAGCTAGTTTGGAGGAGGCCCAAGTTTGAGTCGTCCCTCAACCCCCTGCTTGAGGTGATGTTTCCTCACAGTTCATATTGGGTCTGGTTCCATAAGTCCAGACAAGATTGTCAGCTAAGGTCCTGTGTGTGTATACATTATGTATAATGTCTCTTGCTCAAAAGTTAAAAATCCATCCATCTTATGTCGAAAATGTGGCTAGTTATAGCTTTGAAACCTTGAAGGATGCAGTCTGATGCATTGGGTTTTGAGATTTATTCTGCCAATTTATTTGCATTTTTTTTATGGTTATATGTCACTTATGATTTTTTAAAATTTTTTGTTGTAAAATGCCATTACCCCTACATTTTGGGAGTTCTCACCTGTATCTGAGAATTTTTACACATTCTTCAGCGTCTTACACTGCCACCACACTCACACACACACACAACATACACATACACATACACACACACACACACACACACACACACACACACACACACACACACACACTCAGTATAATGTTTCGTTTTTCTATATTTTTGGAATCTTATCACCCTATCACTTTTAGAAGAGGATTTTTTTTTTTGGGGGGGGGGGGGGGGGGGAGGAGGGGGGGTATTTTCTGCAAAACATATATTCAATTTCTTTATTTTTTTGTTCAGAATTTGGTTTGTTCACCCATTTTAGAATTTGATCAAGAATGCTAGCACTTCCTGTTGTTTACTCAGAAATTTTAAGGGATGGAGTGTTTGAGATTGTTTTGGGTTTGCGAGTTGTTGGTTTTCCATCTTTCAGTAACAACCACGTTGTTTCTGTGTTGACAGTATTTATTTTCAGTACTGATGCCAGCTCTTAGGTTGTGCCAACTGTCGTTTTTGGCACATCAAATTATTTGACATTCTCTTTGATTCGACAGAGGCAGTGGGATTTACTTTTGTGCAATATTATTTCTCCCAACAGCAATGACAATAAATAGATATATTAAAAAAGAAGAAATGATTCAAGACTTGGTTATTTTGAAAATCAAATGTGTATTTCACATGATGCTTGTGCAGATGTGCGAACTTACCTGTCTAGTCAGTGCGCAAACTTTGAAACAACTAGTCCAAAGCAATTTGAATTACAGCGCATGGTTGGTTTGCAAACAAACTTACTGTCCACAAGAACATTTGATAAGTTGAATATGAACAAAGATGTGATAGGGGAGGGGGGGGGGATCCAACAAACTTTGATATTAAACTTTTCAATCACCTGAAATGATAGTGAAATTTCTGCTAAAGGGAATTACATTGACATGTTGGGTTTTGTCTCATGTGTGGTAGGAGTTTACTTGTTTATCAGGGGAGGGGGGGGTTAAACTTTTTTTTTAAAAAATCAAACTTTTATTATTTTTATGTGATTTTTTATGTGAACAATTCGAAAATGCAAAGGTGCTTCTGGTCATTTCTCTTAACAAAATATTCAAGTTCTGGATCGAAAATTACTTTTAAATGCCAAAAAGAAATATTTTACAAGCCAGTCAAATTATTTTCTGTTTCCATCAATTACTGAGCTATCAGTCCTTCATTTTTAGGACAATTGGAAGATCAATATGATGTAAAGGACTTCCTGGTGATATCTACTGTTTAGTCTTGGTAATAACAAGACTAGTTTTTGAACACTTTCTTCCTTTTTCTGAAGTTCTATTTATTGATTTCTTAAGTTCTGGAAGTTTTGAATGTGTTCATGTATTATCATAAATAATAATAATAATTATATGGATTTTATATAGTGCTATATCTTGTAAAAAAACAAATCAAAGCGCTTGCATTCAGCCTTTTCTTACACATACAACCAGTAACAATGAAAAGTATTAACGAATTCAAAATGTATATACACACGCATTGAGGAGTGTGATGGATTGAAAATTTTTCATACCTATAATGTGCTGGTCTTGACAATAGTTCTATTACAGGATTTTGCTTGCTCGACAAGCTGTTGTGCCATTATAAGAAATGCAAGTGAATCCATTGTTTGCTTGGGATTTTATGGATTTTTATTGTGTTCATACATAAATGTTGGAAGATTGAAATGTCAAGGTCTTCTTAAAGATATTAACTCCTTTTTATATATACAAGTTCTTATCATCTTAACCCATACTGCTGCTTGTACATACCAAAAGAAAGAGTATATAAGGGGAAAATAGATTTCCAAGTGTTCACTCTCATTTATTGTTCTCTCTCTCTCTCTCTCCTCTCTCTCTCTCTCTCTCTCTCTCTCTCTCTCTCTCTCTCTCTCTCTCTCTCTCTCTCTCTCTCTCTCTCTCTTCTTCAATAGAGCAGTGTACTTTTTTAGGGGAAGGGCTTCATCTTAATTGCATTACAGTTATGTTAACGTTAGTATTTCCTGCAGAGGTTTCAGTAAAGAGATTCCCGGTAAAACCATTTCAAGGTACTCAACTTGTCAAAGAGGTTCTGCATTTTACTGTGGAGTTGTGGTCCATATGTTTCATCCAGTGTTTGGAATGTCCAGATTTACAGTCCTTATGTATTTAGAATCTTATTTTTATGTGTATATGTATGTGTAGTATCACTTTCTAGATGTAAATTTCAGTTGCACAGTAGGTTTTTCATTGTCCCTGGTCCATTTGTTATGTGAAAGAATTATGCAACTTATGATACCTATGTCACGTAGTAATTGTTTCGAAAAGCATTACACACACACACACACACACACACACACCACACACACACACACACATACACACACACACATACACAACACACACACACACACACACACACACACACACACACACACACACACACACACCACACAGTTTTGAATTCAGAGTTGTGTCATACAAAATGAGTGCAATACCAATTTTGCCTTAAACATGCAGAGCACCCAGTTCCAAACCAGAATTGCTTGTGAACCTCATTCATTTTACATAGTGACAGTCAAATGACGGGATCTGAATCAAAGTGTTAAAAACTCATCTTGAATGCACATGGATATATGTGATGCTCAACCATATAATTAGTCACAGTGCCTGAGGTCATTTTTTTAATCGTTAATGTGTTGATAATGTGCAATAAAAAGCCTATCTAATTCAAAATCATATTTAAAATCGGATAATAAATTCTATGAAAAGTTATAACAAGATGAAATATTGACTTCAGAAAGTGACAAAATGATAAATTGATAAGTTTTGAATTGGAATAGATGGTCAGAATGAGGGCTTGGATGTTTTTAAAACCAAAATGAAACAAAATTATGCATTCATGCTTCAGCACAAGGTAGAAAAATGGCTATAGTTCTATGATAAATTGAAATCTCAAAATCGACAACCTGACCCCCACCTGCCTAAAATGCCTCCTAGTGGAAAAGGGGTTCAGGTGCAAAGCAACTCATTTCATGGTGGAGTGTCACATATGCATGTTTCCCCATGATTTCGACCAGCACTCCTGTCTGTATATGCAAAAAAAGAAAGTGTCTGTATATACAGACTGGAGCAGCTTCAGTAGCTTTAAGATTCTTGTTTGTTCTTCAGTATCTGTGATTTATTTATTTATTTATTTACAGACATGTGTGTTGACTAGTTCAGTACTGCAAGAGTAAACACTCCAAAGTGGAGTACTTTGTTCTAGGATAAAGTGTTTTTTTTCCTGGTTTTGGCAACATTTTATCAGATGATTTTTTTTTCAGTGTGAAGGTATATGGACTTTGCCCCCAATAGTTTGTTTTTGATGGTTTATTGCTGATACCCTCTAAAGTTTGGGGGGGTGGGGGGGGGGGGTATTTGTGTGATATTGTTGATGCTTACAATGCTGCTGAATTTTTGTAGTTGTTTTGTTTTTAAGCCATCCAGTCTGAAATGTTTCATGAAAACAGTGCTTATGGTTTTGGAGAGAGGATGGGGTGTTGAGTGAGGGTGCTATTGCTGTTAAAAATGAAATAAAGGAAATAAATCAAAGTTTAAAAAGGTGCTATTGCAGTTGTACTTTTTTTTTGCCTTTGGGGGGGGGGGGGGGAGAGATGAAGGAAGGGGGAGGAGGGTGTGTTGGAGAGTAATATATTTTTTTTAAACCTACGTGGTGTAGGAATGAGTATGTTCTGCAAGTTCAGCAGTTTTAAGTCTTGATGTATTCAGCAATTCTGGGAGATGTGAGCTGCAGAGCCAAAATAGTGAAGGTAACCACTGTTTGGTGGTGTTGTTTTGCTTTGGTTTGTTACAGAGTTTTTGTATTGATAGGAAGGGGAAAAGGAAAAAAAAACGTTCAAGCAATAAAGTCAGATAGTCTCATGAGAAGCAAACATTCCAAAGCTTTATCAAGGACACTTGGTTCGTCTGTTCTCAAGCTGTTTCTTTTTATACATTCAAGTCATGTCCAGGTGATGAATCTGAATTTTTTTTTTTCTGTACACCTCAACAGCCATAGTGCAAAAGAAAAAAAAATTACTTGAATTAAGTCACCAAAAGCTTTTTTTTTTTTTTTTTTTACTGTAATCCATCTTCATTTGCAAGAAAGCCACAGCCAGTACATCTATTCATACTTTTTGGTGTTAAATGCAGATTCCTGTGTGATTCGTGATTAAGGAGAGTTACTTTTTTAAAATCATAAAATGGTTCATATTAATGCATGATTTTTTTTCTGCATGCTTTATGCATGCTAACATATTGTGTGGTTGTGTGATCAAATCAGTTGGATGTAATCAGTTTATCTTTATTTTTTCTTCACCTGTGTAACCTTGTAGTTAGATAGCTGTACAAGTGTATGTGTACCAAGAGAGGTTTATAGCTTTCATTTTATTGATGATGATAGTATTTTTATAAACTGTAAACACTTCATAGTATCTGGAGCTTTAAAGTCATGATTGTAAACATGATTTGTGTGTGTGTGTGTGATGTGCCATCATTTGATTTTGCAGGAGTCATGTATTTTCTTGAAAATGTTCTGCCAAAGATTTAGTCAGCATCTTATGCTCTCATTTTACGATACTGTTAAAAAAAAAAAAAAATGTTGCCAAGATTGATGAAAACATTTTTAATGAGTTCAGTAAACCCTGATTGTAGTTTTCAAATATGACCAGATCATAATTTTCAAATGCGACTTGTCCATTTTGAAAAAAAAAGTTTTATCTCAGTTTGATTTAAAATAGCTGGTTTGTCTGATTTTGGAGTTGTTTTTTAATTACTGACAAAAAAATCCCATCAGGCAATTAAAAATCAGATTATTTGTTAGTTTACTATACAAAATCACCATTTTCTGTTGAAAAAGGTTAGGAATAGTTTCTAGAGACAAAAACAGGTTTTCATGATTCTTTCGTCTTTGTTTACGCAAACCGGACACGTCCAGCATCTGATTGTGTTGTTTTACAAGCAGTGTCTTTAATATTCTTGTTACTTATGATGGTTACGCAAATCTTATAGGGTCGATTTTTCATAAATTTATTTCAGCATTGTGTCTTTCTGCTGAAATCCGTACATTAGTAGTTGTTGAGAGAGAAACATTGATTTTTGGAGTCATTTGCATTGGTTGAATGATTGACAGTTCTATGTTCTTTTTTTCTTTTTTCTTTTTTTTGAGATGATTGTTTAAAGACTCTGAATGATGGAGTGTTGATTGTTCAATAAAGTATTAATCAGTATTTGGATTGAAGTAATGTTGTTGTGCTTTCCTTTGTCAGAAAGTTTGTCTTTCACATTCATATCATATTTTGATTCAAGTTGCACAGCAAATGATGGCACTGTCAACAAAATTTATATTACACTGTCATGCACCTGATTAAAAAAAAATCACCCTTTCACTACTCTGTGTGTGTGTGTGTGTGTGTGTGGGGTGGTGCGTGCGTGCGTGCGTGCGTGCGTGTGTGTGTGTGTGTTATAGCCTTGAGAAAACTCTCTCTCTCTGTCTCTCTGTTCTCTCTCTCTTCTCTTCTCTCTCTCTCTCTCTCTCTCTCTCTCTCTCTCTCTCTCTCTCTCTCTCTCTCTCTCTCTCTCTCACACACACACACACACACACACCACACACACACGCTCTCTCTCACACACACACACACACACACACACACACTCACCACACACACACACACACACACAGTTTCACCTTTCTCACTGCTAAGTCAACGTGCTTAGCAGCTAGCACCAGGTGAAAGTGTCTAATACTAAACCAGTATTTGTTCATCAACATGCCTAATAGCACTGCCTTTAAGCTTGGCAGGCCTCCAAAAACATCACTAGAACATTTTTTTTATTTTTTAAGATCTGTTTTAGATTACACTAGGGGCATATATTCTATATTTAGCAGGGAACAGCTGTAGCAAACATTGATTTTCACTTGGCTAGATGTTTGTTTTGTTTTTTGGGTTTTTTATATACTACTTTACATCAGGGCGAGTTCTCTGCGTAAATTTGGGCTTCTTTCCCCAGAGAAAGCGTGTTCCACTAGAACAGCGCCACCTTTTTTTTTTCTTTTTTTTCCTGTCTGCCACTATATTTGTCTACCTATCAGAATGGCTTTTTTCTACAGAATTTTGCCAGGGACAACTCTTGTTGCTGTGGGTTCTTTTGCATGCACTAACACACAGGACCTCGGTTTAGTGTTTTACCCGAAAGACTAGCACCCATACCACCACTCATGGTCTAATGGATGGAGATAAAGCTTCAGGCCCAAACGGGAATCAAACCACCACACACATCTGACTCGGAATTTTTGCTTTCTAGGCAGGTGCGTTACCTCTAGACCACCGATCCATAGTAGTGAAGGTGATCAGTTTCCGTGCTCTGATGGATGATGTAGCACAGCGGTGAAGACCATTTGACTTCAGTCCTATGCAGACCTGCCAGTGCCTTGGCTCCCTCAGTGTATAAACTCATGCAGAAGATAGAATAAGTACGTTAAAGATCCCAAAATTTATGTCAACATTCAGTGGGTTACGGAACATAGATAAAAAGAGTAAAGGTGTCCCATAACCCATGTGGGTGGTAGGGGAGCGAGGCGTCAGAGACCTCAGCCTCTCTAGGGGCCAGCATGTTGAGGGCGGCGCCCACCTCCTCTCCCTCGCGGCTTTACCTTCCCTGACCCTAAAGAGGGCAGGTAGGTTACCCATTTATATGCTGGGGGAGTAAATGTAGCCGAGGCGCAAAAACGGTACCCATCCACTTGGTAACCGTGCTCAATGCTGCATAACCTTAGCTTGGGAAAAGCGAGTGATCTGAACACTGAACTACCGAGGTTCTGACCACTGAACTATCCGAGGTTCACAAGTGGTGAGATTTTGCACAACACAAAACTGGGGCCATTTGCCTACCAATGGTGTAGCCGCATTCCCACTTCGTGTTGGAGAGGCGGCATAAGCACGAAAATATCCAGCGTCTACCCAAGGATTTTCCAGTGCACTGGGTTTGTCAGCTGGCTGGGTACCCGCTTTGTAGTCTAATGATTGGCCTGTTTCTTGAAAATCCCTCTCTAGCCGCGCCATTACTCGGAAAGAAACAGAAACGCCTCTAGAATAGGACTTCCTGGATCAGACTTCTTGGAACTTGTCTCTGTCTGTTGTGTGTGTGTGTGTGTTGTGTGTGTGTGTGTGTCGTCTCTTCTCTCTCTCTCTCTCTCTCTCTCTCTCTCTCTCTCTCTCTCTCTCTGGGACTGGATGTAATTTTTTTTTTTTTAAAGCACACAAGTGCTTATTCATTATCCTCGAAATAAAAGAAATCGCCTTGCCTTGCCTGCCTTGCCTTGCCCTGCCCTGCCTTGCCTTGCCTTGCCTTCTCTCTCTCTCTCTCTCTCTCTCTCTCTCCTCCTTTTCTCTCCTCTCTCTCTCTCTCTCTCTTCTCTCTCTCTCACTCTCTCTTCCTCTCTCCTCTCTCTCTCTCTCTCTCTCATCGACAATTTATAAGCTTACCTGACATGAAAGCATATTTAAAGCTTGAAATGGATATACATCTTAAAAGAATAATGACTAAATTCAGACTGGGTGCGTCAGATATAAATGTTCATAAAAGATAAGATTGCATAGCGAATCTGATACAATAAGCTCTTTATGTAATGAAGCAACAGAAGATGAAGTATATTTCGTCTTAAACTATGCCACCTTTAATGACATTAGGGAAAAATATCTACCAGCAAAATATACCAACCAGCATTTACACTCTGTTTGCTCTTGATGTATAGTAGGCTAATCCTAATATTAGAGTTTTAGCTTTAAATTTACATAAAGCCTTTAAAATAAGAGGTATAATGTTGTGGTCAGGTCGTAAGATTTTTTCCCCTGTGGATTTGTTTGTTACCCCTGTACTTCACCGTGTTTTCCTATCATTATTCAGTGTATTGATCAGCAACCCCTTTCGTGTATCGGCTAATGGCCTTTCATGGATAAATTCTTTCAAAGTTCAGAGTTCTCTCTCTCTCTCTCTTCTCTCTCTCTCTCTCTCTCTTTCTCTCTCTCTGTGTCTGTGCGTGAGTGAGTGTGAGTGTGCGTAAAACATTATCCGATTGAAAATAATGATATATTTTTTGAAACAATTAGGATGTTCTATGTGTTTTTTTTCTTCTTTTTTTATATTATAACTTTATTGGTAGTATGTCTTCCCCCCCCCCCCCCCCCCCCCCCCTCCAATAAGGATGCTGGTTTAAAAAAAAAAAAATTTCCCCTTTTATCCAAATGTATGATTTATATTACATGTACAATTTTTGATAGATAGTGGTGGATTGATTTTTCGGTTGTTTATTTCATTTTGTTCTACTTGTTTGCTCCTTATCTACTAACGCTTTCTTTTTTTCCATAATCAAAATATTTTATTGTGACTTCTGATTTTTGTCTTCTGAAAGAGTGCATTTATTACCTTAATCAATATATATGTCCTTTATTCTTGTTGTTTGTTTGGTAATCTGCGTAAAAGTCTTATTGTTTTAGTATATTTTTAAACTTGAAGTATCCCTGAAAAGGGCGGGGACTGGATGTAAAAAAGCACATGAGTGCTTATCTAATTATCCTCGAATAAAAGACTTTGCCCTTGCTCTTGTCTCCTCTCTCTCATCTCTATCTCTCTCAAATCATCTTCCTCTCTCTCTCTCTCTCTCTCTCTCTCTCTCTCTCTCTCCATCCTCTTTCTCTTCTCTCTTTCTCTCTCGCGCGCGCGCGCGCGCTGCTTAAAAAAAAAGTTTCGGATGGGTCTCTTTTATTTCTCTCTTCTATTCCATAATCAGGGCAAGGGCCGGATGAAAACACAAGTATGTAAATGCTTACACTGTTACCCTTGAAAAATAAAGATTATTCATTCCTTCATTCTCTCTTCTCTGAGAGAGAGAGAACTCGAACTCGAACTCGAAAAATTTAGAGAGAGAGAGAGAGAGGAGTTATCACGGTCAACACGTGTGCCCCGTGATACATGTGGGAATGAATTCTGCTCACCCACGGAGTGTGACTGACCTGAGTTGTCAAGCTGACATTTTCATTTCTGAATTGGCGACGACTGACGAAAGACAGTGTCGAGTGTCGTATAGGCGTGCAGATAATCTACAGCATGCACCGTCGCCACATAGGCTAGTGCAGTTTTCCCCATGAGGCTAAAGGTAACTATCAATATTTATTTTTGTGTAGTAGGCCTAACCTGATTTTGTTTGTTATTCATGGTCATGTTTGAAATAATAATTGTATCAATGTGTAACCCTCTAGATCTCTATCACTTGCATTCAACCAATTCTTACACATGCAACTAAGCACAAGTAGGCTAGGCTAAGCTAGGCTAGTTTTAACAAATTCAAATGTATACTCTCTCTTCCCCCCCCCCTCTCTCTCTCTCTCTCTCTCTCTCTCTCTCTCTGGGGTGGGGGATTTGGGCTACAGAAGGCAGGAACAGATAGGAGATGAGAGAGGAGGGGGAAATCTTAGGTAAGAAATTGTCTGGAGACTGGATTTTGAGAGAAAAAAAAAAGTGATTGAAAGCATATTGGAAGGCAAGGAGGAGGGAGGTGGGGGGAGGACTTTGTATTCCAGGTTGTAGTTTTACAACAAAAAAAATGTTTAGAGCATGATCATGGTGGGGTAAAATTTCCATGTGCTCCCAGTCGCACTCCTGTGACTTGATTTATATTTTATCCCCCCCCCCCCCCCCTGCCTAATTTTTGTAATTCAAGAATGAAGGAATAAACTCTCCTGTTTCTTTTTTACATCCACTTTCCGTGTGCATGCAGTTTTGCAAAGTTTTTCAAAGTTGGCACACACGGCATCTTCTGAAATGTGAAAGGGGTTTTCACATGTCCTGCATGCCTTCAGGCATAGGACCCTGGTGTATGATTTAGTCCAAAGGACTTTCTGGGGAGTGGAGTGGACACTGATGTCAAATAACAGTGAAAATCCCCCTGAACAGGTATCAGGGTTGTAGCTGAACGCTCTCCATCAGATCAAGAGCTCATTGCTCTAACCACCTGGCTATCTCGCCCCCCCCCCCCCCCCCCCCCCCTTTTTGTGTGTGTGTGTTAAAAAAAATTTTTGTTACAATGCCTTAGGCGTTTATGAGGAGTTGGGGCACTACACAGGCAGTGTTTTGTGTCAGCCTAATCTGATGGAACCCACCTCTTTCCACGTCATCCATGCCCTCGGCCATAGCCGATTTTTCTAGGACAGGTGGATAGATGGTTTTAACGTGTGAACATGTTATGCGTGTTTAGTGAGACACATGACCTCCAGTGTCTCATAACTTAACGGTCATTGGGGAGCGAGGTGTCGGAGACCTGGCTTCTCTATGGGCCAGCTTATTGAGGGCCTAGAGGGCAGGTACCCATTGACAGCTGGGTGAACTGGGGGACTGCACTGAAACCAAGGTGCACAAATTGTCACCCACCCACTTGGTAACCGCGCTGGATGCTGCTTAACTTTAGCTCCGGAAAGTGTGTAGTGTGATCGCTGAGTTATCCCCCCCCCCCCCCCCCCCCCAAAAAAAAAAGAAAAACTTAAAAAGTGATGGTGATATTCGTGTATGGTTCAAATATGTGATTGTGCTATTCATGTATGGCTCAAATATATTTCTCTAACGGTTTTTAGGGCATAGGTTTAATATAGTACTCCGCCACACGTTATATTCTGGTGGCGCTTTTGTTGTTGTTGTTGTTTTTTATTTATTTCAAGAGCTTCAAGGTTCTCAAGTAGTGAGATTTTTGTTTTATTGACCGTTTTGCTTCCATTACGGAGCAGGTGGCCCAGATTGTTGCAAAAAAAGAAGAAAAATTGAGATACATACCTTACCTTTGTTTTATCTCTTTATTCTTAAATTCAACTTTCATTTGCTGCAATTTTTATTTTGCAAAAACATTTTTTTTTATATGCTATAGCCTTCGAGTAGGGTGGGCGTAGTACTGACAACGCCCAAATTGGCGGCCAGAAAAAGGAGTCTCCTTTTAGTGTATAGGTGGTTGTTTGATGGTACAGTCCCCAAATCGGATAGTTCCGATGGGACTGTAATAGAACCAAACCGAACCATCTCCTTTAGGCTATCAGAAAACGAGGACTGCTCCCTTTGGAAACCGGAAGTCGCGGGTATCTCCCTATGCAAATGGCGGATTGTTTACCTTGTGCATGCTACTTTTCATTTCACTTTTAAGTTTTATCGTGTGTAGATGTGTTTAGTGCCTTAAGTGTTATTCAGTTTTATATTTTGGTGAAAACTATGCCCAGTGAAAAAGTATGGACCTTCAAAGCCCAAGAAGCGCAGGTTTTATGGAAATGGGTACACAAAGAGGCAGACCTATTGAGAAAAGAACATCAATGACGAACTGAAGGTACAGAGTTCAAGTTTTGAAACAAGTGAACCAAACCTCGATTAGAACAGAAACTAAAACGTATCTTAGATACTTATTGCATAAGAGCGAGACCTTTGGGAAAAAAATTAGACAGTGAATCAGAATGACAATCGTATTTCATAGTAGAAACATTCCTTACTGTAAGTGTAAAGGTTCCATTGTTGTGTATGTGAGCTGACCTCAGCTGACCTTCTCATAGTACTATGTCTGAAATACGAAGTCTTCTGTCAATGCATTATAGAAAAATGGCTTTTTTTTTTAAAGAAGAATTATTTTCTTTTTTCTAGTTCCACAGCTGGAATCGAGTCAGAAGTGAGTAGATCCTGATCAGGATCAGTCCACCACTGGTGAGATATTATACACACGACCGTTTTTGCCCACCATTAAAGTGCATGCACACCTGACATACTGGCATACAGCACACACTTGCAGTAGAATACAGAGTATCACCGATTAAAGTGCTATTCAAAACTAATGAAAAACTTTGTTTGCAGGTAGGCACAAGAACGACAACATGCACTACCGTCAACGTAGCGTGAACCTGCAGTACAACACTGCCTTCTTCGCAGAAACTGAGCTGCCAGCTGACCAACACTGAGGAAAAACAGGAATGTTGCACCTGTGAAAATTCCTGCCAACAAGCTTCTTGCAGCTGTGGGTGCCATTGTGGTGATTGCCACTGCAGCGCAGCTTCAACTGTCATACATTGTGAGTATGATAAGATGTCATTATATGATATATTTAATTGTAGAAATTTATTTTGCTCTCAGATACCTGGCATTATGTCTAGATGGGTATGTGTAGTTCAGGTAGAAACACTTGCTGACAGCAGTAGTTGGGCTCACGCACACACACACACACACATACAACTTCATGCCTTTGGCAAACATGCACTACCAAAGAGAAGGGGAGGGTGGGAGAGAGCTCGGAGAGGTTCATAGATCATGTTGTCAAAAAGAAAACTCTACACAGTACACATACAGTGTACACATACACACTCGCGCTTGTACAACACACCACACACACACACACACACACACACACACAACACACACACACACACACACACACACACATACACACACATACACCTCATCACCTATTTGTTTTGCTTCAATTTTCAGATAACTTTGCAGCATTCCATCTTCAACCTTGTCACCACACAGACCACACGTGATCTTGCCTTGTCAGGCCCCTGTTGGTAGAGGGTAGGGAATGGCTGGCACAGGAAACCAACAAAGCCTGTCGGGGGTTTTGTTTTCTTGGGATCTGGGACATGGGGAAATAGCTGGTCTGACTTAAGTCTTCAGAATGAGAGTGTTATCCTTGATCTGAATCCTTTAGTTTTCATGAATAGGCTTGCCCCTCCAGTTCCCAAAAGACTGAGTCTGAACATGGAGTCATATTTTCGTGTGACTGGATCTCTCTGAGTCTCTCTCGCCCTTGCACTAGCTCTCGCTCACTCATGCATGTACACACATGCACACACACCATGCACACACATGCTTACTAACATGCATGCATACACTCACACATGCAGCACACACGCAGGCACCATGCAGGCGCACAGCACCACACACACACACACACACACACACACACACACACACACACACACACACACACACACACACACACACACACACACACACACTCTCTCTCTCTCTCTCTCTCTCTCTCTCTCTCTCCCCTCTCTCTCCTCTCTCTCTCTCTCTCTCTCTCTCTCTCTCTCTCTCTCTCTCTCTCTCTTCTCCTCTCTCTCTCTCTCTCTCTTCTTTGCATGCTTCAAGTTCCTAAAGGACCAAATCTGAACAGAGATTCTTATTTTTGTGTGAATGGATTGATCAACAGGATTTGGCACTTCTGAAACAGTTGGTTGACTGGAAAATGGGCAGTTGCAGCAGTTCCAATGTAGCAGTACGTTTCTGTCTGCTCTCATCATGTTTTGTCCCCAAAGTTCTGTCGCTGGTTTTGGTCTTTGGACTTCGCTGTTGGCCTGCGAAAGATCACTGGGCACCAACTTCTGATTGCTTCAGTATTGCTTGCCAAAAAATTAGAATGAAATAAAATAAATGTGAATAAAATAAAGTGAGATAAAATTAAAAACTTAACAATGTAAGAAATAAAGTGAGATAAATTAAAAACTTAACAATGTGAATAAAATAAAGTGAGATAAAATTAAAAACTTAAAATGTGAATAAAATAAAGTGAGATAAAATTAAACTTAATAAATGTGAATAAAATAAAGTGAGATAAAATTAAAACCTTAAAGTAAAATCAGCAAAATAAGATGAGAGAAAAATTGAGAATTCAACTAAAGTTAGGATAGAATGAAATAAAAACAAGAAAGAAATAAAATAAAACAAAACCAACCATAAACTTAGCCATAAAAAGAATAAAACAGAATAGGGCGGAAGCAAGCAATCTGACAGCAATAATCTGGGTGACAGTGATCTCATCGTCCAAAGACACCACCACCTGCAACAGCGGCTTTGAGACGGTAATCCTTCATGAGGTATTGCGGCTGGGTCGTCCTGTTCCATTTCTGATGGTTTCCTTATGTTGGGGATTTCACCACCTACAATGGTTTTGAGATGGTGGTCAGGAGGTATGTGACTCGGTCATACCTGCGTTTCCTTAGCCTTCCCTCCCTTTATCAAACTGGTCCTGATCTGGTGAGTCATCGTGTGGATCACCAGGAAGTCGTCTTGTGGGCCAGGTTCTGTGGATCATCTGAGTCTTCTCCATGAGTGGGGCTGTCGTCGGCTCTGAACGTTAAGTTCTTGTGGGTGAGTGTACATCTACAGCTGAGTGACATGATTCAGGTATCAGATTTTTTTTTTTTAGCTCTAGGTACATTTAGAAGGGAAAAAGTTCACATTTCATGAAACGTTTTTTGTTGTTGTTTTTTTTGTTTTTTAACTGACTGTGACAGAGAGATAGTGGTGTTTGGTTGCTGCAGATATGGTAAATTCTGTATCAGGAATGGAGGGGATCTATTATCTAATTTTACATGTTGACTGAAATGCCTCCATGTTTGAAAATCATTTTTTAAAAAATTACTTATAAAGTATATATATTTGATTAGAATAACTGGATAGTTTATTGTATTGTTTGAGTATTTAACTCCATAAACTTATTGGAATTGAGTTAGACTAAATTGAAGAAGTGATCTATTTTTATATCTGAACCAATGCTTATATATTTTTCTTAAATTTTTTTCTTTCATTTCTGACCTGATACTTTTCCCTCTGTTTTGGGAGGGGGGGGGGGGTGTAAGAGGTAGTCTTTTTTTTTTGCTGCCACATCTTCTGTGGCGTCCATATCCTACTGTTCCCATACCACTCATTTCAATCTCCCTGCCACAGCCATACTCAGATGCGTTACGTCTCATCCTCAGGGTCGGGAGTCTACAGGAGCCCATCAACATCAGGCCACCATGGATCCGCCTGCCAGAGGGGCCCTGCACTGCTGTTGGGTCACTTTGATGATGTTCAGTGGTGCCTGTTCTGAGCTTTCACAGGACACCACCTACTAAGCCCCCTACTAACGACAGCACTAGCTCAGTCACAGAGTCAGACTGAGTTGCCTACCTGAGGCGACAACCACCAGAACGTCCTTCCATCAACTGTTCCCTACGAATGGAGGTAGTCTCTTTGTTTCTGGCTATTTTGTTCTTTTTTTTTCTCATAACTCGGCTTGAGCTTTAAGGTTTACGAATGGTGAAATCTTTGTGCATGCAATAGTATTTGCCCCCATTAAGGTAGCTGCACTCCAGCTGAGGGAAGATGGCTAAACACACTAGTGTGCATGCAGTTAGAAACATTTAATATCATCCATTCTTACAGGAATGATAGGCCTGCTCTTCTGAAAGCAAAACTGGTTTTAGTGTGTGCACAAGATGTTCCACTTATGTTCACACATGGGATATAGTCTCACCTGAAGGACTGAAGAGTGGAGTCAGCACTGAGTACAGGGAAAAATTTCTTGAAAGTCTTAGTGGTGGCTCAAACCGGAACTTGATCCTTGGCCGTCTAAATTTTTTTTTCATCTAAATTGAAAGGAAAAGATATTTAGTACTTGATACTTACCCATTCTTTACTTCTACTTTGTTGGTTTTTTTTTTTTTTTTTTTTTTTTACTGACCTCATTCCTGGCAAAAGTCTTTAATCTTATTTTGTAATTTTTTTGTCATGGTCTCTATCATTGTTGTTGCTTTTTTTCATTTATTTTCCACCTGATTTTAATTTTGTGGTGTCCATGTTTCACCAGGTACCATACGAGATGGGAAAGTGTTACTCAAGTCCAACATCACCAGGCACTTCTCGTGACATGCAGCAAAAAAAAATCATCAGGTATCTTTATTTTTGTCATCTTTTACTCTGGTCCAATAGTCGTTTTATTCTGTGTATGATGTTTGTCTCTATGTCTGTCCTCAGTTGTGCCTGTCCTTTTCTTTTGGGTTTGTCTGTCCTTGCTTGTTAACATTTCTCTCATTTTATTTCTTCCTGTCTTGTCTTTCTTGGGGCTTTTTTTCTTCTTCTGTCTTTCAGCTACTTGCCCTTTTCTGTCTGCCTGTCTCAGGCATGAAAAGTATGGAAAACTCGAAAGACATTGTGAAATCAGAACAACAGGGGCACCAAATTAGAAAGATGTTTCAAAGGCTGCACCCCCCCCCCCCCCCCTCCCACCATTTAGGTAGCCGCATTCCGATTTCAGGATAGTGTCTTAAACACACCTGTATGCATGATGGCTTTTTTCTGTCATCTTTTCCTACCGGCACACAGTGGCCTACTCTTCTGAAAGGCGGAACAGGTTTTAAAATTTGCGCAAGATATTTTGCATGCATTTGCACTTGGGGCCACTGTTTATAGTCTCATTCAAAAGACTGACATTCTGTTAAATTTTTCTGTCAAACTGGGAAGAAAGGGTGAGGCTGGGAATCAAACCCAGAACCTCAGGGCTTGCTTGTTAGTAGGCGAACTTGATGTGTATGATATAGAAATGATGGTATTGTATTAGAACTTTGTGACTACTTAAAAGGCATTTTCTATCCTATGCTCTGGTGTTGGTCAGGCCTTAGAGATTACAAACACCTGCAGTGATGCTGTAATTTAAATATTTCCCAATTTTGCATATATTAAAGTGTTTGATGCTTAACTTTGTGGTCCAGGTTTTCCTATTATGTATGTAGGTTTTGCTCTCGATAGGATTAGCCTGGAGTCTAAAAAAAGAAGAAAAAAAATCCAACATAACAAATGTGCCAGTTATGGAATTTGAACTCATGATTTACCAACTAGGAGTCAAGTGTGTTAGTTACTGCACCACAGGAGGTGGTCAATTTTTATCTTATGTTTATAGACATATATCTGGATATAATTTACAGCGAATGTTTTCTTTTCTCCTTTTTTAGAATTTGCAATTTTTTTTCTATTCAACCAGGTACCATGTTGGCCAGAACAGTTCCAGTGAAATTCAAAATCCATGACTGCAAAACCCGGTCATCAACTCGCCATCCAGTTTTGTTGGCTACAACTTCAGCAGAACCTGCCATGCATGGGTTGGACTTGTGACAGTCATAGTGTACATGTGTGGATGGGTAGTTCAGTGGTTGGACTTGTGACAGTCACAGTGTACATGTGTGGATGGGGTAGTTCAGTGGTTGGACTTGTGACAGTCACAGTGTACATGTGTGGATGGGGTAGTCGTGGTTGGACTTGTGACAGTCACAGTGTACATGTGTGGATGGGGTAGTTCAGTGGTTGGACTTGTGACAGTCACAGTGTACATGTGTGGATGGGGTAGTTCAGTGGTTGGACTTGTTACAGTCACAGTGTACATGTGTGGATGGGGTAGTTCAGTGGTTGGACTTGTGACAGTCACAGTGTACATGTGTGGATGGGGTAGTTCAGTGGTTGGACTTGTTACAGTCACAGTGTACATGTGTGGATGGGGTAGTTCAGTGGTTGGACTTGTTACAGTCACAGTGTACATGTGTGGATGGGGTAGTTCAGTGGTTGGACTTGTTACAGTCACAGTGTACATGTGTGGATGGGGTAGTTCAGTGGTTGGACTTGTTACAGTCACAGTGTACATGTGTGGATGGGGTAGTTCAGTGGTCAGAGCAATCGCTTTCCCACAGCCAGTGTTAAGCAGCATCGAGTGTGGTTACCAATTGGATGGGTGACCGTTTGCACAGCTTGGCATCAGTAAAGTCCCCCAATACCAGGTGTAAATGGGTACCTGGCCTCTTTAGGGTCAGGGAGGGTAAAGCAGCTGAGTTCTCTGACAGCTCACACCCCTATGACTACTAAGGTTGTGGGACACCCTTACCTTTTACTTTTTAGTTTACATTTGCAAAATTATCTATAAAGAATTAACTATCCAAACAAGGGGTTGAAAACAGAATTTTAGAATTATGTAATGTTTGAAAATTAAATGATTTAAGGTTGTTTTTAAATCACTGCAATATTTCTGATGACGTTCAGTTGAAGTGTTGTTAAATCTGTAAAGAATTATTTTCAAAGTAACATGAGGTAAAACGTAATATGGCCAAGACGACCCTCTGAACTTTGAATGGTTATGATTAGGACTCCCTTGCTGTTAGGGGCTGTGGGACTGGAACCACCAGGTGCCTCATTCTTTTCAACTATCATAATTTGGGGTGCTGTAATATTTTTGCTGAAAAATGAAAAAGCTAAAGATGAATTTTTTTTCCCTTCAGATGAAATGTTATGTTGTGAAGTTTTGCTTTGAAGTGGTCAGAAAAGTATCTTGAATTTATAAGCACACTATGTAAATACATCTTTGAAAAGCCCCCCCCCCCCACCCCCCACCCCAACCCCCCTCAACACCCTCCAAATTCCATTTTTGGATTTTCAAAGCTTGGCAGCTAAGCATTTTATGATTTTTTTTTTTACATCGGTTAACCGTCATTTATCATTGCACAGTGGGAAGGTAGTCATGAGGCCCTGCTTACTCCCCTCTGCTTTCACCATCTTTTTCATGGTAAAAATTTGCCTGTCTGAATCACCTTGTAGTGAATAGTCATTAAACCAAAGAGAAAAAAAGGCCAGTTTATTGTGATTTTTTCCCCCATTCATCAGCTAGAGGTCTTAAGTTCCACCACAGGCGAGATTTTGCATACAATATGCAACACGTTTTTCCCCACCTTGAAGGTAACGGCATTCTGACTTTGGGGATGTATGCAGGGTATATTCATGTGTGTTTGTGAGGCAAAGTAGTAAAAATGATAATACATTGAAAATGTAGAATGGCTGTTTGGATCAGTAGTAATGTGGAAATAACTGGAAGATTGAGACAATGGTTTTATGTTGGTTGCCCCCCCCCCCATGTGTATTTTAAACTTTTTTTTTATGACAAAAGCAGAATGGCTGACACCCTCAATATTGTTGTGCCTTCTGTTACTTGTCCTAAGGGAAAAATGATGGGTATAATGTGACATTATTTGAAGGAATGAATCTGTTACATATTGATTCATGTTGACTTTGAAATAATGGACTTAAAGTGAATGTGTGTTAGGAGCTATTGTAACTTGTTTTGTTTCAAGACTTAAGTTTTGTAGAAGAATTTGAGGGAGGAGAGAGTGAGATAGTAAAATACTGTGTGAACGCACACAGAAGATTCCATCTTGTGTACATGTTAAAACCTGTTCCGCTTTTTGTAAGAGTAGGAAATTTGTGTGCCAGTAGGAACCGATGACAAAATTTACAAAAGGCAAAACTATAATAATAATTAAAAAAGCACACATGTGCTAATTTTTATCATCCTTGAAATAAAAGAATAAGATGAAAGTGAAATGGAGTTAGAATGATAGAATCTGACGTAAAGATTGTTCCCCCCCATTTTTTTTTGATAATTAAGTCCTCTGGGACTGGCAACATTCCATATCTCCTCTCTTCCCCCTCCCTCCTCCCCAAGCCAAGTGAATTGGATCAAATGAAAGAAAATCTTTTTTTGAAAAACTGCCCTTGATTTTTAGCATTTGCATATGCAAAAAGTCCGGCCCTGAGGTGATTAAAAGCAAAATTTCTTTGGTTATGGCAAATTGGTTTAAAAAAAATTTAAAAACTGCATACAACGGGGACTAAATGTAAAAAGCCATGGGTGCTTCCCCATTATCAAATAAAAAAGAATAAAAAAAATTTTAAAAAAAGAAGTAAAAAAGAAAATGATGTTATCCATTCCTTGAAAGAAAAAATAAATAAAATCTATGCTCGGGGACCCCTGACAATTTTTTTATCACTATAAAATCTAAATTCAAATCGAATATTTTTTTTTATGTCAGCAATTGGGAACAGTTTACAGATTGGAACAAATCTTGTTTTGGGTTTGCCAGTTTATAACATTTTTTAAATTGGTTTTTTGGGGATCAAGCATCAAATTTTTGAATGAATTAAAGATCCCAAATTTTTTGGCCAGAGCTTTTTATTCCCCCATAGTGAATTTTTGCATTAGATTGTTTTTGCCCCCATTAAGGGAACAAATTTGACCCGAAACAACTTCTAAAATTTTTTTCATTGATTTTATGTTCCCCTTAGAGGGTGTGTGGTTTTTGTGTGTTGTGTGTGGTGTGGTGTGTGGTGTGTGGTGGTGTGTGAAAGGGGGCAGTACTGGGGAAGATTAGGGTGAAAAAAAGGCAAGGAAGGGGGGGGGTGGTGCCGGGGGGGGGGGGGGTGTAGAAGGGATCAGATCACAATGAATAGAATGGTAGAAAAGGGGTGGAAAAGGTTTTTTTTTCTTTGTTGTTATTTCAGCTTTTTTTTTTTAAAGGGCATCAATTTTTGGTTTTTTCTGGGGTTTTTTTTTTTTTAACCGAAAAAAAAATTTTTTTTACATAGTTTATTTTTTTTCTTTTATTTTTTTAAAAAAGAAAGTAATTTTTCAAGAATGTTTAGACCCCAAAAACACTTTTAATACAAAAAATGAAAATTTTTGGACACGAAGTCCAAGCAAACTTTTTTGTTGTTAGGATTCATGATTCGGAACTTGAAGAATTACATTGTGAGTGCTATGGCCTTCGGTTGGTGGGTCA
>CM060329.1:58163448-58183448 GCA_030674155.1 Stramonita haemastoma
GAAAAGCATTTGTGTTTTTTTTTTTACACCAGCCCCTTGTGTATCATTTTTTTAAACTTGAAGTACAAATTGAGGGGGAAGCTTCCATTGCTGATACCCTTTTTCTTTTTATAATTTTTTTTTACAATTTAAAATTGCCCTTTTTGAATGATTACATGATGCATTAAATTGGAATTTCAGTTGTGGATTTTTTTTGCATTTGTTACATGAATTTTAAAAAATTGTTTCCACTTATATCACAGCAGATTTCTCTGCAAGAAATTCAGGCTGCTCTCCATGGTAAGAGTGCAGCGCCACCCTTTTTTTTTTTCTTTTCCTGTCTGCAACTGTATTTGTTTCCCTATCAGATGGCTTTTTTTAATATAATTTTTCCACCCTTTTGTTGCTGGGGTTCTTTTACATGCGCTAAATAATGGTGTGCAACACACTGGACCCTTGGCTTGGACTCGGACCACCACTCATGGCCTAAGGATGGGGGAAAGTTTTGGGCCCAAACGGGATTCAAACCACCGCACACCGGACCCGGACTTTTTGCTTTCTAGGCAGGTGCATTACCTCCAAACTGCCGATCCAATATTTTGGAGGCTTGAAATGTCTCAGCTTTATCTGGGCAGTTGTGTAATTGGTTTACTTGCTTGTAACCATTTCAAGGAATGCCCACATTTTTCACCTTCAAACGAGGTATAATGTATGTGTGTGTAGCTTGTTGCCTGTATCAATTCTTGATCCCAACAACCTGAAGGACATGTCTGCAATGTATCTTCTTTAAGTGAAATGTTTAGACAGTGGCTTTGTGTGGTGCACTTGTTTTAAGTTAAGTAGTTAATGCCCTCCACTTTGTTTGCTGCCCCCCCCCCCCCCCCCCCCCCTCCTTTTTTTTCTCATTATTCTATGGTCAATTTTAGCTTTAGTATGTGCATTATTTTAAAATGTATTGCATTTTGTTGAAGCTGTTTTTCAATTGAAATTACTCCCAAGAAAGGGTGAATTGGAAACCCCATTTGCCAGTAGCTAGTGAAGTTTTTATTTTGGATTGCAAGTATCATCAGTGGTTTCCTTGCTCTGTTTGTACATTTCATTAAAAAACAAAAAACTTTTTGTTATTGTGCCATGCCCAGTAAAACTTGTTCTAGAAAACCAAATGGAAATGTACCGTTAAAACTCAATTTGATTACTGTTATAATTATGTGTTGATCAAATCCAGTAGCTCATTTGAATGTGTGGAGACAATTTGGGATGTTCCTTTAGAGAATCAACAGATGTTTCCTGTAACTACACTGTAAATCTACACTTTGCTCGCTATATATGTATGTGGAAGGGGGAAAAGAAGAAAAGTTGGGGGGGGGGGGGGGGGGGGGGAGGGAGGTGTTGTTTTTTTTGTTAAAATTTATTTATGAACAGAATAGGGTATAAGTGATGTATGTAACAAGTGTACATTCTGCAAATTCAAAAGGAGAAAACCAAACCACTGATCTGATAACTAGATTGGAGACATTTTTTCATGCAGTTTTTCTTACCCTGTTCAATAGTTTCAGTATAAATGGTTTTTGAATTTATTTTATTACTTTTATTAATGGGACTGCTAGCACTATTACATTTATATTACTTTGGTTAGTAGTTAAGGCCTTTCTGTTTGTTTTCTTTCTTTTCTTGTTTTTTGTTTTGTTTTGTTTTGTTTTTTTTTGTGTTTTTTTTGTCTGTTCGTATGTGTAGGGATTTTTATTCATTAATACAATCATAAATCATTACTATAATTCTTCTGTTTGTGTTTTCCCACTTCCTCCTTGATACCCCTCCCCATCCGTCCCCCCCCCCCCTCCCTGTTTTTGTTTTTTATTTTGTTTGTTTTTTTGTTTTTTTTGTTTGTCTGTCTGGTTTTTTTTATTTGTTTGATTGTATGTTTGTCAGTGTATCTGTTATTTCCTCTCAGTGGTGATGGGTATTATCTTATGGTATTGTTGCATTTGTTGTTTTTTCCTTTTCTTCCTTCTAATATATAAAGTATGAACTGAAGTATGGAGATATTGTAATCTGACATAAATTGCTTATTGACATTTCATGGTTCTTTTTTTTTTTTTAAGTCTTAAATAATGGTTTTGGTGACATTGTAACTGATATAAGCTGTTTGTTTGACACTATATATTTAAAAAAAAACTTTTAATGTGTGCATGCACGTACGTGCATACATGCTGAGTGGACGAGCGTGTGAACCATGTGTGTGTGTTTGTGACTGTTGAGTGGGGTTTTTTGGGTGTTTTTGTTATTGTTGCTTGTATTATTTATAGGCATATTTTATTTTTAAGGCTGTTGAAATCATGTTAGCTAATTAATGTTGGTGAAATGTTTTTTTGTTGTTGTTTTTTTCCCCTTTTTTTCTTTGTTTGATTTAATTGTTAGGGATTTTCTGCTTTATTTTTTGTTGTTTTTTTTCTGGGGGGGTTAGTTTTTTGTTGTTGTTGGTTTTCTTTAGATAGATAGCTTGATGAAAAAAAACAAATTGATGCTTATTCAATGTACCATCTGGAAATAAAAATTTGATTTGATTTGTAACAGTAACCAGTATTGCATCTATTTTTTTTCAGTACATGTGATTATACCTATACATCATTTTAGAAAGTGGTGAGCACACACCACCGGCACTTGACCACCCAACTGATTTTTCTTGAGAAAAATACTTTTTGTGGTTGTTAAGAGTTGAGCTTTTGTTGCTATAAACAAGTGAAATGAAATGGAGTGAAAGCTTAGCACAACTTCTTTGAAGCTTGCAAGCTGATGTTTTACACTTAAAAAAATAAAAAAACAAATTAGGATGTTAGTACTTTCTGGCTGTAAAGATTACATGGCTGGAAGTAAGTTTTTTTGTTGCCGCTTTTGTGATTTAAAGCACATTGGAATGAACATGTTATTGTGGCCTGAGATATTTCAAATGATGGTACAACATTCAAAAGCGAACAAGTCAGTGGGTTGGTCATTGTGTCACTGCTGGTCAGAGCATTGGGAAAAGCCTACCTCCCCCTTGAGAAAAAAAAAGCTGAAGTGGGGTTGGGTAGCCGGCTAGCAGCTGAAATAAAAACGGATTTTAGAATGTTTTGTAAAGTATATTGCCACAGCTTGATGAAAAGAAATAACACAAATAAATAAACAAACAAAAACATGATCTAGGTCTTTGTTCATAGTTCCATTCATGAATGACTGCAAATGTAGAATGTGTACAAGATCTTAGATATTACACCTTTTATCTTTACTTCTCTCTCTCCACCCTCTCTTTTTCTGTCTCTCACTCTTTCCCCTTCCTTACATTTAAAAGCACCCAATCAATCCTGCAGCAAATATATAACACAAACAACTTTGACATATTCAGATGTATTCAAATACCTGTCAGAAATAAACATAAATGCACAAGATATGTCCTCTTTGGAAAATTCAGGCACTCCTTACACAATGGGATGAGTTCCTCAAAGTGTGGATTCAAACCTCTGCTAAATGATACAAAATCATTTTAAAATGTGTCGTCAGATTGATCAAAAACTTAGGACACATGGTACATGCACACGGATTCAGAGATGTATATATATATATACATATATATATATATATATATATATATATATAATATATATATATATATATATATATAAATTATCCATACTGTGTCAATTTGATAGTCTTGCCTGCAGTTTCTTGTTTATGCTGCCTATCTTCTGTTACATGCCCTTTCTGCTGTTCACATGCCGCTCTTTTCAATCTCCCTGCCACAGCCATACCCAGATTCCTTGTCACATCCTCAGGGCCGGAGGTCCACAGGGAGCCTGCAATTTCTTTTTTCAATTTTGTATCAGAGGAAAAAAAATCAAAATATGTATAATTGGCGTTTATTGACTTTTTTAAAAAGTTATATTTTGAATGTTTGTATATATAACCACTGTTACAGGTAAGTTATATTATTTTAACATGTGACAGTATTCACTCACTAACAACCCATTGCCTTTGCTGAGATGCAGAGTAGCTATAAAAACAGTAATATCTAATAAGTGCTTTCACTTTCCTTGCACAATAAAGCTAAAAGATAAAGATCACCCAAGTTCAGCAGGATCATGTCATTCTCCAGCGATCTAAATTCATCCATTTTCATTTGTCCTTGTCACATATATTTAGTTGTTTAAGTCGGCATGACTTTTGTGACGTTTTAATTTTTATTTTGAGCAAAAATCAAAATTGATAAAAACAGAATAAACAGGCACATGACTACATTTCATTTTGAATTTAATTTTTCAATGGCACAGAGCTATAATTATATGAACATACACATGATTAACATGACAAGTGATATTCAGAATGTGGAAAGCAGGAAATAAGTTCCATAAGTCAACGATTGTTTGCATGGGTAAAGCAAATAAACTTATTACAGTGTGTGTACATTTCTGAATAAACAGTTAACTTTTACCTAAACGCGTAATATAGGCTTTAGTATGAGAAGTAAACTTAATTGAAATAATGTGCGTTAGTAAATCAAAACAAATGTAAAATGGAACAGTAGAGCACTTTATTCACATAATGACAACCCAGTTTAATAAAGAACAATAATTTCCATATGTAATTAAGCGTGGTGGAAACTGACAAAGCACAACTGTACAATATTTTAGGGAGTGGCTGGCGTCCTCGACACAATGTCTTGCGCGGGCCTGGCCCCATTGTTTCTAAGAGTTTGTCTATTTTTGGTTGCTTCAAAGAACTGTGCTATTTTTGGGGTGGTCCGAGACGTGAAGTGGGATGACCAACTGCCACAGTCCCTAAATTGGAGTATTTTCACTGGGACTATAAAACAACAACAACAGTCCTCAGCACAGCCTAGTTTTACTGGCCTTAAAGAATGAGATGATTGAGATATTGTGTCATAATTATATTGTATTTTATTCAGGTCAACACTGTGCCTGTTTCTGTGTACTAGCACATTGTGGACTGAACAGTGCAGCATTTCGTGAACGAGTATGTTGATGTGTGCATGTATGTGAAGTGTGTGTACAGGAACCTTTTACTTTACCTTTAACGTAGTTGTGTGTGTGTGTGTGTGTGTGTGTGTGTGTGTGTGTGTGTGTGCGTGCGTGCGTGCGTGCGTGCGTGTTTGTGCGTGCGTGCGTGCGTGCGTGCGTGCGTGCGTGCGTGCGTGCGTGTGTGTGTGTGTGTGTGTGTGTGCAGTGTTCTGCTTACTCTGCACAAAAAGTGTGAAGACTTGATTCAGGCTTAACTGAAACAATGAAAGTCACACCTTTCCTTTTTCTTTTGCACCTGGGTCTACCTGCTTACCCATCAAAATGCTCTGCAATAATTTCTCATCTTAAAAATACAAACAGGGGGCGGGTTAGCTAAGTGGTCAGAGCGCTGGCTTTCCCCAAGTCGAGCAGCATCTAGCGTGGTTACCAGTTGGATGGGTGACCTTGGCTTCAGTACAGCCCCCCTCCCCCCCCCCCCCCCCCCCCCCACCACCCAGTCGGGGAAGGTACAGCAGCGAGGGAGAGATGGCGCGCCGCCCTCAATATGCTGGCCCCAAGAGAAACTGAGGCCTCTGATGCCTTGCTCCCCTATGACCGCCTAGGTTATGGGACACCTTTACACCCCCCCCCCCCCTTTTTTTTTAATAAACCTTTTCTAAAAGAACAAATTTCAGTGCCTTTAAAAAAATTTTCTACCAGTACTTTTTAACAATCCTTTTACAATTACTTTTGTTTAAGCCATGTTAAATCAAAGAAATATATCACTCCCTCTCTTTTTTTCTAGAGCGCTTGTGCACACGCATGCATGAACACTGTTGTTTATTTTATTTGGTTTTGGGGATGAGGGCTAGGAGAAGTTGCTGATTTTTCGCAGTTGTTGGGTGTTCCCGGTTTTTGTTTGTTGTTTTGTTGTTGTTGTTGTTGTTTTGTTGTTGTTGTTTTTTTTTGGAGGGGGGGTCTGGGAGAGGGTTTTTTTAATGTAAAATCCAGTAACTGATATTTAGTTACATTTTTCATTGGAATTACTGATTTTGTTAGAGATTGTTAGAACTGCATTTTCCGTTTTGTTTATTGTAGTTCAATTGGTTAGTAACGAAAAGGGTTGTTTTGTTTTTTTAACTACTTAGCAAGTATTGACCCCCTGAAATTCTCTATCCCATACATTGCCAACTACACCCCCTTCCCCTGACACTCACACCCCCCCCTTCTCCCCCCCTCCCCCCCCCCCCCCCCCCCCTCTCCTAATATCACAACTTGTGAAAAGACATTAAATGAATTTGAACAAATACTACTACTACTACTACTACTACTACTACTAAAAGCAAGAACACACACACACACACACACACCACGCACGCACGCACGCACGCACGCACGCGCGCGCGCGCGCGCGCGCGTAGCACCGAGCTGGTTACCAATTGGATGGGTGACCATTTACACGCCTTGGATTTAGTACAGCCCCCCCAATTCACCCAGCTGTAAATGGGTACCTGCCCTCTTTAGGGTCAGGGAAGGTAAAGCAACGAGGGAGAGGAGATGGGTGCCACCCTCAACATGCTGGCCCCTGGAGAAGCTGAGGTCTCTGACACCTCGCTCCCCAATGACGGCATAGGTTATGGAAACACCACCACCCTCACCGCCCTCACTTCGGAGGGAAATCGTGTCTGGAGCAAGAAGTCGTGTCTCTTTTTGAGGAGTTTTTCTGGTAACAGTTTCTTATATAAGAGGTTTTGTACGTAATTGCGAAGAACATGCCCGGCAGGAACTTTTTGGTTTTTTGCTTTCTTATATAAGCCGAGTTTGTTGTTGTTGTTGAAGTTTCATTAGAGTCCCAATGGAAATACTCCGATTTAGGGACTGTGAGCAGAAGGTCAGGAGGTCTCCCACTTCAGCACCTCGGGCCACCCCAAAATAGATGTAGTACCATTCTGCTAAAGCAACAAGAGAAAACAGCCCGCGCAAGCACGGGAGAAAACCGAGTTTCTTGTAAGCGAGGTGGACTGTAGGCAACCGTTAAAATGATGACTTCAAAGGGTCCAGTAAACTTCGGCTCCACTTTGGAAATGACGTCACACTCGAAGTGAACATGGAATGTACAGAAGTGTGCCGAAGCCTAGTCAGAATGTGTGGGCTGAGGCTAGACTTCCTGCACAGGAGATGACCAAGCACGGGGCCTTTGCATTCACCCAGTAGTTAATGGGAATGAATGCGGAAGAAGAAGACGGCTTAGCACTCCCTGGTATGCCAGAGAGTGAGAGTATGATTATGTGGGAAAATAGACTTACTTGTATTGCTCAAGTGAGTCAAGTACAGTCGATTTTTTTTCTTTAATGAACTGAATGGAATTGAATGAATTTTATTAAAAGATGGTTATGGCATAAGCAAAAATGCTTTTTTTTTTTAAACCACCAGCCCTCTTGGAAAAAAAAGACCCCCCCCCCCCCCTACGAAAAAAACAACAACAACCAAAGCAACAACCCTAGAACAACAACAAAATCCCCCCCAAAAAAACACCCCAAAAAAATTCTCAACCAAACAGCTTTTTTGGGGGGAAAGAAAAAGAAAAATACTGAGGGTAAAAGATTAAGTTTAAATTAATAACTTTGTATCATCCTTCTAGTTCTCTCTCTGTCTCTCTCTCTGTCTCTCTCTCTGTCTCTGTCTCTCTCTCTCTCTCTCTCTCTCTCGAGACGTGCCAGGAGCAAGACGTGCCAGGAGGAGCTCTCCAGAGATGTGTTTTTTTCTAATAGTTAGAGGAAAGTTGTTCAGTTGAAAATTATATACACCAGTGTGTCTTCATCCCGGGACAAAAAGTGTGAACATAATTGGCTATAAAAACTTGTGAATATTGAGTTATTTACGATTCCTTTACGATTTCTTCCACTGATCTAGTTTTAACAAAGCCTTGTGCCATGGTGAAGTGGTAAGGTGGTGGTGACCTGTTCCTGGCCTTTGTGGCGTAACAGGCTACTCAAGTGTGACGGCCAGCTTCACGAATCTGTGTCAAGTGTTTTCATGGTTGTTGGGCAACAACTGAGGTAGGCTAATATGTAGTCTTCTCCCTACCCAAAGTTTACAGGCCATACAACGTGTTGCTGATCAGTGTAGCCTAGTTTGCCATGTTGTTTTTATTATAGGCCTAGTGGTAAACTGCCTCATGAACAATGTCGTTCCCTGTGCCAACCCGTAGGCCTAGCACTAGGCCTATTGAAATGGTCAACAAGGCAGAAGGCACCGATTAACATCCCCCCCCCTTCACGTCCCCCCCCCCCCAACGATTAACGTCCCCCCCCCCCCCTTCTCTCTCTCTCTCTGAAGAAAGAGAAATGTGTGTGTGTGTAGGCGTGTGGGCCTTCATAGCCGTCATGTTTAGTACGGCATCTCCTCACCATGGAGACACTAGGCCTAGCTTGTGTGAAGGCTAGACTATTGACAGCTTCGAACCTGCCTTCCCCCCCCCCTCCCTCCACCTCTGCTGCAACACCGGAGACCAGACGGAGTGAAGCGCCCTTCTGTGTCCAGCCTCAAGTGGTGTTGTGCTGTGACGCTCCAGTGGGTCTGCATTCTCTAAACATCTGTACTGCTGTAGCAGACGACATTCAAACCGCCCCCCTGAGGTTTGCTTCTCAACAGGTGGTTTCGTCCAACTCTGCCGTTGAGTTGCTATTGCGCTCGGCTTCGCTCTTCTACGGCAATTGACTTCGCTGGAGTTCGTATCGGAAATTGTTTTTCTTCTGTTTAATTTTTGGTGCACTTGGCCAGGGGCCAATTTTAGACAGCCTTATTAGATATGCTATTGCTGACAGTGTTGGAATGAATGTTCATACCCTGTACTGTCTCCCTACCATGGTAACATCTCTTAGTGTCCACTCAACTCTGTACTGAGCCATTGATTACCTTGCCCTTACCCCCTCCCTTCCCTCCACCCCTCTTCCTCCCTTTTTTTTTTTTTTTTTTTTTTGTTTTGTTTTGTTTTGTTTTGTTTTGTCTGGGGTGTTTGAAACTGCCGCCATGGTCCTGCATACAGTGAAGAATGCCATGTACTTAATAATGTGAACTGTAGGACTAAGGACCATGGGTTAAAAAAAAAAAAAAAAGCAGCACAAGAATCACTAGTTCCCCCATACTCACCCCACTCCATCCCACATCTCCAATCTCCTTGTCACCCCCTCCCCCCCCCCCCAAAATGTCTGCTGTCACCAATGACACCCAAAGTACCTGGTCCCCCAAATAGATATAAAGATAGACACAAAACAATTAACTTTTCAAGTCCCATTCCCACTGCTTCCAGTAGCAAGATCTGTCTTCTATAAACGTTACATGTACAGTGTCAGTAATCAACCAGCTTTGACACATATTGGAATGATTACTCAAAGCCTAACAAACCCCTTTCCTTCAGTGACATTGGCGACCTCTCTACTATCCCCACCACCCTAACCCAGTGACGAACTTTACAAGACTAAAATTCAAGTCAATTGTGCTGACAGAAAACTAATCACCATCACCACCTATTACACAACAGGAACTGTACTGGTACAAGGGAACTTGTGCAGAAGATGGCTCAGAAATGAGTTCCAATCACTCATTCAGGTAATTCGAGCCATCTTCAGTCTGACAAGAAGCAGAGAGACCCAACCAAACCTGGACGAGGCTGTGCGTGACCTGTCGGAACTACCCCTACCCCAACCCAAAACCTCCAGATCTGGTAGAATAATTCCCCAGGATATCCCCTCCCCATCCAAGAGTCCCTGCCTCTCCAGATTGCCCTCATTGATCAATCCCACCACCAGCCCACCACCCAGCACTGATGATCAACTGCCTGATCTATCACCACCCTCACTCCCACCAGTCCAGCAGTCAGGCCGGATAAACACACCTGTAGGGAACACAAAACAAACCCTTCCACAAAACAGAGTACAAACACCACACCCACACCCTGTGCAGATGCATGGTCTCCCTCACACAGCTGAAAACAGGAAAGAGATCAAAACATGCTGTCAATCCAACAATCAGCCAAAAAACAACTCACAAAATACACAGACTAATACTGTGCGACATGTTTCTGCATCAGTCACTCATCCTCACAAAAAAACACGTCACCATCCTCGTTTCCTCTGCAAATATACACCCACCCTAACACCACAACCACAGAAACAAAAAATACACTCACTATCCACTTCAAATCAAAAAACCACAAAAGCCTTAGGTTCTCTTACCAAGATTGTTCTCAAACTGCAAAAAGAAAACCAAGACTTAAAGACAGAACTGAAACAGCTGAAACACACATTATCAAAAGAACACACACAAAAGCACTCAACTGTACAGTCAGATGAAGAACAAGACACCCTCTTATCATCCTTCCCAACCACCAACAGATTCTCTCTTCTCTCCCACAATGAGGAAACAAAAAACAATGTATTCATGACAACACTGACCAGAAGCCAGCCCCAGCTGATCGAACTCCACCTTCACCACAAGACACAGTCAACACTGTCAAAATCAACAACCAAACAGACTCTGTCAAACAAACTTCCAACACCACCAAAGAAATCAACAACCAAACAACAGTCAACACTGTCACCACCACCATCAAAAACAACAACCAAACAGACTCTGACCAACAAACTTCCAACATCCCTGAGGACAATGACTTAAACCCAAATGTATGGACAAAAGTCTCTCTCAAAAAAAGAAAAAAAGACACAAAACTCCAAACACACACTTCTGAAGCACAACAAACTACTACCAACAGCACTCTCACACCACGCCAACAACTAGCAGAACATAGAGTACATTCCAGCACAACTAACCTCATCTTAGTGACTCAGTAACACGACACATCAAATCTGATATTCTATTCTACAAAGGCAACACTCAAAACATTAATATCTCAGGTCTCACTGTCGATGACCTTATTCATTGGCTCCATCACATTCCCAACAACAAAGAAGTACAGCACATCATTTTTCACACAGGAATCAACACATGCAAACACACAGCTATCACAGAAAGCAAATGGACACAACTCATCAGAAACATCAAACACGTGTTTCCTAGAGCCAGGCTGCTGCATCGTCCATCATTCCCCCAATGGGACAGCACCCCCTAAAGAAAACAGTTAACATTTCCAACATATCCCTAGCCAAAGTGTGTGCTGCAGAAAACATCCCACTTGCAGACCACTCTACCATATTTATAACCTCCAGTGGGGCCCCACGCAAAGATCTGTATTCTGACCCTCTTCACCCCAGCCCCAAAGGTGCAGACAGGTTAGCATACAGCCTCAAATATGCCGACCCCAGACATAAAAGACAGCCACTCCTGACAACACCCACTACACGACCTACTGACGAACATATGACCCATCCACCATCGCTATATACAAAGGGTATCCTCCCACACCCCAGTGTTCCTGGTTACCCTTTCTCAAAGCAAATGTCTGGATGCCACCCCACCCCCCAACCCCAGAAGGACAATGTCTGGGCCAACAGACAATCCCTCAGGCAACTACATCCAGTGAGGACCCTGCATTCTCCCTACCACATGCCCCCACCCTACCCAGCAATGCCCTCTACCAGACCTCACCAGCTCCAGCTTCCCTCGTAAATCTTCCTTACCACCAGCCCAACATAGCATACACCATAGAAACTCTGGTGTGATAAAGTCACAATCTACCAACACTGCAATAATGAATAAGAATGTACATGTATGTTTGAGTATATGTGTATGCATGTGTGGACATACATACGTGTGATATGTTTATGCATATGTACAATCATATGTAAGTGTTTGGATGTGTGTTTATATACATATATATGCACACACACACACACACACACACCACACACACACACACACACACACACACACACACACACACACACACACACACACACGTGTGTATGTGAGCTGTGAGCAAGATGGTAGTGTATTTGTGCACAAGTGTGTAAGTGCGTGAGCACAACTTGACCTTCAAATATAAGTTGATAAAAGTAATGAAACAAGATTGTGAAGACCATACTCATGCTCTGCAACCCATGGTATTGAATTATCAACTTGTGACAGAGTGGAACTATAGATATACATACCAGTTTTTTTCTGTGCTCCAGACACACACCCAACCCAGTGCTCCCATTGTGTAGCAAAATTGTGACTGGTCATTGCCAGACCATACTATGCTAAAAAAGAACTGTGACTGAATATTATCTTGTTTATATATATATATATATAATATTATATATATAATATAATATATATATATAATATATATATATAATATATAATGTATACCACATATTACACCACATACACACATGTGTGTGAGGTGTGAGCAAGATGATAGCAATATTGTGCCCATATGTATAACGTGTGTGAACACAACTTGATCCTTCAACTATAAGTTGATAAAAATAATGAAACAAGGTTGTGAAGACTGATATTTGTGCTCTATTTGTGCTCTACAACCCATGGTCTTGAATTGTCAACTTGTGACAAAGTGGAACTATATATATACCATTTCTTCTGTGCTCCCAGGCACCCCCACCCAAACCCAGTGCTCCCATTGTGTAGCAAACTGTGACTGGTCATTGCTGACCTTACTTAAACTGAAAAGACTGTGAGTGAATCCACTGGATCTTGCTGATTGTGCGTGGACATCTTGTATCCCAGGAATTGTGTGCATCAAGAGATACTTTTATTATTCTCTCTTCTGTTGCATTGTTGTTGTTTACAGGACTTGCTTGGCATAGTATTGCCTTGATTGTTCTTGACTTTTATTTTTTTTTTATCTTTTTTTTTTTTTTTTTTTTAAACCTTGCTCTGCCTTATCTTTTTTTATGGTTTTGATGGTCTGTTGATTTGTTTGATTTGTTTTCTGATTTTTTGATCTGATCTTGTTTTGATTTGTTTGTTTTGATTTGTTTGATTTGATTTGTTTTTTGATTTTTTTTTTATTTGTTTCTCTGAAGAAGCCTGACAGTTATTTTAAACTGAATTACTACATTATTGTGTGTTAAATGTAAAGTTAATTTGATTTTACTCCTTAACCCATTTCATTTGTTCTTCTGAAGAAGGCTAACAGTTATCTTGACTGAGTTATTATTATTGTGTGTTATACCAAAGTGATTTTGATTCTACTCTTTAATTCATTTCATCCCCTACCCCCAATCAAGTACTTATACTCCCCCCCCCTTATTAGTAAACTTTCAACATATTTTCATTTTCCCCATTCACCAAAAAAGGCAAATTTACAACACATTACTACTTCTCACCAAAGTACCTATAGCAGATGCATCCAAGACATAATACCTGGCCCTCCAAGGATGGCTTACGAATTTGCCACCTAAACATAAACCATGCAATTAACAAAATTGAAGATATATCAACACTCATCACAAAAACAAGGTAAACCATTTCACATACTAGGGCTTTCTGAGTCAAGGCTCTCAGAACATATAATGGACACTGACATACACATACCAGGTTATAAAATCTTGCGAAAAGATCCACATAAGCCAAAAGAAACAGGTGTGTTAGTATATATTAGTGAATCTTAAATTAAACAGTTCAAACGCCCCCTGACCTAGAACGTCATGAAGTAGAATCTATCTGGATTGAAGTTTCAGTGAAAGGTACACGGCCGTTGTAATAGGGTTCTGTTACAGGAATCCAACAGAAAGAACAAATTGGATAGACAAATTTGACTCCATGATGAATGAAGTCCTACTTGAATGTCAGGAACTAATCTTACTGGGGGACTTCAATATTGACCTTACTAAAGTACATAATCAATGGACCCAAGTTACGAATTCCTTCAATCTTCACCAATTAGTTAAATCTCCCACGAGAGTCACATCAAATTCAAGCACACTAATTGACCATATCTATGTATCAAACCCCCGAAAACATCATAGAAACATGTGTCCCTGTCTATAACTGCAGCGACCACTACCCAGTCTGTGCCACTTGGTCAAAAAAAGGAAACAAAAATTCCCAAACCTGGCCATAAAACTATAACCTATCGTTTTTTTTGCAAAGTTTAATGAACAACATTTTCCCTAAACTATGTAACTCCACGCTGTCGGAAACATTCAACATTGCTGATCCAGACTTAGCTATTGAGTTCTGGTTAAAGACATTCACTGAAATCTATAACAAACATGCCCCACTAAAAACCATTAGGATCAAACACGTCCCCAAACCACCTTGGCTCACAAAGGAACTAGAGGAAGCATGTTATCTAAGAGATTTTCTAAAAGAACACAAATATTATGATGGAGTCCAAAAAATTAAGAAACGCCATAATCTCACAAAACGGCGTGAAAAAAAGAAATATTTTCAAGACTTACTATCTTCCAAACAAAATTCAAGACTGTATGGCGAGCAATAAATCAAATAACAAACAATCAATCATCTTCCAAATCAAATATAATCAAAGACATCTCTGCTGAAAAACTTAACAACCACTTCATCAATGTTTTCCTTCTAATGTAATTAGCAATGATAACTCAGAATCCAATGACCTCAATAAATTAAAACAATACTGCCAAGAAAAGCATATACCTTACAAAACTTCACTTACCATTCATGTCTGTTTTCAGAGGTCTATAACTATCTGACTCACCTCAAACAATCCAGAACGCGTGGTCTTGATGGAATAGACAGCAAAATATTAAAATTATCAGCTCCATTTATCACAGACACCCTAACATATATATACAACCTATGCCTTGATAAGAACTATTTTCCCCCCAAAGCCTTCAAATGTGCTAAAGTGATCCCCATCTACAAGTCAGGTAATACTTCAGATCCTTCAAACTATAGACCAATCTCTATTATACCTATCCTTTCAAAACCCCTGGAAAAACATATGAATAAACACTTAGTCCATCATATAGAAACCAATAACTTACTCCATCCTAATCAGTCCTGGATTTAGACAAAAGCACTCGTGCCATACAGCACTAACCATCTTGTTGACAACTGGCTATCAAAACATTAATGATAATAAATTTTGTGGAGTATTATTTGTTGATTTCAAAAAAGCATTTGATACAATTGACCACAAACTTCTCCTTAAAAAGCTAGAACTGTATAACATTTCAACAAAAAACCATACGGCTACTAGATTCCTATCTTACAAACAGGCAACAGTGTGTCTCAATAGCTACATCAACATCCAAACTAAAAACCATTCATTATGGAATACCACAGGGATCCATATTGGGACCAATTCTCTTTTCATTATACATAAATGACCTCCCTTTACATATCCATTCCAAAATGTGAACTATTTGCTGACGACACAACCATACATACGAGCCATAACAACATTGACTATCTTGCAACCATATTACAAAAAAGCACTGACGAACTTGTCAAATGGACAGAACAAAACCACATGTCAATTCATCCCCAAAAAACAAAATGCATGCTTATCACCACCAGACAAAAGCGACAGAATTTATCACATAAACTGTTTAAAATCTACATAAAAAATGAAGCAATTTGAACCAAACCTCTCACCACAAAGTACTAGGAGTAACAATTGATGAAAATCTCAGCTGGTTCTACCACATATCTCATCTATGCAAATACTTGTCCCAAAAAGTTTACCAGTTGACTAAAATTAAACACTTTCTTGACTTCAACTCAAGGAAACTGTTCTTTCAAGCTTATATACAATCCTCAATAGACTTGCAGCAACCCTGTGGGATTCTGCCAGTGCAAATACCATGAAACCGTTACTTAGCCTGTATAAACGTGGTCTTAAACTGGTCCTTTTGAAGAAAACAACCTTGCAAGAAGTGGACTATAATCAGTTGAATATTCTTCCCCTACACCAACGACTAAAATATAACAAAGGCATTATGATGTTTAAGATAATGACAGGAAATGTCCCCCAAACACCCTTAAAAGATAATTTCCCAATAAATCATTCCAGAAATATGGAAAAGCCAAGAGTCCCAATCCCAAGAATAGACTTGTTCAAATTAGTTTACTATACTCAGGTCCTACCCTGTGGAACTCCCTTCCTGATTCAATTAAACAGCACCAATCATTAACAACCTTCAAAAATCACCTCCTAAACCACTTAAAACATCAAAAATAACAAACCACACTCCCCCCTCTCCCCCCCTGTGTATGTGTGTGTGTGTGTGTGTGTGTTGTGTGTGTGTGTGTGTGTGTGAGTGTGTGTGCTTTAAAATGTTTCACATTGTATCTTACCATTGTATCATTGTAGCTGATTTTTAAGACTGATTTCACTATCCCACTTGTTTATATTAATAAAGATATTTACATCCTTATCAGTAGCCTACACTTACAATCTCCTCTCTCTCTCTCTCTCTTCTTTTCTCCTCTCTCTCTCTCTCTCTCCTCCTCTCTCCCTCTCTCTTCCTCTCCTCTCTTTACTTTTCTCTCTCACTCTCTCTCTCTCCCCCCCCCCCCCCCCCCCGAATGTCTCACCTATTAACATCCATTTTTTTGTCATATTTTTTACTTCCTTTTTGATAATCATGTGTTGACGAATGTAATCGATTTTATGTAAAATTTTAATTAATGATCGTTAAAAAAAAAAAAATTAAAAAAACCCTGAATAACTTTGTCCATTATCACATATATAATTAAAAACATAAATTTTTATGATGTAATCAAAATTGATATGATATTAGGGTTTATATATTTTCAAAATATGTGCCTGACAGCGGATTGAGTATTCGTGTATTCTTTTTTGATTTTATTCAGAATTCAAGGCATATATTTTCCTAGAATGCAGTTTATGATGAAATGTGTCAGAACCGGTGAAAATGTGTGTGTGGTGTGTGTGTGTGTGTGTTGTGTGTGTGTGTGTGTGTGTGTGTGTGTTGTGTGTGTGGTGTGTGGTGTGTGTGTGTGTGTGCGTGGCGTGCGTGTGTGTTTTGAGAGTGTGTGTATGTGCTGTGTGTGTGTGTGCGAGCGTGCGTGTGTGTATGTGTGTGTGTGAGTGTGTGTTGTATGTATGTGTGTGTGTGTGTGGTGTGTGTGTGTGTGTGTGTGTGTGTGGTGTGTGTGTGTGTGTGTGTATGTGTGTGTTTGTGTGTGCATGTGTATGTGTGTGTGTTGTGTTTGTGTGTGTGTGTATGTGTGTGTGTGTGTGAGTATATGTTTGTGTGTATATGTGTTTTGTGAGAGTGTGCTTGTGTGTCTGTGTGCTGTGTGTGTGTGTGTGTGTGTGAGTGTGTGAGTGTGAGTGTATATTTGTGTGTGTATGTGTGTGTGAGAGTGTGTTGTGAGTCTGTGTATGTGTCTGTGTGTGTGTGTCTGTGTTTTGTGTCTGTGCGTGAGTGAGTGTGAGTGTGTGTAAAACATTATCCGATTGAAAAAAAATGATATGCCTATTTTTTTTAAACATCTAGGATGTTTTATGTTTGTTGTTTTTTTATTGTGTTTTGTTTTTTGTTTGTTTGTTTTTTTGTTGTTGTTTTTTAAAAATTATAATTCTATTGGTAGTATGACTCCCCCCCACCCTCCAATAAGGATGCTAGTTTTAAAAAAAAAAAATCCCCTTCTATCCAAATGTATGATTTATATTACATGTACAATTTTTGATAGATAGTGGTGGATTTGAATGTTTTCGGTTGTCTAATTCATTTTGTTCTCTTGTTTGCTCCTTATCTACTAACGCTTTTCTTTTTCCATAATCAAAATTTTTTTTATAGTGACTTCTGATTTTTGTCTTCTGAAAGAGTGCATTTTAATACCTTATCATATATAGTGTCCTTTATTCTTGTGTGTTGTTTGGTACTGCGTAAAGTCTTATTGTTTAGTATATTTTCAACTGATGTATCCCTGAAAAGGGCGGGGACTGGATGTAAAAAAGCACACGAGTGCTTATCTATTATCCTCGAATAAAAGACTTTGCCTTGCCTTGCCTTCCCTTTTGCCTTGCAAAAGACTTTGCCTTGCCTTGCCTTGTCTCTCTCTCTCTCTCTCTCTCTGTCCTCTCTCTCTCTCTCTCCCCTTTAAAATTTTTTTTTTTTTTTTTAGATAGATGGCTTGATGAAAAAAAGCAAATTTATTGCTTACTCAATGTACTAGTCTATCTGGAAATAAAAAAATTGATTTGATTTGATTTGATTTGATTTGATCCCTCTCTGTCTCTGTCTCTCTGTCTGTCTGTCTGTCTCTGTCTGTCCTCTGTCTCTGTCTGTCTCTGTCTCTCTGTCTCTGTCTCTGTCTCTGTCTCTGTCTCTGCTCTCTCTACTCTCTCTCTCCCTCTCTCCTCTCCTCACTCTCTCTCACTCCTCTCTCACTCTCTCTCCTCTACTCTCTCTCTCCTCTCTCTCTCTCACGCACCCCACACAGAAAATTGACATGTAAAAGCCATCAAAAGACAATGTGAACCTATGTAAACACCCCCCCCCCCCCCCCCCCACCTGAAAATAAAAATGAACAAAAAAAATGAACAAAAAAAAAGGAGGCTGAAACAGTGGATGCTGGTCGAGAAGCAACGCATGTTCGATTCCTGCCTGAACTTTTCCCCCATCCACCAAACCTTAATCGGTTGTCTGGGTGCTAGTCTTTCAAAAAGTCCACAGGAACAAGAGAGTTGATCCCGTGAGTGGCTAATTCTGTGGGGGAAAAAAAAAGCTAGGCCTTCTCTTGTTGGGAAGCGAATCCTCATGAAAATAATAAGTTAAAAAATAATAAACAGAACAAAGGTTGCACTAGTGGCGATGCCCTCTCTGGGGAGAGTGTCAACAGATCACAGGTCTGCCGTGACCTTGTGGTAATACAATCTTCACCCCCCTTACCCCCCCCCCCCCCCCCCCCCCCCTGTTTATGTTGAAAAGCGACCAAGCGCGTGTTTGGCAAACTTTCTGACCTTATGACTTGTGTAAACTATCCTGTTTATCGAACGTTGACCCTTGCTTGTTTTTGCCGCTTTGGCAGCGACCACCAAGACGTCATGTCCGAAAACATTTTTGATTGGTTGTCTGCTGAACACACCTCCGTGACGAGCGCGTGTCAAGGTCATGGCAGAAACCGACCGAGTGTGGCTCTCGGAAAACAGCTGACAAAAATGGCGAGCCGAAGGGCTGTAGCGGCTGGATGTCTTCACCACCTCTGCCATAGACATCTACAAAGGTCCATGGAAACTTCAGGATATACCATCTTCCGGGGTTTCCATGCTAAGGTACGATATTTCATCAGCCTTCCGCCCCGATGTCGTTTTTAATTTTTTTGGTTTCTTTTTTAGGGTGCGTCAGCACTAGGGTAGTTATTATTTATCGCCCTTGATGGCCACCACTCGTTCGGGAGTGGAGAAGTGTCAGAGAGTGACCTGATTTTCAGGTCACTTTCACTTTTGTGACCTGCCGAACTGGTCACTTTACATAACAGACTGATCATACACACGGATGGGCTTATTTTTTGCGGTTAGCGGGATGTCATTGGGAGGGTATCGGCGGTTTCGATTACTCGTTAACCGAACTGAAGAGTTACTTCAAAATTCTTGGCAACCTTAGATTCAGATCTTGAACTCTGATCTCCTTTTTTATGCAACACACTTTTGCGTATTTATTTAGGCATACATTAAAAAAAAAAAATCACTCAATGTAGAGATCATTAAATATTGTTAGCACTATTCCTAGTAGTTGCCCCTGTAGTAGTAGTGTTAGTATTATTCCTATTGTTAGTAGTACTACTAGTAGTAGTTGACAAGAAGCAGTAGTTTTTTTCTTGTGTGTACAGATATTGCTGACAGATTAAAAGCAACTTTGAACTTCTAGTATTGTAACAGTAAAGTATTATGACAGTTTCCAGAGGATGTATGCTATGGTATGTCATAAAATATTCATGATTTAAGATGTCAAGTAAAATTGGATATTTCGCCTGGAAAAAAAAAAATCAGGTTTCATTTGTTTATTTTTGTAGTGTGGAAATAGAACACATTACCCTGGATAGCTTCCAAGTCTTTGATGTTACACTTGACTTAGGCCCTGCACTACTTTGCAGAAGAATGGGTTA
>CM060329.1:58195948-58213448 GCA_030674155.1 Stramonita haemastoma
GTCGGGCCACCTATTTCGTAAAGGGAGGTAATAGTAATTGCCTCCATTGGAAATGTGATCGCTTTGCTTCGCAAAAAGTGGTGTGCAACCTTGTGCAGACCTGTGCACCTTCCGTATTTGTTCCGGAAAAAGTTGTAAAATAAGAAAATACAGTTTAATTAATAAAAATCCAATTTTTGTCTTTAAAAAAATCCGAAAATCAAAAATATAGTCTTCTATCGTTAAGCGATGAGATGCATTATGTCGTCTGCTAGATCCTATCGTTCAGTTGTCTCCCCTTATAGCGCATGCGCACAGCATCTCTTTCAAAACAAAATGGCGGAAAGTAGTGTAGACTTTCGTGGAAAAACAGATCGAACTGACACACTTACAAAGAAAGACGCGGAATAAACGCAAAATGACGCTAACAGGGCTAGAAGAGGTACAGTTGCCGATATAGATGCACAAACAGAAAAATTGGTTCGTTTTGCCGAGCAATGTAACTTGCGCTATGTCTCTTGATAGTGAAAGTTGAGCTTTCATTAGCAAATGGTGTCGGAAATTGGAACACGGTCGGAAAATAACAAACCACGGCACTTTAGTTATAGAAGCGCTAATTTCTTGGCAAATCATGGAACAGTAACCCTTCCGCATCTTCGGGAAATCAGTTGATCGTTAAAACGGCAGAGTGACTGTTCTAAAGTTACATCGTGTGGAACACAGCCTCCACTGTACCGGACAGCCGGAAAGTACACACATACACAGAACTTGTTTTTTGGCCATGCAAACTGTCATGGTGAGTTCACTCTGAAATCAGATGAATTTTTAATCTGCTTTTGTACGGGGGCTTCAACTTGATTTTAAAATGAGAAAGACATAGGATCTTCTTCAGTCTTCATAAGAGTGTATTGATCTCTCTCTCCCTCTCCCTCTCTCTCTCTCTCTCCCTCTCCCTCACACACACACACACACACACACACACACACACACACACACACACACACACACACACACACACACACACACACACTTCTCTCTCTGTCTCATTTTCTCCACCTCTCCCTGTTTCTTACAGGCACAGACACACACACACCTCTCTCCCCCCCCCCCCCCTCCCCCTTTTCTTTCTCTCTGTTTTTTTTCTCCCTGTTTCTCTATGTGTGTCAATACTTTCTTTCTCTTTCTTCCTGTATCTGCATTAGTTCACATTTGTCTAGAAATATACTCATTTTGCTATGTGATTACTTGGGTATAGAACCTCCTTTAGATTGAAGAAATGACAGAAAGTCATTCTTGGAGAGCTTATTTTAGGGCAGAAATTGCTTAGTATCAAAAACTGAAATTAGTTCAAGGAGAGGCTGTTAAACAGGCTAGAATTGTTGAAAAACCTTCAGCTTCAGGGGGCGTTGCCCCCTGACCCCTACAAGGGGCTCTGCCCCTTGACCCCACCAGGAGGCAAAGCCCCCTGGACCCCCCCACTTTTCAGAGTTTTTTGACTCTGTCAATTCCCACCCCTCACACACACACACACACACACACACACACACACACACACACACACACACACACACACACTCACACACACACACTCACACTCACACTCACACTCACACACTCACTCACACTCACACACTCACTCACTCACTCACTCCTTATTCCATTATCCTCGATATAAAAGAATCAATCAATCAAATAAATCAAAACAGTCACACATATACACACGCACTCACACACACACACACACACACACACACACACACACACACACACACACACACACACACACACACACACACACACACACACACACTGTTATCCCCCCCCCCCCTTCCCTCTTTAGGACTCAGCTGCCTCTCACCTCCTTGTCTCTTGTTGTATCCATGATTGAAAGACATTCTACTCTAGAATAACATGAAGTAGTGTCAGTACCCACCATACAGTTTCACATAAGGTGACTTTGCTCACTTGACTCTGTTTGAGGTTGATATATATATATTAATTAATATGTATATATATGTATGTGTAAGGAAAGGTGTATTTAGGTTGCTATCTATACATTTGTTACCCCGCAGCTAGGCCCTAAATTTGTATTAAAAGGCCCTAAAAAAAGGCCCTAAAAAGCCCTAAATTTTGCTCCACCAAGTCTGTATGAACCCTGGTGTGTGTGTGTGTGTGTTTGTGGGGTGTGTGTGTGTGTGTGTGTGTGTGTGTGTGTGTGCGCGCATGCCTGTGTGCATGCATACTTGTGTGCATGTGCATGTGTGTGTGTGTTTCATCAGTTCAAAGTATACGTAGTAATTTTGGATTTTACCACATTTCTCCAATGAACAAAACAAGAGAATGAGAAAAAAAGAGAAATAAGAGGATGAGATGATAAAAATGAGAGGCAACAGCTGGGGATCGGTCTTCCATGAACAGAGCGATTTCACGCATTAACGGAGACTTGCTTGTGAACTTTAGCATTAAAACAAAAAGAAAATATTTTGTATAGGAAAACCTAGCAACTCAAGCTATTTAATTAAGGTACAATGAAAAAGAAAAATAGGATATGAGCCATCCAAAAAAAACTTAAAACATGACATTGCTTGAAACGAAGCTTCATAATCAACATAACAATAATAATAATAAAAAAAGGGACCAAAGTGAATACAATAAGATAAACTAAAGCTAACTGTAACTGTGAAGGTATACCATATATCTGATAGGGAAAGTCTGTGTTGCATGGGGATGCACAGACATAATGCACACACTGTGCATGAATCCAGCATAACTCGGTCAAGAGTCTGGGGATCCAGTGCTAAAATTAGCCCCTTCCTTTTATTAAGTGTAATTGTGGTCAGTTTCTGCTATAATTAGCACCAGCCGGGATGGAATGGAGAGCAGCTGAGAGCAGGCTAGAGGTCTGAAGGTGGGGGAAACTGACAGCTGTGCACAATATTCACAATGATGCCGGGCTTTCATGTACATATGTTACCACGCTATGCAAAAGTTGCCTTGTCTGGGAATGTAAAGAAATTCTTATTAATGCATGATATTTAGTCTAGGACAAGAATACTGAACTGTCAAGTACATATGTTGGGCAAACCATTTAGTTTGAACTCTTTGTTTTTCTTCTGAAAAGCGGAACAGTGTTTAATGTGTATGCAAGATATTCTGCATGCGTTCGCACATGGAACCTCAGCATAGAGTCTCATCCGAAGGACTTTTAGGGGGAGTGGAGTGTGTGTGTGTGTGTGTGTGTGTGTGTGTGTGTGTGTGTGTGTGTGTGTGTTGTGTGTGTGCATGCACATACATGCATAGCGCATGCATGCACACTTGGAAAAAACTGTCAAAACTTTCAAACTAGTATGACACTGTAGTGTAGAACTTGGTAATATGCCAGAATGAGCAGGAATCAAATATGGATTGTAATAAATATACATTGACTCACAGATTCCACTTTATAAATTCATGAAACGTTTGTTTTCAGAAAAAAAAGAAAGAAAATAAAGTCAACACTAACATTTAACCAAGATTTCTATAGACTTGTCACACACAGAAAAAAAAATTACATCAAAGATCACAATGATTGAATGAAAGACCTTTTTACCCAGACGCACAAATGTAGTAAACACACTGACATTGATTGACAAGTTCTTCAAAAGACTTCAAAGCCAAGTCATTTTCTTACCCATTGACTGGTAGGAGGTTGGGGGTGGGGGGTGGGGTGGGGTTTCAGCCAATGGCAAAAGCTTGTCAATAGCAGTGCAGGTATGTATTCATCTTGGGGGGCACTTCACAGGGCAAAGAAGAAGTGAAAAGGGCTCTTGTGCACCCAGTCAATTATACTTATTGGTGTTCACGGTCCATTTGAATTTTGATCTTGACAGTTTGTTGAGCCTGTTCAGCCTGAAGAGTTTAAAAAATATGTATAGTGAAGAGAAAAAAAGTTAAACTCACACAAGTTTGTTGTGACTGGCATGCATGCAGGTACACCAGCGTAAATGCACACAAGCACATGCAAGGATGGAACACATAATTATGTTGTATGTATGTATACTTGTGCGAGTCCTTGCATTTATATACATGTATGCGCACATACATGCATGCATGCATCATGTATGTGCGCAAGCATGCATGCGAGCATGCATAGATGATGCACACAGGCACATAACACATACATGCGCATATGTGCACACACACACACACACACACACACACACACACACTTGCACACACACATACAAAAAAGCACATGAGTGCTTATTTCATTATCCTTGAGATAAAAGAATTTTTAAAAGAATAAATAAATACACATTAACGCATCTGATACAAAAGAAGCAGTTATAGATTTTCCTTAATGTTTTCTCTTTGTTGTGCTTCATAAACAGATGAAGGGCCTCAAGCTTGTTGTAAAGCCAGGTGTTAACTGGCCCAGCTAAGCATATTAATAAACGTTAAACAAAGAGAATGTCAAATGTGAACCCAAATAGCATGGCCCCCATGTTGCTTTGCCACACTAGGAGCAACGTGCAGCTGACATTGCTGAAGTGTTTAGCACTGGGGCGATATCACATTAACTTAACGCTTAAGTTTGACAAGATAAAAGAAGGGGGAAAACCCAACAGCTGATGTCACTGCCTCTCTTTCTCTCTCTCTCTCTCTCTCTCTCTCCTCTCTCTCTCTCTCTCTCTCTCTTCTCTCTCTCTCTCTCTCTCTCTCTCCTCTCTCTCTCTCTCTCTCTCTCTCTCACTCCTCTCTCTCTCTCTCTCTCTCTCTCACTCTCTCTCTTCACTCTCTCTCTCTCATCTCTCTCTCTCTCTCTATCTATATCTATATCATATATATATATATATATATACATATATATATATATATCGTTAATAATAATACCATTGGTCACAGGTGAGGGAATTGTATCTCTTGATATCCAAATAGGGGCCAATTTTTTCAGCTCAATTTACCTGTCAGGTGTAAATGATGTGACAACAGTTTGGGTAACCCGTGGCTGAGCTGACCACTCAACCTGTATATTGAAATGATCTGCATCCTTATTGATCCCTCAGCATATGGCTACAAAAACTTCATAGCATATAATTCCACTTTTTTTTTTTTGCAGCAATGTTTTACAGTATATTTTCTTTCTTAATATCAGTTTTTGGTGGCAGCATTGGTAGGCCATAAGATTATCATAATTATTGTTCCTGTGAGAGCAAAAACCTCTCAGTATTTTAAAGAGGTGTTTCCCCATAAGGTACTAGGGATGGTTAAGCAAAACCACATCTGAGACCTCTGATGATGGCTCATTCAGGAGTTGAAACTTTTGGAGTCAGGTCGAGCAAATCAAATGGTCCTTACTGCAGAAGGACCTTGAGTGCTGTCTCCAAAATATTACATTATGGTCACCTGAATTTATTTTTCTTCACCATTTTTTGTTGTGTAGATAGATAGATTGCTCCTCTGCTAGAGCTCTGAGGTTCACCAGTGATGAAATTTTGTGAATATGACCGTTTTTTACCGACCATTGTGGTAGCTGCATTCCAACTTCAGGGATCTTTTGTGTGTGTGTGTGTGTGTGTGTGTGTGTGTGTGTGTGTGTGTGTGTGTGTGTGTGTATTTGTTGGTGGTGTTTCTTCTTTTATTTTATGGTTGGTCATCGATTGTTATTAATTTTTTATGTGTTCAGGTTTGGCCATGGCTGTTTTCTACATGCCCTGGAAGGATTGTACCAGGTAGGTGTGTGTAGCTAACATACTTTCTGATGAGATGAAAAATGATTCTTTTCCATGAATTTAAAAAAAAAAATGTTACAATCTTTCATTCTAAGAGTTTTGCGTGTGCTTAGTTTAAATGACTAGCTATTGGAGGAGACATATCCAATAAAAAAAATAAAAAAATCATACTGTTTTAAAGGTAAAGATGTCCCATAACCTGTGTGGTCTTATGGCGAGCGAGGCATCAGAGACCTCAACTTTTCCTGGGGCCAGTATATTGAGGGCGGCGCCCATCTCCTCTTCCTGTCTGTTATATGAGCAAAAACACATCACGCTGCCGTTCAGCGCCTGACAAGTCAGGCCCAGCGCATCCGACTTCGGTATGGGAGAGAATTGTTATCTTTTATGTCTTTCTGAAAAACACAAGGCAGAAGAATGGACAAAGAAGACAGAAAACAGACAAGAAGAAGGCAACAGGAAGAAAAAGAACAAAGCAGAAACATAGAGAGGGATAGAAAAGAGGGAAGTCCTAGCACAAAATTTCCAGAATGTGGGGATGCTAATTATACCGACAGCCCCCTTCCTTCCCCCCATGGGGGAATGTGTTTTTAATGACCACAAGGTGGGGAGGGAGGGAGGGAAGCAGCTCTGTGTCTGTGTGATATGCTTTATAATATAGTATGTGTGTGATGCCTGGGTGTGTCTCTAGTATTTGTATCAGCGTCTATGTGTTTTGATATATTTTGTGTGTACAAGTTTAAAAAAATCAGAGTTTTATATATATACGATATAGATTTATGCATCAATCATCTCCATTATCTATCACTACCAACACAACGACTGTTTATTTTCACAGAAAATCACGGGGCGAGAGCTGAAGTACACGGCGCTGATCGGCAAGCCCAGTGAAATCACGTACCACCACGCCGACTTCCTGCTGCATCAGCAAGCCAGACACCTGGGGGTGGACGGGGTGCACACCATCTACTGCATCGGGTCAGTGTTCAGTTCTGTTCTGTTCTGTTCAGTTCTGTTCTGTTCTGTTCTGTTCTGTGCAGTTCTGTTCTGTTCTGTCCTTTCTTGTCCTACCCTGTCCTGCCCTGCCCTGCCCTGCCCTGCCCTGCCCTGCCCTGTCCTGTCCTGTCCTGTCCTGTCCTGTCCTGTTCTGTTCTGTTTTGTGCTGTTCAGTTCTGTATAGGTCCTGGCGTTATGGTGTCATGAATATTCTGTGTGTTTGTATCTGTGAGAAATATTCTGTGTGTTTGTTTCTGTGAGAAGAATATTCTATGTGTTTGTTTCTGTTGGGAGAATATTTTTTGTGTTTGTTTCTGTGTGAAGAATGTTCTATGTGTTTGTTTCTGTGTAAAGAATATTCTATGTGTTTGTTTCTGTGTAAAGAATATTCTTTGTGTTTGTTTCTGTGTAAAGAATATTCTATGTGTTTGTTTCTGTGTAAAGAATATTCTATGTGTTTGTTTCTGTGTAATGAATATTCTATGTGTTTGTTTCTGTGTAAAGAATATTCTTTGTGTTTGTTTCTGTGTAAAGAATATTCTTTGTGTTTGTTTCTGTATGAAGAATATTCTATGTGTTTGTTTCTGTGAGAAGAATATTCTATGTGTTTGTTTTGTGAGAAGAATATTGTATGTGTTTGTTTTTGTGAGAAGAATATTCTATGTGTTTGTTTCTGTGTGAAGAATATTCTACGTGTTTAATTCTGTGAGAAGAATATATTGTGTGTTTGTATCTGTGTAAAGAATATTGTATGTGTTTGTTGCTGTGAGAAGAATATTGTATGTGTTTGTATCTGTAAGAAGAATATTGTATGTGTTTGTATCTGTAAGAAGAATATTCTACGTGTTTAATTCTGTGAGAAGAATATTCTGTGTGTTTGTATCTGTGTAAAGAATATTGTATGTGTTTGTTTCTGTTAGAAGAATATTCTATGTGTTTGTTTCTGTGAGAAGAATAGTCTTTGTGTTTGTTTCTGTGAAAAGAATATTCTTTGTGTTCATCACCTGTGAATCTCTGAAATCAGAATGTGGCTACCTTAATGGTTGCATATGTAAAATTATTTGAATGTGTAAAATCATTTGAATATGTAAAATCATTTGAATATGTAAAATCATTTGAATATGTAAAATCTCAGCATTGATGAACCTGGGAGCTCTAGCTGAGGAATGAGGAGAGGGAGGAAGGGGGAGGGGGGTAAGAAAAAACAACCCCTGTTGATTTATTAAAATAAGTTAAATCTCACAATCCTGATGGGGAAGGTTAATTCATAACGGTTGTGTGATAAACATGGCTGGCTGGGATTGTTAGATCAGAGTGAGAAGGACTCCCAACATCTGTGCTCAGGGGCTGGCTGGCAGGTTTGCTTTCGGATGAAACTCTAAACCAAGGTCCGTGTGCGAAAGCATGCAGTACATCTTTCTTACATGTTGAAACCCATTATGCTACTTGGGAGAGTAGGCCATTGTGTACCGGTGGGAACGGATGACAAAATGTACAAAACTTCATACACACGTGAACTGGATTAAAAAAATTCACATGAGTGCTTATTCCATTATCCTCGGAATAAAAGAATAAGTGAAATAGATGAATAAAGTACTCAGCATAGTTGAAGTGAATTTTTTTTTTAATTCAGTGACAATATCTTCCATTTGTGTCTAACCCCCCCCCCCCCCCCAAATTCATGTATATATAATGCATATGTATGTGTGTCTCTTCAAAAACAGAGACAATCCAGAGACGGACATATACGGGGGCAACCTGTACAACCAGTATCTACGAAAACGCCTGGCGCAGCGCCAGCACCAAGGAACCACCACCGCTGTCTCCACCACCCCCGGCCTGAAGAAAAAACTCCGCCTGGCACAGAGCGACGGAGAGTACATCTCTGACGACGAAGCCATCGTCGACGATGACGACGAGCAGTCCCGAAACCGACACATCCCGGTGATCCAATCCCCTGTCGACGACGACGACAACGACGAAACGGACATCGTGCCGGTGGTCGGGGAGGTGGCGCGACAAGTGGTGATGTCGGGGGAGGAGGGGAAGGGGGGGGGGGGCCCGCTGTACACGCAGAGGTGCGAGTCGCTGCTGGTGTGCACGGGCGTGTTCACTGAGGACATGGAGGTGTTCTCGCTGCAGGGCCAGCGCTCGTCCAGCCACAACCACCGCGACTTCGTCATCAACCCCGACCTCAAGAAGCCCTCACACATGGCCGCCAATGTACTCGATGCTGTCCGCCTCGTCATGCAGAAGGAGGGGGCCGAGTTGTCGTAGTTGTTGTAGTGGTGGTGTAGTGTAGGGGGGGGGGGTGTAGGTAGGGGGTTGTGTTGTTGTTTTTTGTAGTTTTGAGTAAGTGTGATGTTGATGTTGATGCCATAGCTTTAGGTGGGGTGATGTGGGTGGTGGTTGTTTTTGGTTATTTTTTGTTGAGCTGTGTGTTCGGTGGGTGGGGGATGTGTGTGTGTGTGTGTGTGTGAGAGAGAGAGACAGAGACAGAGACACAGAAGAGAGAGAGAGAGTGTGTGTGTGTGTGTGTGTGTGATGTGTTTGTGTGTGTGTGTGTGTGTGTTTGTGTGTGTGTGTGTGTGTTTGTGTGTGTGTGTGTGTGTGTGTGTGTGGTGTGTGTGTGTGTGGAGAGAGAGAGAGAGAGAGAGAGAGAGAGAGAGAGAGAGAGAGAGAAGAGAGTTTGTGTGTGTGTGTGTAGTGTTTAGTGTATGGTAAGTGGTGTGAGTGCATACACACATTGCATATGTGCACATTATATGTGTGTAATAAAGAAAGGAACTGTGTTTATTTCTGATGTTTTAACTTTGTACAAAAACATTTGCAAACTAGGCGTCCTGTACTGGAACGTGTAAAGTGACTTGAGTGTGTGTTTGTGTGTTACCGCTTTGTTATCAACATTATTGTGAATAATATCGTTTTGTGGTGATGTAAAGAAGCTTCGGCTCAGCCTTCTATGGGCAGATGGGCATTTAACAACGTGAATCGAATTGACAGAATACTGGATATTCTCTCTCTCTATGTCTGTGGTATTATATTCTGAAGATGTGCACTACCCAAGCATAATAGATCTGTGGAACATTACGCTATCATGAAATGTGAAAGTTTACATGTAAATGTCATTTAGGATAACCTGGAGATTATTTCTCTGAAAAACTCACGTGGAACGGTTATGATGTATATGATGATCTTACCTGCTGGTTTTAGTGTGTCTTTTGTTGTTGTTTTTTTTTTCCAGTTAGATTCTATGGTATGTGAATTTTTATTGTTGCAAGGTTTTGTGTTGAATTGCTGAGGGTGATGATGATGAGAATCGAAAACCATAGAAACGGATACGTTTTGTCTCGGATTGATTTTGTTGTTTGTTTGTTTGTTTCATGTTTATTTACAAAGTGTTGACTGTAACCATTCATACATTCATCCCTTTTTATTCACTGGATATTCTCTTTTATTTTGTGTTTTTATTCACAAATTTTTGATTTTTCAACCAAACCGTTATTAACGCACGTTCGTGCAGATTAATATATTCAAGCATTGCACAGAGTTTGAGAAGAAGCATTTTCATATCAGTGATCACATTTTACTTTGCACCATCTTTAAGAACTGCAGGGGCTGGCTCCAGTGACCACCTTCATTCACGGACAGACAGAAGACAAGGAAAGCAACAGCTGGGCACTTTGCTTTTTCGCCCTTTGTGCTCAGCTGTTGCTACACTGACCAAGCACAGACTTGGGTGACCAGGCCAGTGCCAGTGGAGGTCATTTGGAAAGGAAAAAGTTGATTGTCAAAACCGCTGGAAGCTGAGGAAAGTCAAGATGTAGAAACATGAAAGGGCAGACGCTCTGTCTGAACGTTTCCCTTTGTTGTGAAGGCAGACTGAACAATTTGCACGTTTTTGCACTTTATGTTGAGATGGGTGTCCATTTTAACAACTTGCTACCTCTAGGGCAAGTGAGTCACTGTGATGTGGATAATCGCTTTTCGTTCCAGCACTGGATTTTGATTGTTCACAACGCCCCAGAATCAAGCGATTTAACGATGCAAAGCTGGCTCAATTATTTTGGTGGGAAACCTAGACCAGTATCAGAAGTCGTGAAGCATATAGATTAGGCCATAATTCCTAGTGCTGGTGAATGTGGCTCGATCAACTCAAGCCAGTCCTTCAGAAAATATTGACATACATTTGGATGTGAGGGAGAGAAGATGGGCGCTGCCTGCAGTATACTGTCCCCTAGAGAAGCTGAGGTCTCTGACACCTCACTCCCCTATGACCACATAGGTTATGGGACACCTTTTACCTTTTATTTTTGGATGTAGGTAGTGCCTCCTCTCCTGCTGAAAAAAGCAAGATAGAAAGAAACAAAAAAGCAAAACACCTCCCACCCAAAAACAAGTAAGTAAGAAAAAACCTCCACCCTGGTAGATTGTTGCTATGGCAGTGTATGTATACTGTAGGGAGAGTGCGTGTGAACCTGTGCAAGTTTGCTCAAGTGGGTATGATTTATTCCTTTGCTCTGGGTCATACTTTTGTTGCTAACAATTTTATTTCTCTCTCAGTGTAAAATTCAGGGAAAAGGCATGGCAGTAGAAGAGCTCCACTCTGTTGGGTTTTTTCTTCTTCATCTTTATGTATGTGTTTGATATTTGTTTGCTCTGAAGCATGGATTTTTCTGCAGCATTTGCGAGGTACACATTCTTGATTTTCAATAGGCTTCTTTTTTTTTGGTTTGGTTTGTTTACCTACATAGGTAATCTGTGGTACATACAGGATATCCATTCTTGAAGAAAACTCCCCAAGTAAAAAAAGAGAAGAAAAGACAAAACCAAAAAAATCATCTAGTGCAAGAACCACCCTGTTCATTCCTCAAATTCTTGTCAAATTGGTGAAAGGAGGAGGGAGGGAGGGGAGGGGATATCCAACTCGGGACTAGATTTGAATTGTCACTTTCTATTCAGGTGTGATTCTTCTGAGGTGTGGTCCACTTGATATCTTGGTGATACATGTGTGATGGCTTGTGCTTATGAGTGCTTGGGGGGGATGAGATAGTCTGGTAGTTCGAGGGTTGTGTATTGTACTCGTGATCCGCTGACCCAGGTTCAATTCTCGTTCAAGAGGATTTTTCCTCTGGTGTTAACATCAGTGCCAACTTCACTCCCCCCAAAAGTCTTTTGAATGAGACTATAATTATAAACTGAGGTTTCCTGTGCAAACACTTGAAGAACATTATGTGCGTGCATTAAAACCTGTTCTGCTTTTCAGAAGAGTAGGCCATTGTGTGCTGGTGAGGACAGATGACAAAATTTACAAAATTGTGCACACAAAAGGACTGGATTTTAAAAAAAAAGCACCCGAGTGCTTATTCCATTATCCTTGATATAAAAGAATAAAAGAAATTGAAGAGTCTAAGAAGTATTAAAGTCTCACTTGGATATGCATATATATGCATTCTCGAGTAAGACTTTAATACTTCTTAGACCCCTCAGTAAAAAAAAAAAGAAAGAAATTGTTAGAATTGTATTCTGAGCTTTAACAAACAAACCTTGCATTTCAGAAATTAGCTTTTAAAGTTTTACTGATAAAAAAAAATCTGACCAAGTAGTTAATACATACCTTAGTACATTTGTGTAACGTACTGAAGCCATGTGCTGATAGAGAAGTTTAGACAGTGTAGTGTATCAGTGGTAGTGTGTGTGTGTGTGTGTGTGTGTGTGTGTGTGTGTGTGTGTGTGTGTGTGTGTGTGTGTGAGTATGTTCTTACGTACGCATTTGTGTGTGTGTGTGTGTGTGTGTGTGTGTGTGTGTGTGTGAGAGTATGTTCTTACGTACGCATATGTGTGTGTGTGTGTGTGTGTGTGTGTGTGTGTGTGTGTGTGTGTGTGTGTGCGCTCACACACATGTATGTGTGTATGTGGATCCAAGAACACCCATTTGTCTCACAAATGTCCATCACTCTTTCTGCTTTTCAGGGGTCACAGACACCTAAGAAATGATGTTTCTCTTTTCTCTCTGATTGATATACACAGGAACAGGTAGCCTAGCTTTCTACTTCCTAAAATACTCAACACTGGCTGTGTAAACAGTATCCCAGTTGTGAGCATCTTAGGTGAAAACAAAACAGGACAGTTTGATATTTTTCTTATTGGCTCAGGCCAAAAGCTGTGTTAGTTTATTGATGTCAGCTAATGGCCAAGGCCTACACTACAGTGTTGTAAAATGTTGTGTCCAGATTGCCTTTAGCCATGACAAGCTCTTAACATAACAGAACCTGCACTCTCTTTCAAAGGAGAAAAAAAATCCTCTGAAGTCGGAGTATGCCTGACTGTAATATGGCAAGGTACTTGGAAACAGTCACACATGCAAACTTCTCATTCAGTGTGCAATTTCAATCTCACAGTGATTTCCAGGTGGGATGATAGAGTGAGTCAGAGTGCACACTCTGGGTGATCCCCAGAATGTTTAGTTGGGGAACGCACAACAACAACAACAATTTTTTCTGACGTTACACTACATGTGGAATGGGAGGGATAAGTATGAAGCTGTAAAGAAAGGATATGCCAGAAAAGGAGTTCAATAGGACTGTAATCTAGATGCCTCACTGAGTATTCAGATTGGATCATTTTGATAATCATTTTCCTCTCCTGTCTTGAGTAGGCAACATTGCTAAGGGTTTCAGTTTGACAGTGTTGCTCATCTTGAATAGCTTCCCTTGAAGGTAGCCGCATTCTGGATTTGGGAAGGTATGGCTTGTCATGGCTTTCTGTTGCATTTAGTGTGAAACAAGGGGGAAAGAAAGAATATTCTGATTTTCAACTTTATGTGATTTTCATGCTAGTGATTTGGTGTGCTTTTATACTGTGTATACATTTTGTGTATGTGTATGTGTGTGTGTGTGTGTGTGGTGTGTGTGTGTGTGTGTGAGTGACAGAGACGGTCAGTCAGTTTTAGCTTAGATCCCTATAAATCTGTGAGGTAAAACCAGAAATAAATGCATGACCTTGTGTGGCCTTAGAGTTTGCTTTGGTAGTGTGGTGTTTACTTCAAATATTTATTTCGGCTCAGGTGTGTGTGTGTGTGTGTGTGTGTGTGTGTGTGTGTGTGTGTGAGTGTGTGTGTGTGTGTGTGTGTGTGTGTGTGTGAGTGTGTGTGTGTGTGTGTGTGTGTGTGTGTGTGTGTGTGTGTGTGTTATTTTGCATTTTCTCACTGGTTGAGCAGCTGGCTGCTTGGATTGAAATTTGTACACATTTCGGGCATATGCATGTGTGGGCAAGCTACACACAAACACACCTACATACACACATGGGCATGCGTGTGCGCGCACACACACAAACACAAACACACACACACACACACACACACACACACACACAATTTACAATACAGCATACACACAGGGACAAAAGGTAAAAAAAAGCACATAACTGCTTATTCCATTATCCTTAGAATAAACACACACACACACACACACACACACACACACACACACACACACACACACACACTCACACACACTTGTATATTGATATGTATGCATTCAGTTACAGATATTACGCAAACATGTGTATATAATTTCCATGTGTAGTTCTTCATTTTAAAGTCTCTTCACAAACAGTGGATTTCCATGTGTTCTCAAATGTACACAATTGTATGCATGCTTTCATGCATGTATATAAACATTCACACATGCACATATTTACACACACACACACACACACACACACACACACACACACACACACACACACACACACACACACTCACTCACTCACTCACTCATTTATTCATTAACCACTTACACCTGCTTTTCTGATTTTTTTCATTGAAGTAAAATAACAACAACAACCCCCCCCACAAAAATCCCACAAATATGTAATCTTATTTAATCTGTAGTTTTGATATGCGTTATGTATATACATATATAAATATATACTTTGTCAGCGAACAATCACAATCTGCTTTATTACATAGACCCTGACTCTGGATAATAAACAAGCACATCGTGCGCGTTAAAAAAGAAAAAAGAAGACGCCAGAAAAAAAGACATAAAAAGCAATCCCCCACAACCTTCCTCCCCTCCCCCCCTCCCCCTGAATTTAGCAACATATTGTTGCTAGCGATGTGTATATACAAATATATGATATCACTTTTGGGGGTTTTTTTTGTCTGCATTATATCAGAGTGAGAACTTGCTTTTAATGTCTGACCTTTGTTTGCAGATGCTGTGTTTCTGTTTGTGGAATGAAATATTCATCTTTTGTTTTATCTGTTTGTTTGTTTGTCTGTTTGCTTTATTTTTTGGAAATATGTATTGGCGTCTTTGTTTTATCTGTTTGTTTGTTTGCTTTATTTTTGGAAATATGCGTTCGTCTTTGTTTTATCTGTCTGTCTGTCTGTTAGTTTGCTTTATTTTAATCTATGCATTCTGTCACTATTCTGGGATTTCTGCTGGATTGGTATCACAGGTTTGTGTTCTTTTTTGTTATTTTGGAAGGATAACATTCTTTTTGTTTGGGTTTTGTTGCTGTTTTTATTTGTTTGTTTTGTTTTGTTGTTCTCCTTTGTTGTTCGTCAGTTACTCAAGTGAATTTCACAGACATTTTACGCACTTACATGGATTTTTTTTTTAATTCATTAAAGCCATACTATGAGAAGAAGCCTTCCTTGTTTAATTTCTACTTTGATTATGTTTCGTTGGAGAGAAAAAGAAATGAAACTTTGGGCTTTTCTTTTTTCTGGTTTTTAAGACCATAGAATGGCATGAGTTAAATAATGTGTAGTGTGTACTTATGTGGTTTTATTCCGTCATGTGTTTTATTGCTGTAGACTGGTTGTTCAATTGTGATCTATCTCCATTTTTCAGTGTGCAGAATCACAACCTTTTATGAAGTAAAGCAATATTTGAATTTTATTTTGTGAGATTTTGCATTTTTATGGTAGGTAAGCTTGGGGTTTTATTTGTTTGCTGTTTGCATCTTTGTGTGCGTGTGTGTGTGTGCTTTTCCATCTTGTGTGGCAGTTTGGCTTGTCTTCTTCTTTCTTGAACGCTCAAACAGCAACTATTTTTGTTATATGAGCAAAATTTGCTTTGCGCTGCTGTTAAGCACCTGACAAGTCAAGCCCAGTGCATCCAAACTTCAAGACTCAAGATTTTATTTCAAGAAAACCTCCTGAGGGTACATGAAATTTCTGACTTTGGTGTGTGAGAGAATTGTTATCTTGTAACTCTTTCTGGAAAAAAAGGCAGGAGAATGGACCAGAAATGCAGAGAATAGACAAGAAGGAAGTGACAGGAAGAAAAGGAACAAGGCAGAAACAAAGAGAGGAATAGAAAAAAGGGAAATTCCTAGCACAGAATTTCCAGAAGGTTGGCATTTGCTTATCTACACTGACAGACCCCAGGCATCCCTAGGGAGTGGGGGAACTCTCTTACTGTAAAGCCAGTCTTCTACACTTGACAATATAACCACTGAACCTAACTCGTTGCACCCCCGAGGTAAAGGTAAAGGTGTCCCATAACCTTGTGGTCGTCGAGGAGCGAGGCGTCAGAGACCTCAGCTTCTCTAGGGGCCAACATGTTGAGGAAGTGCCAATCTCCTCTCCCTCGCTGCTTTAACCTTCCCCGACCCTAAAGAGGCCAGGTACCCATTTACAGCTGGGTGAACTGGGAGTGGGGGGGGGGGGGGGGCTGTACTGAAGCCAAGACGCGCAAACGGTCACCCATCCAATTGATAACCACGCTCGACGCTGCTTAACATTGGCTTGGGGAAAGCGAGTGCTGTGACCACTGAGCTATCCTGTGGCCACTGATGTTAACTTCAGGGGGGAAATCCTCTTGAACGGGCATCTCGGTAGTGGCTCGATCCCAGGCCACCCACATACACACGAGCGCAATGCTCTAACCACTAGGCCATCCCACCCCCTGCTGTCTGTCCCGATCTGATTTACACATACAAACCCTGTCCTGATGGTGATGATGAAGATGGTGGTGATGATGATGCGATGATGGCGATGACGATGCTGATCACGATGTTGATGATGGTGATGATGATGGTGTTGTGGTGGTGGTGATGATGATGACGACGACGACGATGATGATGATGATGATGATGATGATGAGAGAAAAGCAATGGCTGCAGAGCCAGACTGAGCGAGGTGTTTGCTCTCTGAAGCAGGGATGGTCGCCTCATTCCACTCCTGCTGTCAGAGTCCCCAGCCCATAGCAAGGTCGATTTGGATTTACCACATACACCAAAAGAAAAGACTGGTTGGTTAATTCCTAGTTTATTCATTGTCTACTCATACAAAAAGGTGATTCCTGATTACAAGAATCGAGATCATATGTGTTTGTCATTAAAATTACCGCGAGAAAGGGGGGGGGGGGGGGGGGGGGAGGTATGGCTGATTTTTTTTTTGGGGGGTGCATATGAACATAAAGAGATGACATTGAAGGACCGCTTAATTTAAAACAATTTTTCTTTTCTTCATTGCATGATGATGAGGATAATGATTTTGCTACAACACCTAATTATGTTCAAGACTACACGATAGTATCACAGCCAATTTGTTCTTTCATAACATGTAACCGTCAATTTCAAGTTGGCCTGTCTCAAAAGAATGTTACTAAAGGGATAAAATTTTCTACGTAATGTCTACTCTAAACTTGTATCAACATAGGTGGCTTTACTGGTCCAATTTCACTTTACCCTGTAATATAGTTGTTCTCCTCTCTCTCTCTCTCTCTCTCTCTCTCTCTCTCTCTCTCTCTCTCTCTCCTCTCTCTCTCTCTCTCTCCTCTCTCTCTCTCTCGGCT
>CM060329.1:58218448-58220948 GCA_030674155.1 Stramonita haemastoma
GTGTATAGCTTTTTTTCAAGTGCCTACACACACACACACACACACACACACACACACACACACACACACACACACACACACACACACACACACACACACACACAGGAGGTGAACTGCGTTCATCACTGAAGTCGGACGTGTTTCAGCATTGCTCTCTATATTTTGTTAATTAATTGTTAATTACCGCAAAATATCTATATTTTTCACCATAATTTTTCACTACATAGTCTTGTCAAAGGTATGCCTTCATGCCCTCTGAGTTTCAGAGCAAAATGTGGAGTATTTCTGTGGACTTTTCTCTGTTTTATGTACAAGCGAGCCAAGCGAGCAAAGGAGTATGCAGTGAGAATGATTGAACCAGTCAGCATGCGTTTGTCGTTTGCACTGGTGATGCTTGTGGCCACGCTTCTGCATCAGGCAGGGGATGTGGAAATGAACCCTGGGCCTAAGAATACCAAGCAGTCTCGTCTTAGCATGTCGGGCAGGAGTTTACCCACGGAAACTTCAGGAGGGGGGAAAGATTCTGAAAAAGATTCTGAAAAAGACAAGCAGCAAACAGAGCCTACTCTGACTTCACTGTTGGAAGCTCTGACTGGCATAAAGGAGGATTTTTCTGGCAGATTTGACTCCATCAACAATCGGCTAGACTCGCTCAGTGCCTCTGTTTCTGGAATCCGAGATGAAGTCAGCCAGCTGTCGCAGTCCGTGAATGATCTGAAAGAGGAAAATCAAGCGCTGAAGCAGCAGAACAAAGAACTGTTGGACAGGTTGGGGGAGTCGGAGAGGAAGTTGGATGATCTTGAAGGAAGATCAAAGAGGAATAATTTGATCTTCAATGGACTAAAGCGTCAAACACCACAGCCAGAAACATGGGATGACTGTGAAAAGCTTGTGCAAGATGTCCTTCACAACCAGCTGAAAATTGAAGGAGACGTGGAATTTGAACGCGTGCACCGCCTGGGCAACGATCCGAACTCACCCATCATCGCATGCTTCTCAAAGTTCAAGGACAAGCAGCGTGTTCTGAAAGAGAAGAAGAAACTGAAGGACGGCAGTGCAGGGAAAACCATCTTCATTGGGGAAGATTTCTCCAAGAGAGTTCGGGATGCTCGTCGCCTGCTGCTGCCCTTTCTGAAGAAGGCGAAATCGGAAACGAAACACGCCTTTCTGAGGTACGACTGTCTGGTGATTGACGGTAAGTCTTTTGTGTATGACGCAGCTACCCAGGGACTAAAAGAACGGCAGCAAAAATGAAGATCTGGCCGGCCCAAATTTCCTAGGAGAAAGATTTCCAAAGAATCCTCTACCTCCCTTCCTTATACTGTGTCAAATGAAAAGACGGATGATACACATACACAGAAGACAAACACACACATGCAATATACACAGTCTTTTTTTCAGATCATGATGTGGAATATTCAAGGTTTGGAAAGAAAATTGAATTGTTTGTCGTTTAAAACAGTTTTGTCAAAAGTTTAAAATCTTTGCATTTTGTGAAGTATGGTCATGTGGTAAAAGTGCAATTGAGAGTGCGTTCTCAGATTATACAGTATTTTTCTGTCCGCGTACTGAACGACTAAAAGGGGGCGTGGCAGTGTGTGTTCATAAGAGTATTTCACAACATGTGGAAAGGGTATTGGACAAGGCAGAGGACTGTGTTTTTCTAAAAGTGAGTAAATGTGTTTTCAACTCTTTTTCTGACATTCTTGCATGTTTTGTTTATGTAGCTCCAGAACGCTCGGTAATATACAATGAAAACAATATGGCAGGATTTGAAATTCTAGAAAATCATATGACACAAATCATGAATATGTATCCTGATCTCCCATGGTTGTTATGTGGAGACTTCAATGCCCGCACTGGCAATCTTTCTGATGTTGACACAGAATATGGCGACAGTCACATTCAACTATTGGATGATTTAAATGAATTGTCTGATAATACGACACTGGTTAGTGTAAATCGAAAGATGAAAGTGTGAACAGTTTTGGTAAAAAGTTATTGGAATTGTGTAAGGAATTTGACTTGGTTATTGTAAATGGCAGATCACAGAGTGATAAAGAAGGGGAAATAACTTGCGTTGCAAACAGCGGCAGGAGTATTGTTGACTACTTTATTTGTTCTTTTTCGTTGTTTGAAAGTATTGTTGACATGTTTGTTGCTAATAGATGTGAGTCAGACCATTTTCCAATTGTCATTTCATTTCTTATGGAGTCTAATGAAGAAATCTGTGAAGAAGAAATAGAATTAGAAGAAATGTCAAAATATGTATGGAAAGATGACAGTGCCAGTTTATTTCAGAATAATCTCCTTGACTGTGTACAAGTTGTATTTGAAAACTTTACTGCAGCTCTCTGTAGAAATATTGATGATGCATGCGAACTTTACGTTTCTTTCATACAGAATGCTGCAGAAACTATGAAACTCAGGCAGAAGAAAAGCTTTAAATTTCACTCTCAGCCACCTTGGTGGGATAATGACTGTGAAGAAAGTAAACAAG
>CM060329.1:58243448-58278448 GCA_030674155.1 Stramonita haemastoma
GAGAGAGAGAGAGAGAGAGAGAGAGAGTGTATGTGTGTGTATGTGTGTGTGCTCGGGTGACTGTGTGTGCACGCGCACACGTGCGTGTGTGTGTGCATGCGTGCGCACGTGTACGTGCATGGGTGCGCACGTATGCATGTGTGTGTGACTGTGTGTGTGCGCGCGCACATGCATATCTGTGCATGTGTGCGCACACATGTGTGTATGCATGTGCATGCATGCGTGCGTGCGTGTGTGCGCGCGTGCATATGTGTGTGCATCTGCCCTGCGTGTGTATGTGTGTGTGTGTTTGCGTAGGCGCACGTGTGTGTGCATTATACGTATATGTGTTAGCGAGCTCGCACGCATACAGACGCACAAACATACATTTGTGGGAAACGTGAGGGGCTCTTAGCTTTTCTTTGTTATTGTTGATATGGTCCTTACGTCATGACGTCATTGTTGTTTTGCTGTTGTCATTTCTTTCATTACTATACTTTGTTTGGTTTCATGTTTGCATTTGAGTGCATCTCTGGATGGTTTTACTACATGCCACTGAATATGATAAAATTTGTTCTTTATGTCCTTACACTATGTTACACTACATTCTATACGTAAAACCCCAAATGGTAAATCATGTTTTGTGTCCTTTTATTGTGAGACACACTACAACCCCCTCCTCCCTCCACTTAAAAAAGACAGAAATAAAGGAATGGAGGAGGGGAGGGGGTATAGAAAGCTTAAAGATGTTTGGAGAAAAAGGACGGGAGAAGAAAAAATGAGGGAGGAGAGTCAAGATATGTTTTATAGGTTCTAGGTGTGTGTGTGTGTGTGTGTGTGTGTGTGTGTGTGTGTGTGTGTGTGTGTGTGTGTGTGTGTGTGTGTGTGTGTGTGTGTGTGTGTGTGTGTGTTTGAGTGTGTGTGAGTGTGTTTTGATGTGTGTGTGTGTGTGTGTGTGTGTGTGTGTGTGTGTGTGTGTGTGTGTGTGTGTGTGTGTGTGTATGTGTGTGTGTGTTTGAGTGTGTGTGAGTGTGTTTTGAGTGTGTGTGTGTGTGTGTGTGTGTGTGTGTGTGTGTGTGTGTGTGTGTGTGCGCGCGCGCGCGCGCGTGCGTGTGTGTCTGTGTGTTTAAGTCACGCAACCGCACAAACTTGTTTAGGCATTGTCAAATAACCCCCCAAGGATTAGGAGACGGTATTTTCTCTCTGTATATCTTGGAGATACCGCCCTACATTGTGCCCTAGAGGTATTTTCTCTCTGTATATCTTGGAGATACCGCCCTACATTGTGCCCTAGAGGTATTTTCTTTCTGTATATCTTGGAGATACCGCCCTACATTGTGCCCTAAAGGTATTTTCTCTCTGTATATCTTGGAGATACCGCCCTACATTGTGCCCTAGAGGTATTTTCTCTCTGTATATCTTGGAGATACCGCCCTACATTGTGCCCTAGAGGTATTTTCTCTCTGTATATCTTGGAGAAACCGCCCTACATTGTGCCCTAGAGGTATTTTCTCTCTGTATATCTTGGAGAAACCGCCCTACATTGTGCCCTAAAGGTATTTTCTCTCTGTATATCTTGGAGATACCGCCCTACATTGTGCCCTAGAGGTATTTTCTCTCTGTATATCTTGGAGATACCGCCCTACATTGTGCCCTAAAGGTATTTTCTCTCTGTATATCTTGGAGATACCGCCCTACATTGTGCCCTAGAGGTATTTTCTCTCTGTATATCTTGGAGAAACCGCCCTACATTGTGCCCTAGAGGTATTTTCTCTCTGTATATCTTGGAGATACCGCCCTACATTGTGCCCTAAAGGTATTTTCTCTCTGTATATCTTGGAGAAACCGCCCTACATTGTGCCCTAAAGGTATTTTCTCTCTGTATATCTTGGAGATACCGCCCTACATTGTGCCCTAAAGGTATTTTCTCTCTGTATATCTTGGAGATACCGCCCTACATTGTGCCCTAAAGGTATTTTCTCTCTGTATATCTTGGAGATACCGCCCTACATTGTGCCCTAAAGGTATTTTCTCTCTGTATATCTTGGAGATACCGCCCTACATTGTGCCCTAAAGGTATTTTCTCTCTGTATATCTTGGAGATACCGCCCTACATTGTGCCCTAAAGGTATTTTCTCTCTGTATATCTTGGAGAAACCGCCCTACATTGTGCCCTAAAGGTATTTTCTCTCTGTATATCTTGGAGATACCGCCCTACATTGTGCCCTAAAGGTATTTTCTCTCTGTATATCTTGGAGAAACCGCCCTACATTGTGCCCTAAAGGTATTTTCTCTCTGTATATCTTGGAGAAACCGCCTACATTGTGCCCTAAAGGTATTTTCTCTCTGTATATCTTGGAGATACCGCCCTACATTGTGCCCTAAAGGTATTTTCTCTCTGTATATCTTGGAGAAACCGCCCTACATTGTGCCCTAAAGGTATTTTCTTTCTGTATATCTTGGAGAAACCGCCCTACATTGTGCCCTAAAGGTATTTTCTTTCTGTATATCTTGGAGATACCGCCCTACATTGTGCCCTAAAGGTATTTTTCTCTGTATATCTTGGAGATACCGCCCTACATTGTGCCCTAAAGGTATTTTCTCTCTGTATATCTTGGAGATACCGCCCTACATTGTGCCCTAAAGGTATTTTCTCTCTGTATATCTTGGAGATACCGCCCTACATTGTGCCCTAAAGGTATTTTCTCTCTGTATATCTTGGAGATACCGCCCTACATTGTGCCCTAAAGGTATTTTCTCTCTGTATATCTTGGAGATACCGCCCTACATTGTGCCCTAAAGGTATTTTCTCTCTGTATATCTTGGAGATACCGCCCTACATTGTGCCCTAAAGGTATTTTCTTTCTGTATATCTTGGAGATACCGCCCTACATTGTGCCCTAAAGGTATTTTCTCTCTGTATATCTTGGAGATACCGCCCTACATTGTGCCCTAAAGGTATTTTCTCTCTGTATATCTTGGAGATACCGCCCTACATTGTGCCCTAAAGGTATTTTCTCTCTGTATATCTTGGAGAAACCGCCCTACATTGTGCCCTAAAGGTATTTTCTCTCTGTATATCTTGGAGAAACCGCCCTACATTGTGCCCTAAAGGTATTTTCTCTCTGTATATCTTGGAGATACCGCCCTACATTGTGCCCTAAAGGTATTTTCTCTCTGTATATCTTGGAGATACCGCCCTACATTGTGCCCTAAAGGTATTTTCTCTCTGTATATTTTGGAGAAGAACCGCCCTACATTGTGCCCTAAAGGTATTTTCTCTCTGTATATCTTGGAGAAACCGCCCTACATTGTGCCCTAAAGGTAGCTCGTCTCTTTCTCTGCTTCAAGTCCTCAGAGAAAAGACCTTCAAGATTTGGCACCCTAGGTTGTAGTAGTAGTGCAAGAACCAGTGAAAGTGCTGGGTTTGGTTATTTTAACACAACAGAGTGTGTATGGAGCTCCCTACTGGAAAACTTAAAATTTTTTCTTGTCGCGTAAATTACATCCAAACATTCTTAAAAGTGTATTATTTTCTTTTGAAAACTGTTTTTCTGGCTTTCTTTCAAGTTTGTCCTTGTTAAATTATATTTTCTACCACCCCTGTTAAAAAGATGGTACAACTGAGTGGAGTTCGACAACCAGGAAAAAGACAGAGAAAGAACTATTCGGCACATAACTGGACCCTTTTGCAATGTTCCACTAAAGTGTGACGATTATGTTGGCATTACGCCCTGACACTCTTTTATACTATTCCTCATGAAAATTAATAAGAAATCCTAGTTTGTAACCTTATGTTGTAGGGCATACAAATAAAAAAGGGCGTTTTTTTTTTAAAGGAAAGAAAATAAGGGACACAAGAACGAACCCAGGACCAGGGGGTTGGAAACTAACTGAGGGTGTTTGTGTCAAGGGGAATGGGAAAAGAAATAGGGGTAGGAGAGTGAAGATGTGAGTGTGGTGTTGTGTGCAAAGGTGGGTCTGTTTGTATGCTTCAGGTCCCCAGAGAAAAGAATTTCACGATTTTAGACACCCTGGGTTGTGTAGTAGTGTTAGAGCTTGTGAAGGTGCACTCAAAAATTCTTTTAAAAAAACGTAGAAAGAAAATTCTTTTAGCTTCTATTAAGCCAGTCCTGTATTAAATTATATTTTCTATCACCCATATCAACATGATAGTGTAATATCATACCGGTGTTTTTTTCATTTTTAGTTACAACCACTTGTAAAACCCCAAAAGTCCTTCTCATGAGTCTATAAACCGAGGCCAGAACGCACGAGAACATCTTGGCACACTTTAAAACCTGTTCCGCTTTTGGAGAGTAGGCCATTGTGTGCCAGTGGGAACAGATGACAAAATTTACAAATCTGCATTCCTACGGGGACTGGCTGTCAAAAAGCACATGAATGCTTATTCCCTGATCCCCGATGTAAAATAAATAAACTCTTTGCTGACCATGAGAGCAAGGCCCATTTGAGACAGTTTATGTAGTGAAAGGAAGTCTCCCGTCATTTTGATAGTTTATGTAGTGAAAGGAAGTCTCCCGTCATTTTGATCGGGTTGTTTGTGCCGTCTTCTCTCTGTACGCTGCGTGCACTATGTGTGTATATGCGCGTGCGTGCATGCTTGCTTGCTGGGGTGCGTGTGTTAATGTGTTTGTAAATCCATGTCTGTGTGCATACTTGTGCAGGGGAAAGAATGTTCAGCTGCATAACAAAGAGTGCACTTCTCGAATGTTTCATGAATATGATTGAATGTGACACCACGACCCTGGGCGTCACATATTGGGCCCTGTATTGCCTGTGTACACAATACTCCTTTCAAAAACCTCCAATATCAAGTCAAATTTTGTCTCTGCCTTTCAAGCAATGCAACCATTTTTTTTTTAAACCCCCCCCCCCCCCCCCCCCAAACAAGCAATGTGCCAGGACGGTCAAGACGTTTACCTGCCGGCAAGCAAAACTTGTGAGGTTCTGGGTTCGATTCCCTGCCTCGCCCATTCTTCCCAGTTTGACAAAAGACTCGACACAAATATCAAAGCCCTTCGGATGAGACTATAAACCGAGGCCCTGTGTGCGAACGCACACAGAACATCTTGCGCACACATGAAAAACCCGTTTCGCCTTTCGGAATAGTAGACTATTGTGTGCTAGTAGGAACGCATGACAACCCCCCCCCCAAAAAAAAAAAAAAAAAACCGCATGCAGACAGTTGTCAAGACACCATCCCCTTAGTCGGAATGCTGCTGCCTTAATGAGGCTGGGGGGGGGGGGGGGGGGGGTGACCGCCTACTAAAAAAAATCTCGCTATTGTTGAACCTTGGAGGCTCTTGCCAAGTGTGAGTGGGGGGGACAGAGACATACCGTGGGAAAGTGGAGAACAAAAACAAGAGAGAAGGGAGACAATTATGTTTGCGTCAGAGAGTGAGAGTGAGAGAGAGAGGGAGCTGTCGAGTTAAAAGTGTCCTTGTCAGTCACTCGTGTTGAACTGTGTGCACCAGACATCGCCACACTGACATGAATTGCACCAATTTTTATTCGGGAGAACATGGTATTTTGCGCGCATGTGTAATGCCAACCCTGGCCCCATGAAATCAGTTAAAGAAGCTGTCAGTTCGCATAGTAATAGTTCATTAAACTTTTGAGAGAGAGAGAGAGAGAGAGAGAGAGAGAGAGAGAGAGGAGAGAGAGAGAGAGAGAGAGAGATACTTGACACAGTTACAGTCCCTCCCAGTGTTGCACTTTACAACATTAAAAAAGCCCCAAAGAAATCGTTTATTTGATTAGTAGGCGCTACCGAGATTCAAACCCGCGGCTTCAGAACCATTGGCACCAGAAGCCTGCTGCATTAACCACTTGGCCCTTTCTTCCCTCCACTAAAGTATGTGAAAAACGTAATGAATCTACAGCAGGCTGCACTACTGGGCCTATGCTACCGGTCATTCCTCTTTCAGTCCACACCGACATGCACTGTACCGGTATTACCAGGCCGCGTGGCGTTTCACGTGACCAGACTAGAGACAAGACTGCACTGAACAGCGCATGTTTAAACCCTCCTGAAAGTCGGTGTAGTGTGACGTCACACTTGCGGTACACATACACGTTCGCCGTTCATGGATATAACCCTGAAAACTATTAGAGTAAAAATTGTAGTCTGTGTTGTGCATGTCATTTTTTTCCCTTGTAGAAAATAATAAAGTGTATCCACTTCATCTAAAATATTTTTTTTGAATGTGAGTGACGTCACCACTGCCTTACTTCAGCAAGATTAAACGTAGGCCTATGCCACTCCCCCCTTCAAAGAAAAAAAAAAAAAGCAAACCAGTCATGATCCCGTCAAGGGTTTTGTTCTGCTCAGCCTAGCTTTTAGGGTTTATATTCTGGCCCCTGCAATCACAGATTGGGCAGACGTGCTGCCGAATACGTAACATTTCTTATGCTCTACTTTTCACCGACTGACCCACTTCTCCTTTAATCCCCCCCCCCCCCCCCCCCCACACACACACACACCATATTCCATTCTGTCTATCTCTTAGTCTGGCGACCGTGGGGGCACCCCTGAAGACTTGACAACCAGTTTCCTCCCTCTGTTCTGCCTTTTTCAAAATTTTGTCGTTTCACCCCTGGAGACACAACCAGTTCCCTCCATTCTTCTGTTCTGCCTTTCTCAAAATTTTTAGTTCTAGGCCTGTCCATTCACTGATGTCCTCCGAACTGCGCTGAATTTTGTCTTCCGACAACTTGATCAAACCTGGACAAGCCCATCCCTCTCCTAGTTGAGGGTTGCATGCTGGGTATGCTTGTGTCATTTTTATCTGGGGCCCTGGGCTGGGTTTTAGTCTTCCATAGAAGGTGGATTAAACTTTCTTTTTTTTTTGTCATCTGCTTGAGGTGCTGTGCGTGTGTTTGCACACAGTCCGCACCTGGTTTACAGTCTTCACCGAAGGACTTTGCCAGACAGTAAAGGTGGCATTTATGTTAGGACAATAAAGGCGGAATTTATGTTAACTGCAGGCGAAAAAACTCCATACACTTGGCACCTCAAAGGAGAATTGAACCAACGTTCTCATTACTGTCAGTTTGCCACTATAACCTCGAAATACACATCTCTGTCTCCCTCACTGTTGGAACAATCTCTCACGGTGGTTAAAGGGTGGGAGCCACCACTGAGACGACCCCCACCCCTCGAGCTAACATCAGAGCTTACTCCACTCCTTCGAAGGTCCTTAGTATGAGACTATAAACCTGTGTGTGAACACAACAAAATTTAGGATTTACAATGGACACGGGGACTGGTGTAAAAAAAAAAGTACATAATGGCTATTTCTATATCCTCGAAATAAAACAAGATTAGATCCACACACACACACACACAGACGAACGTTAATTATTTAAAGCAGGCAAAAATCAGAAAAAAAGAACCGCTTTCAGTCTCTCGTCAGATCTTTACAAAAAATGAACTCCCGAAGTGTGTGTGTGTGTGTGTGTGTGTGTGTGTTTTGTGTGTGTGTGTGTTGTGTGTGTGTGTGTGTGTAAAAATCAAACTTTTATTTCCAGATAGTACATCAAATAAACAAGGCAGTTGTTTTTTGTTTTACCAAGCCATCCACCTGTTAAAAATGAAGAAAAAATTATACAATCGAATAAATTCTAAAAGGAATTATTCACAGAGAGAGAGAGAGAGAGAGAGAGAGAGAGAGAGAGAGAGAGAGAGAGAGAGAGAGAGAGAGAGAGAGAGAGAGAGAGGGAGGGAGGGGGGGGGAGAAAACTGCCAAGAAAAAAAAATTAATGGATACAAGGCAACAAGTCGAAACGCCATCATGTTACATCCTGCGACCACATCAACCTTCCTCTCTTCACCTCGTGTAATCTCCAATTCCACAAACATGAAAATATCTGGACAGATAAGGCACTCATTACCATTTGCATGTGTGTGTGCGCGCGCGCGCGTGTGTGTGCGCGTGCGCGCTAATGCACTTGTTAAGAACATCGTGATTCGATGTTGTTTTGCTATCTTGGTACCACCATTGTTTAGTTGTTTTTTTCTACGAAAGGAATCCCACGTGTAAAGTTTTTGTTGTAAACTTTGAATGTACAGATGTCACAGGTGGAAAAGGAACATTGGCGGTACCGTGTACCCGTTTATGTTCTAACATTTTATCATTATGCTTCTATGAGGCGATGCTTTGACTGAGCAGCGCGGAATATGGGAAGAAGTATTACCAAACATAAACATAGCTTAGATTTTTCCCCTTTGTCGGTAAAACCACATTCCTAGTCTTCAGTTAAGCATGACTTGACATGCAAAAAGCTCCCAGCCCAGTGTGGTGACGTAACCGCCTGCTGCGAATGTTAGGCGCCTGCGTATGATTATGCAATGAGCAGACTCATTTTTAAGTCTGAGAATAGACTGTTGTTATTGTTTTCTTTTTGAATTCTTATTCTTTATTTCGAGGATAGTGGAATAAGCACATGTGTTTTTGTTGTTGTTTTTAAACATCTTGTCCCTGTGTGTATGCAGTTTTGTAAATTTTGTCATCGTTATCACCGGCACACAATGACCTATTCTTCCGAAAAGCGGAACAGGTTTCAAACTGCGCACAAGATGTTCTGCATGCGTTCGTACACAGAACATATAGTCTCATATAGTTTTGGGCGCATGTGTTAACTAACGATTATTAATTGATAGGAACAGATGACAAGATTTAAAAAACTGCACACACACGGGGACTGCATGTAAAAAGCACACGAGTGCTTATTCCTTTATCCTCGATACAACAGAATGAATGAATGAATAAATGAATAAATAAATAAATAAATAAATAAATAAATAAATAAATGACTGACTATTATTGCTATTCGTAAATTTTGAAGTACAAGGCATGTCCAGGATTTGTTTGCTGTTCTTTTATAGATAAAACAATGTCTGAAGAAACGTCACATAAGACTATCGGTTTCTCGACTGTCAAAAATTAGAGAAGGGGCCCAGGAGAGCGGGGGAAAAACCCGGTTCGGCACGAAGAAAGTGCTATAGTGAGTTAGCTCCCATGCAGCACCACACGTTGTGAATGTAAGTAGTCTCAAAGAATAAAACTGATCTTGAGACAGGGGACGTAATTCACGAGGTCAGGCACCACGCTAAATACAATGTTAAGATACAGCCCTTGGGAATGGAAAAAATTAATTTTTTCTTTTCATTTTGCATCTATCGGTGTAATGGATGTACAGTACCTTTTTTTAAAGCTGTATTTTTAAAGATTTGACAACCAAGTCTTCATGTGCCCCCAAGGTCGCCAGACTATGGGATAGATCTATTTTGAAAGTGTCAGCCATATGTACACACCCTGAATCTATCCAAATTTCTATTTTTGTGTATCTGTCCGCACTGGCAAGAGAATATGGCTCTATGACTGTGCGGCTATTTTGTTGTGATTGATTTTTTTTAACATTTTCATTTAGGGGATTAGGTTGGACAGGTGGTCCCGATAGGGGGGGGGGGTAACAGTATTCAGCGGAGGCTCAATAGTTTAGTATGCACGCCAGTGAGCTAAGCACTACTAAAATTAATACGTTCTTCAACTACATGCTACGTTTGTGATGATTTGCACATGGATGTACACACACACACAACACACACACCAACAAACACGAGAGGAGAGAGAGAGAGAGAGAGAGAGAGAGAGAGAGAGAGAGAGAGAGAGAGAGAGAGAGAGAGAGGAGAGAGAGAGAGAGAGAGAGAGAGAGAGAGAGAGAGAGAGAGAGAGAGATTCAAACATTCCACTTGAAGTATGTACACATAACATTAAAAACCCAAACTCAATGATTCAAATAAATATGCCAAAACATGCACACTTCAACAGTCAAGTTTCTTTCAGATTTGTTTTTCCACTTATATCCAAAGAAAAAAGTCCAGTCAAGCCAACACCAGAAATGACTAAACATTGAGTAATAACGACAACAGAAAATGACTGTTTACCTTCAGTCACAACAACAACAATAAATGTAAAACTTAAGGAATATCAACAAAAATGACAGTAAACCTTAACAACAACAACAACAACAGTAAATGACTGTAAACCTAAGTTACAACAACAAATACTGTAACCTTAATAACAACAACAGAAAATGACTGTAAACCTTAATAACAACAACAGAAAATGACTGTAACCCTAAATAACAACATCAACAGAAAATGACTGTAAACCTTAAGTAATAACAAAAACAAAAAATGACTGTAAACCTCAAGTAATAACAACAGGAATTGACTGTAAACTTATAACACAAGAAAATGACTAAAAACCATAAGTAACAACAACTGCAACAACAATAGAAAATGTAAACCTTTAGTAACATAAACAGAAAATGACTGTCAACCCTAAATAACCACAGCAACAATAACAGAAAATGACTGTAAACCTTAACTAACAACAACAGAAAACGACCGTAAACCCCAAATAACACAACAACAGAAAATGATGTAAACCTTAATAACAAAAAACAAAAATACTGTAAACCTTAAGTAACAATAACAACAGAAAATGACTAAAAACCTATAACAACAACAACAGAAAATGACTGAAACCTTAAGTAATAACAACAGAAATGACTTAAAAACCCTACAGTAACAACAAAAAAGAAAATGACTGTAAACCTGTAACAACAACAATAATTAAACTTTAAATACAAAAACAACAGAAAATAACTGTCAACCTTAACTAACAGAACAACAGAAAATGACTGAAACTTAACTACAACAGAAATAACTGTAAACCTAGTAACAACAACAGAAAATGACTGTAAACCTTCAGGAACAAGAACAACAACAGATAATAACTGTACAATAAACAACAACAGAAAATGATTGTAAACCTTAAGCAACAACAACAACAAAAAAACTGTAAACCTTAAGCAACAACAACAGAAAAAAACTGTAAACCTTAAGTAACAACAACAGAAAAATGAACTGTAAACCTTAAATACCAATAACAACAGAAAATGACTGTAAACCTTAACTAACAACAACAGAAAATGACTGTAAACCTTTAAATACAACAACAGAAAATGACTGCAAACCTTAAGTAATAAAACAACAGAAAATGACTGTAAACCTTAAGTAAGAACAACAACAGAAAATGACTGTAAACCTCAAGTAACAACAACCAAAAATGATTGTAAATCTTAAGTAAACAAAACAGAAAATGACTGTAAACTTAAGTAATAACAACAACAGAAAATGACTGTAAGTAATAACAACAGAAAATGACTGTTAACCTTACGTAACAACAACAGAAAATGACTGTTAACCTTAGTAACAACAACAGAAAATGACTGTTAACCTTACGTAACAACAACAGAAAATGACTGTAAACCTAAGTAACAACAACAGAAAATGACTGTAAATCTTACATAACAACAACAACACAAAATAACTGTAACCTTAAGTAACACCAACACAAAAATGACTGTAAACCTTAAGTAACAACAACAGAAAAATGACTGTAAACTAAGTAACAACAAAAACAACAACAGAAAATGACAGTAAATCTTAAGAAACAATAACAACAACAGAAATGACTAAACATCAAGTTACAATAACAAACAACAGAAAATAACTGTAAACCTTTAACAACAACAGAAAATGACTGTAAGCCTTAAGTAACAAAACAACAGAATATAAACTGTAAACCTTAAAGTAACAACAAAAAACAGAAAATGACTCTAAAGCTTAAGTAGTAACAACAACAGAAAATGACTATAAACCTTAAGTAACAACAACAACAACAAAATGACTAGTAAACCCAAGTAAACAAAAAAAATGCTAAACTTTAAGTAAAAACAACAAAAAAATGACTAAACATTAAGTAACAACAACAGAAAGATGAAACTAAAACATGACTGTAAACCTTAAGTAAACAACTGAACAATAAAAAGACAAAACATTATAACACAATTAAAAAACTAACAAACAAGAAAATGACGAAACTTAAGTAACAAACAACAATAACAGAAAATGACTGTAAACCTTAAGTAACAACAACAGAAAATGACGTAAAACCTTAAGTAACAACGACAACAACAAAAAAATACTAAACCTAAGTAACAACAACAACAGAAAATGACTGTAAACCTAAGTAACAACAAAAATGACTGTAAACCTTAAGTAATAAGAACAACAAATAAAATGACTGTAATCCTTAAGTAACACAACAAAAATGACTGTAAACCTTAAGTATAACAACAATACAACAACAGAAAATGACTGTAAACTTACGTAACAACAACAGAAAATGACTGTAAACCTTAAGTAACAACACAACGAAATAACGCAACTAAGTAACAACAAACAGAAAATGACTGTAACCTTAAGTAACAACAACAGAAAATGACTGTAAACTTAAGTAACAACAACAAAGAAAATGACTGTAAACCCTTAATATAACAAACAGAAAATGAAATGTAAACTATAATGTTACAAATACAAAATGTAACCTTACAGTAATAACAACAACAGAAAATGACTGTCAAACCTTAAGTAACAACAACAACAAAATGACTGTAAACCTTAAATAACAACAAAACAACAGAAAATGACTGCAAACATTAAGTAACAACAACAACAGAAAATGACTGTAAACCTTAAGTACAAACAAAAACAGAATATGACTGTAACCTTAAGTAACAACAACAACAGAAAATGACTGCAACTTAGTACACAACAACAGAAAATGACTGTAAATTAAAGTAATAAAACATAGAAAATGACTGTAAACTTATAATAAACAACAGAAAATGACTGTAAACCTTAAGTAACAACAACAGAAATAACTGTAACATTAACTAACAACAACAGAAAATGACTGTAAACCTTAAAGTAACAAACAACAACGGAAAATGACTGTAAACCTTAAATAACACAACGGAAAATGACTGTAAACTTAATAACAACAACAGAAAATGACTGTAAACCTTAATCAAAACAAAACAGATATGACTGTAAACCTTAAGTAAAAAACAACAGAAAATGACTGCAAACCTTAAGTAGACAAACAACAGAAAATGACTATACACATTAAATAAAAACACAACAGCAGAAAATGACTAAATCTTGAATAAACAACAAAACAGAAATGACAAACCTTAATAGCAACAACAACAGAAATGACGTAAATTGTTACCTAACAACAACGGAAAATGACTGTAAACCTTACGTAAAACAACGGAAAATTACTGTAAACCTTACGTAAAAACAACGGGAAATGACTGTAAACCTTACGTAACAACAACGGAAAATGACTGTAAACCTTAAATAATAATAAGAACTGAAATGACTGTAAACCTTAAGTAACAACAACAACAGAAAATGACTGTAAACCTTAAAGTAACAAGAAAAACGGAAAATGACTAAACAGCAAGTAAAAACAACACCACCACCAACAACAGAAAATGACTAAAACCTTAAGTACAACAACAACAACAGAAATGACTAAACCTTAAGTAGCAACAACAACAACAGACAATGAACAAAACCATTAAGTAGAACAACAACAACAGAAAATGACTAAAACCTTAAGTACAACAACAACAGAAAATGACAAACCTTAAGTAGCAAAACACAACAGAAAATGACTAAACCTTAAGTAGCAAAACAACAACAGAAAATGACTAAAACTTAAGTAACAACAACAACAGAAAATGAACTAACATTAAGTAACAAACAACAACAGAAAATGACTAAACATTAAGTAACAACAACAACAGAAAATGACTAAACATTAAGTACAACAACAACAACAGAAAATGACTGTAAATATTAAGTAAAACAACAGAAAATGACTAACTAGTAACATATCAACGAATGACTAATTATACAAACAACAGAAAATGACTAAACATTAAGTAACAACAAAACGAAATGACTAACATAGTACGAAAAAATGACTAATAATAGAACAACAACAGACAAATGAACACGAAATGACCTTAAGTAGAACAACAACAGAAAACAACATTAAGTAGCAACAACAACAGAAATGTAACCATTAAGTAGCAACAACAACAGAAAGACAATGATTGCAAACCTAAGAAAGCAACATCAATAACAACGAAAATGACTTAAACCATTAAGTAACAACAACAAACAAGAAAATGACTAAAATTAAGTAAAAACAACAACAACAGAAAATAGACTAATAGTAACAATTAAGTAACAAACAAACAACAACAGAAAATGACTAAACATTAAGTAACAACAAACAAAAGACTGAATCTAAGTCATAACACAGAAATGACTAAATTAAGTAACAACAAACAACAGAAAATGACTAAACATTAAGTAACAACAAAAAAATCAACAACAGAAAATGACTGTAAACCTTAAGTAATACAACAACAGAAAATGACTGTAAACCTTAAGTAACAACAATAACAACAGAAAATGACTGCAAACCTTATGTAACAACAATACAACAACAGAAAATGACTGACTTAAAAAATTCAATAACAACAACGGAAAATGACTGTAACATAGAATAACAAACGAATGACTAAATAAGTAACAAAACAACAACAGAAAAGACTAAACATTAAGTAACAACAACAACACAGAAAGCTAACATTAGGAAAAAACAACAAATAAATACTAACATAAGTAACAAACTAAGAAAATGACTAACTTAAGTAAGTAAAAAAAATCAACAACAGAAAATAACTGTAAACCTTAATAATAACAACAACAACAAAAATGACTGTAAACCTTAATAACAAAAACAAAATTAAACTTAAGTCAAACAAAACATGAACTGATAAACATTAAGTAAAACAACAACAGAAAATACTTTATACTTAAACAAGAAAGACTAAACTTTAAACACAACAAATGATGAAGCTAAGTAATAAAAGAAATGACTGTAGATTAAGTATACACAACAGAAAATAGACTGTAAACCTAAGTATATAACAACAACACAACAACAACTAACCTTAACAACAGAAAACTGCAGCAGAATGACTGTAAACGTTAAGTAATAACAACAACAGAATACTGTACTAAGAAACTTAAACAACAACAACAACAAGAAAATGTGCAAACTTAATACCAAAGAAAATGACTGTAAACATTAACAACAACAACAACAACAGAAACATGACTGTAACTTAAAACAACAATACTGTAACTAATACAAAAACAGAAAATGACTGTAAACCTTTAATATAAAAAAACAGAAATGACGGTAAACCTTAAATAAAAAAAAACCAGAAACGACTGTAATCTTCAATAAGAAAAACAGAAAATGACTGTAAACCTTAAGTCACAACAACAATAACAACAACAGAAAATGACTAAACATTAAGTAACAACAACAACAACAACAACAGAAAATGACTGTAAACCTTAAGTAACACCAACAACAGAAAATGACTGTAAATATTACGTAAAAACAACAACAGCAGAAACTAACTGTAAATCTTAAGTAAAATCAAGAACAAAAAATGACTGTAAACCTTAAGTAATAACAACAACAGAAAATGACTGTAAACCTTAAGTAACAACAATAACAACAACAGAAAATGACTGTGAATCTTAAGAAACAAAAAAATAAGAACAATAATACACTGTAAACCTCAGTTACAACAACAACAGAAAATGACTGTAAACCTTAAGTTACAACAACAACAGAAAATGGCTAAACATTAAGTAACAATAACAACAAAAAAGACTAAACGTTAAGTAAGAACAACAACAGAAAATGACTGTAAACCTCAAGTAACAACAGCAACAGAAAACGAGGAAACCTCAAGTAACAACAGCAACAGAAAACGAGGAAACCTCAAGTAACAACAACGACAGAAAATGACTAAACCTTAAGTAACAACAACAGTAACAGCAACAAAATATGACTAAACATTAAGTAACAACAACAGAAAAGGACTTTCAAATTTAACAACAACAACAGAAAATGACTGTAAACTTAAACAACAACAACAGAAGATGACTAAAAACCTTAAGTAAAATCAACAGAAAATTACTAAACATTAAGTAACAAACAAATGACTGTAAGCCGTCAGTAATAACAACAGAAAATGACTGTAAACCTTAAGTAATAACAACACCAACAACAGACAATGACTGTAGATAAGTAATGACAACAACAACAGAAAGTGTCTGTAAATCTTAAGTAACAACAACAACAACAAGAACAGCAGAAAAGGACTGTAAAACCTAAATAATAACAACAGAAAATGATTGCAGACGTTAAGTAATAACAACAACAACAGAAAATGACTGTATACTTAAGTAATAACAACAACAGAAAATGACTGTAAACCTTAAGTAATAACAACAACAACAGAAAATGACTGTAAACCTTAAGTTACAACAACAACAGAGAATGACTGTAAACATTAAGTAACACCAACAGAAAATGACTGTAAACCTTAAGTAACAACAACAACAGAAAATGACAATAAACCTTAAGTAACAACAACAACAGAGAATGACTGTAGACCTTCAGAAATAACAACAGCAGAAAATGACTGTAAACCTAAGTAATAACAACAACGGAAAATGACTGTAAACTTTAAGTAATAACAACACAGAAAGTGACTGTAAACCTTTAGAAACAACAACAACACAACAGTAAACCTTAAGTAATAACAACAACAACACAACATGACTGTAAAACTTAAGTAACAAGAACACATGACTGTAAACCTTAAGTAACATTAAACAAATGACAGTAAACCTTTAATTAAAAAAAAACCCAGAAAATGACTGTAAACCTTAAATAACAAAAACAGAAAATGACTGTAAACTTTAACAAAACAGAAAATGACTGTAAATTAACTAACAAAAACAGAATGACTGTAAACTTAACAAAAACAGAAAATGACTGTAAACCTTAAATAACAAAAACAGAAAAGGACTGTAAACTTAACAAAAACAGAAAAGGGCTGTAAACTTAACAAAAACAGAAAATGACTGTAAACTTAGATAACAAAAACAGAAAATGACTGTAAACCTTAAATAACAAAAATAGAAAATGACTAAACATTAAGTAACAACAACAACAACAGAAAATGACTGTCAACATTAAGTAACAACAACAACAGAAAATGACTGTAAACCTTAAGTTACAACAACAACAGAAAATGGCTGTAAACCTTAAGAAACAACAACAACACAGAAAATGACTAAATCTTAAGTAACAACAACAACAGAAAATGACTTTAAACTTTAAGTAATAACAACAATACAAAATGACTGCAAACATTTAGTAACAACAACAGAAAATGACTGTAAAACATAAGTAATAACAACAACAGAAAATGGCTGTAAACCTTAAGAAACAACAACAATACAACAGAAAATGACTAAACCTTAAGTAACAACAGAAAATGACTAAACCTTAATAACAACAGAAAATGACTGAAAACCTTAAATAATAACAGAAAGTGACTGTAAACCTTACGTAACAACAACAACAGAAAATGACTGTGAACATAGCGTAAAACAACAGAAAATAACTGTAGACATCACGTAACAACAACAGAAAATGACTGTAAACATTACGTAAAACACACATAAACAGAAAATGACTAAACACTACCTAACAACAACAACAGAAAATAGCTGTAAACATCACGTAACGACGATTGTTTTTCCTAAAATTTTGTTCAATGATTAATCTTAAGAACATTGCTGTGTAGTTGTAAAATCTGCAATGATTTTCCAACAGACAGAAAATCAGTACACAGATTTGCCAGTGCAACATAATTATGGCTGTCTGCTGTGTTCTACGATGACCTCCAAAAATAGCTGAGGGGGCAGCTGCTGTTTATGAAATTGGGCAGAAATTTGATTACAGTGGAGATAGATGCCTTGCCCACAACACACCCCCGCTCTCTCAGCCAAGAGGGCGTATGGGCAGTTAGCATGGAGATGTTCTCTAAAGGCCAACTAGCCCCCAGGGCTGCAGCATATAACGATTGTGCAAGTTAAGCCTCCTAGTCAAAGCCATGGTCGATCACTAAAGATCACCAAACACTAAAATAGTGCATTACACACTTACACAAATATGATGCCCACTTGCTAACATATTTACACTTAAGAACAGGGTGACATCTTAAACAAGTTTCAATAATTAAAAAAGAAAGTTTCAATCCTAAACACAGAAAAATCAGTTTCTTTCCAAATCATATTTAAAAACAGATTACAGTGTAACTGACCGAGATAATTTTTAACATGTCTTTTTAAGTATAAGCAAAAAACAACAATAATGATAAGAGAATGCAAACACCATTTACAAAGCATATTTGAGGGAGAAGAATTCGGTCCAAATGAAACTTAAAATTTAACTGAAAATTTGTTTTCATTTTTTTAAAGACCAAAAAATAAAAAATAAACGTCCCAAAAGGGTGCATTTCCCCACACACACACACACACACACACACACACACACACACACACACACACACACACACACACACACTGAAAGAGTGCACTATACACTCAAACATACTGTGCAGTCTTCACATGCTAGCATATATACACACAAAACAAGACATATAAAGCAACTTTCAACATTTATATATTTTAAAAAATAACACAGAAATGATTAACTTTCTTTTGAGGATCTTCCTTTGCATAAAACGATTTACAGTTTGATTGACTGATGGCAGAATAAATTTTGACGTTGTATTTAGTTACAAAAAATTGCAAGTAACAACAAGGTAAATTTCATGGGGTAGAACTCTTTAAACCGAACCCATTTTGATTTTTTATTTCAACTGGCAATGATCACCAAACGATAAAAAAAGAAAAGCAATCATTCAAAATCAAAAGTGTGCATTCAACTCTATTTTCTGCTTGCGAGCATGTATACCCAAAATGTATCAAAACTCAAGTCAATCTGAATAAACTATTCAAACAAAATCAATTCAAACAAAATCAATTCAAACAAAATCATTGAAAAGTAAAAATTTCAAAATCATCTTGCCTGTGTGGATGCTTTTTTTTTTTTTTGGGGGGGGGGGGGGGGGATGTCCAACTAAACAACATCTACACCTTATGGAAATTCTGCGCTAGGAATTCTCTCTTTTCTAACCCTCTCTGTTTCTGCCTTGTTCATTTTCTTCTTATATCCTTGTCTCTTCCCTGCCTTCTTGGTCCATTCTCCAGCCTTCTTTTCCCAAAAAGACAAAAAAACAAAACTTTCTCTGCTAATCCTGACATGTCAGCAGAAGCTTAATGGCAGTACAATACATTTTCACATAATTATGTCAAACAATAATTGCTGTCTGAGCATTTGATTAAGAAATCTTCGTTATAAAAAAAAACTACCTAATACCAGCTAATATCCAAATATAATTTAAAATGCATTATTAAGTAGAAAAAAGTCACTAGACTACCCATACTGCACTGAAAAGGTTTTTTTTAAAAAGTTTTTTTTTTAGATTCTTGACTGAATAAAATAAACAAACCCAAAATCGCCACTAGAATGTCAACTTATTTTTTCACTTGACCATTTCAGAAAAATCCCACAAACAAAGAAAAGCTTATTTCAAGATCTTAGAGTAAAAAAATCGGTTTAACACATTACACAGTAATTTAGTACCGATATTTTATGAAAAAAAGCTGAAAAACCCTCAACCAAACCATAACCGTACGTCTCTCTGATAACATCACTATTCACAGCAGGTTTTTGATTTAATGACAAAACAGCACTACAACCCACACCCACACACACACCCACACACTAAAACTTTGGAATGATTTCATGGAAGCATAATTATATTGGTGAAGGAATACCATGGTGTACTAGAGCATGATGTGCCTGCAGCTTATAAAAAAAAAAAAGAAAAGATTATGCCCTTGCCATTTTCAATACACACCCTTTCAATCCTCTATTCCCACTGATCTCAGCTTGCTTTGCACCCCTTTTTTTTTTTAAACCCCTCTTTCCTAAAATGCATACTCATCATCTTTCTTACACCCCCTCCCACATCTATCACTCCCTCATTCCTTATTATTATATAATCAGATATTTTAAAAACATTCTTTCTGGGAATTTTTTTAAATTAAAAATTTGTTGCTTTTTAATTTTATTCAAGAACTTATATGGTGAACTTTTTCTTAACAAACGCCCTCTTTGCCCCTGAAATATCCCCCCCACCCCCACCACCCCAAAAAGTTTGTCTATCACCTATCTTGTCCACACAACACACACACACTCGCAATCAACCCTCTTCCCCATTCCATGAACTAGGACATGCAATCTTATCCCTCCCTTTCTTAGCATCCTTTCCTATAACACAAGGATCCACCACACCCCTCTCATGTTTAAATTAAAAGATGCTTTGCCACCTGTGCAATTTCATATAATCCAACCGCCTTTTGGTGCCACAAAGTCGGGTCAGGTTAGAAAAAGGTTAGTATGAAGGTTAGAGTTAGTGTAGTTAACATCAGCAGTTAAGGGTTTTGGACATGGGTTGGTTGGTCTGAATAGCATAATGGACACAATGGCACATAGACACTATTGGTACATACAGTCCTTTCTTTTTTTTCTCTCGTTTCTTTTAACTGTAAAAGTACCAGTCCTACCAACAGTAAGTTAATTTCTTGCACTAGTTTTTGGGTTCATTGAAACGAGCTCTGTTAATCAGCTAATTCATTTAAGAGTTTTCAATAGAATTTGATTTCTTAATTTTTTTCAAACAGTTGGCATGTTTTTTAAAAAAAAGGATCAAGTCCAAAATCTATACGCAAGATTAAACCAAAAATAAAATGAAGAAAAATGTACTTCCTCTATCTCTTCTCTCCATTCTCAGCCCAAATTTCCACTAAGAAAATGCATGCCCTAGCCCATCCTCCTAACATCCCCACCCTCACATTAAAATCCTTTTACAAAATCTATGTACAATCTCCCACCACCACCACTTTGATACACACACAACACACACACACACACACACCACAACACACACACACACCACACACACAAACACAAAATCACTGAATCTAGTTTAAGATATAACACATTTACAAAAACGCTTTCACTAATCGAATTAACAATTTCTCTACAGTCTAGTGTATTATGCCATTCCCATAATGCACGGTCTTCTTCTTAAGCGGATCAAACCTTACAAAGCACATCCCAATGCCATCATGAAAACTGACTTATTTCTCACAGGCCACACAGAGGATACTGGTTACAAGGTCACCAGCAGCAGTGGACACCCTGACCTGATCCGAAAAGTGGCGAAACACTTTAGTGTCATTTCTTAAGCACTAAAAATATAAAGTGGAAAGTACTCTTCGTGTATTTTCTTAGGGATCTCCCTAACAAAGATAAGGAAATTATTAAAGCAGATACATGCAATGTATATACAGGTAGGCAGCACATAAATTTGCTATACACTTTCTAGTTACATTATAGCATCAAGGACTTAACTCCGAATGGGAGACATTTTCCTGGAATCTCTCTTATACTCATCATCTCTCTCTTCTCTCACCTCATCTCTGATCTTCTCTCTCCTCTCTCTCTCTCACAACACAACACAAACACACAGACACAACAATCACAGGACAAATACTAAATTATTATAGCATCAGCATCTATCATTTGTATATAACATACATTTTTCAATTTAAATCAGAAGAAGAAAGTTAAAAGCATGCTAGAAAAAAATGTCAACTACTTTCCTGTGTTAAAAAAGAATACCTTTCTTCTCCTACACACCATTCCTTTGAAAATCTTTTCTGTAAAATCATACCTGCCTTCCACCTCTTCCCATCCCTTTGGGTTTCACATTACCACTTTCTTAGTTACATGTAAAAATAATGATAATACATGAAATTTATATAGCACTGTTCTTGTGAAAACAAATCTAACAAAAGTTACAAGTACACATTACTTGTGCCTGCTTTTCTTTTATCTACATGCATATTTGAAACACCCTTTTCCTTCCCTTTTGGGTGAGGGGTTGTTTTTTCCCTTTTTTCTTTTTTTTTGGTTGCACAATCTTTTGTTATTCTTTTGATCATTTTTCTACTATCTTTCAAACTTTTTCTTTCAAAAAAATAATCGTTTGAAATGGATATATCATGTATAATTACACAAGTAAAACCAATCCCCACAACAGCAAAGAGAAATACAATAAAAAAATAAAAACTAAAATCGCTTTCTTAACAGAGTATTTTGGGGAAAAGGGGGGGGGGGGGTCTTTTTTTCTTTCTATTCCTTTGGTCAGCTTCTCTTTTTTGTAAGATTGTCTTCTTTCTTTTCACTGTCCTTTTTCAGTTTTCTTTCTTGTGCGATGTTTGTTTCAATCTTTTTTTTAATGTCTCCTCAATGTCCTCATGTTTCATATAGATGATGATGATGTTGTGGTCACTGCACTGATGATGATGAGTCTTGTGGTCACTGCATTGATGATGTCTTGTGGTCACAGCAGTGATGATGATGATGATAATGTTTGTGGTCACTGCACTGATGATGTCTTGTGGTCACTGCAGTGATGATGATGATGATGTCTTGTGGTCACTGCCAGTGATGATGATATAATGTCATGTGGTCACTTGCAGATGATGATGTCTTGTGGTCACTAAGTGATGACGATGATGTCTTGTGGTCACTGCAGTGATGATGATGATTGTCTTTGGTCACTGCAGTGATGATGAGTCTTGTGGTCACTGCAGTGATGATGATGATGTCTTTTGGTCACTGCAGTGATGATGTCTTGTGGTCACTGCAGTGATATATGATGTCTTGTGGTCACTGCAGTGATGATGATGATGTCTTGTGTCACTTAAGTGATGACGTCTTGTGGTGCTTTCTGGACGTGAATAGAATCTGTTCCACTCCTGTGGTGTCTGGTTAAACAAATGACATCACAAAGATTAAACAGGAATTTTTTTTTCTAAATAAGATAAATATACAAAATAATGAACACAAATATAAAATAGTCAACAAGTGTGAGATCCTTCCAAGACCTCTTGACCTCTGTCAGTTCTTCCTTATAATCAACTATTTCATCATCAGTAACTGATCCATATTTCTGGAGAACTTTCAGATTACATTATAACATTTAGATGCTTTGTTTTTTTTTGCTTTGACATATGAAGGCATCTTATTCTATAACATTCCTCCATAATGGTAAATGTTTATGGGTTGCTAAAATCATGTATAGTTATTGCTTAGGAATGTGCAAAACTGAGAGAGAAGAAACCCTGTTCAGAGTGAAATGTATCTTTTTTTCAAAGAAAATCTGTTAATATTCTGACTGCATGACAGCAAATAGTTCGGAAACGGCAGAAAAATGAAACTCTGACCTTGCAATTGTCCAGAAATGAAGTACTTGTTCTCTTGGATCCCTTCATGCAGACAGGTCTGAAATGACTGGCAGCATTTCATAGTGGACTTGCCAACAGGATGTGACAACGCCTTATGGTCTTGACTGGGACTGTTCAGATCACATTGTTCCTGGTAAAACAGATTATCACAAAGATTGAAATTGGATTTAAAAAAGCCTTCAAAAGACTAACAGAAACAAGTAATGAACGGACAAATAATGATTCACTAAAACAAAAGCAGTAACAGTGTGGAACATAGTGACAGATCATCTGCCTCAGACTTTTTACATTTAACTTCTGTCAGTTCTTTTCCCTTTATTTTGCAACACCAGTGATCAACAAATAGTTTTCTAAGGGTGAGAGGTGGTGGACAGATTTTCTATAAATTTCTAACAAATTCCAATTTCAAATTTGACCTTTGTCTGAATAAACAGACTTATAAAACATTCTATTCATATTGCATTTTTATCTAATACAGTCAAATCTAAACAAAGTCAATTCTGACAAATCAGACAATTTCATTTTCAGAAATAGCATATTTTCAAGAAACAGCAATGGATTTTTTTTCATTTTCTCCCTCCCCATGGAAGATGAAAATGTTCTAGATCTAATTAAAAGTACACTTTTTCAATTAAGCTGTAAATATGTTGTCAATTCTATACCCTCAGCATTTTCTATCATGCTGTTAAGTCCCACCAACCATGATGGCCATATCTTGGCTGTCACCTTGTGTATCAAACTTGAAAAAAAACCTTTCCTATTCTACTCTTCTGCTTTACTAATCTAATCTTGTAAACCCCTTCCCCCTGAAATTTCTAGGGAAAAGCCAATTTACTATTCCTCAGGTACAAGCCTATAGCTAACTATCAAAATGTGTTATCTTGTAAAGCAGACTGGCTTAACTGTACATGTACTTACCCATGCAGAGTCTTGATAGGAGTTCCCCAGGCGATGGCAACACGCCGAGGTACCATTCCCCCAAATGTCTATATGATTCACATGATGACTTTATCGCCCATTAACACTCCTATGGAATACAGACAGGAAGGAGGGACTTGGAAACTTTCAATATGTGAGGGGGTGACACACAACCCCTTATGAAAATAGTGTCAATGTGACATAAAGAATTTAGGTATGGCTGTGGCTGGGAGGTTGAAATGAGCAGTGTGGGAATAGCAGGGATGGGAATGTCATAGAAGATGAGGCAGCCAAAAAAAAGAAGAAAGAAATAGTGTCAATACCTTTTGATGGTGGTGTTTTTCTTTCAAACCAAGATCACTGTCACCATGATTGCACCCCTTTGGTCCCCTAGCATTTTTAAAAAATAACTTTTTAAGGTTTAATTCTTTAGTTTTTTTTTTTTAAGTTTTGTTTTACTTCACTATTCCTTGAGATTTTAAAGAGCTTTTTAGTTCATTTCATTTCCTCTAATTTTGTTTATTTTATTTCCTCTAATTTTGTTTATTTCATCCTGCTGGCTGTTTTATTCTTTTAATTTTATCACCTACTGTATTTTGTTATATCTTATTGTTTAATTTTTTATTGTTTATTTTGTTTTATTTTATTATTTTAGGTTTTATACTCTCTATTTTGTGTTTTATTTTATTCCTTTAATTTTTAATATTCTATTTTATTCTGTCTGTCTTGTTTTAGTTTCTTTGATTAAGCCAAAGGGATACAATCTGAAATATGGTGCCAGTGATCACTCAAAAGGAGTTGACTTAATAGTCAAATACACAATTACCCAGCCCAAAACACAACTTCTGGGGCAACAGTAAGTCACAGCAGAAGTAAAAGATACAGGGTAACCCAGTATGAGCAATGCAAACATGTGCTTCACATGTGTTTTCTTTATGCCTGTGAGCTGTGCCAGGCTACATGGAACGTGGCTTTGCATGTGTGTCAGTGCTCACTGCTCTTAAAATTTTGGGCCCCCTGAAGTTTTTCAAAAGTACACATGATGAGTTAAGATTCTGCTCAGGTTTCAAATGTTTCACCAGTGCTGTAGTTCAGTCGTTTAATGGAGCTGAAAACCTGCAACAGTCTTCATCATCAAGTCCATAACCACAGGGAGGGACAACAGAATTTTCCTATGCATTAGTCTGTGGTGCATGTTGGCTCATTTCCATGATCTCAAACATGAAAGCTCTTCAGGGCTTTGACGGACCGTTTCTTCCACCCCTCATTCCCTATCCCTCATCCTGGAGCTTAACAAAGCAATAAAGTCACATGTATACATACATACATACGGTTCAGAGGTCTGGCACCCCAGCTGTGGCAACCAGCCACCTGCAGTCCTTGTTGACATGGTTTATCAAGGGATGCCGGAATCTGAAATCATGGTGTTGATGGTTGGGTCCTTGCAGGGTGAGAATCATAGGAACAAGGGAGATGGTCTCAGCTTTGACAAGCTCTCTGATGACTGGAGGAGGCTGACACACAAGGTGCATGTTCTGGTGGTGCCTGGGTAGATGATGGTTCTTTGGTCCCTGTGTTTGCTTCTTGTTATGCTTCTCTTTCCGCCTCTTACGCTGGGCAGTCATCTGACAACAAAAGGGCAAAATAGTATATAAACATATACTCACAAATCTAGAGAGAATGGGGGGAAAAGTGCACGAGATGTATGCGTGGATAGGTGTGTGCATTTATGTGTGCATGTGTGTGCACTTCTGATGCAAGATTACAAGGAAACTGAACTCAACGTTGCAAATATTATAAAAGTTGTGTGTCTCTACTCCACATTCTTTATCATGTCAGGAAAAGAGGTGACCATGTAGTCAGCTTCAGTGCACACCACAGACACTTTCTTGAGTTAATGTTCCAACTTTTTCCACACCCACTTTTCACATGCATTTATATTAACCTGTCCCTTCTCTCCTTCCTTTTAGAGAGAGAGAGAGAGAGAGAGAGAGAGAGAGAGAGAGAGAGAGAGAGAGAGAGGAGGAGAGAGAGAGAGAAGAGAGAGAGAGAGAGCAACATCAACAATAATGTATCATGACAAATACATGTTAAACAATGAATAGGTCAGAAATATTACAGTAAATCTTTTAGACAGTTTCACGCTACTTAAATTTTGAATTAAAAAAATGAATTTCAACATCTTTCACCACGAGAACAGATTGCAAAATATGAAAATAATACGTGGTGCATTTATGTCAAATTATATGGTGGTACATTTTGAAGCAGAAAACTTTGGGCATTTCATTCCAGCATTCACAATAGTACAGAATTTCCAAAGACTGTTTTCATGTGCAATGCCATTCACTCAACTCATTTGGACTGGCAATAAACTATTATCACATCTTATTCTAAATAATGAAATGTTGTATGGTAATATAGTGATGTACTTTAAATTAGGGTGCTTTACTATTTTGTGAATTGCTATAAGATATTCACTTATTGCTCTGTTATTCTTCTGACCATTACTTTTCAACATAATCCTTCAATGCATTAAGCTAATGACATTACTGACCTGCTGTGGCACCTGTTCTAACATCCCCCTCCACTTAAATGATCTGATCATGTCCATCCCAGCACAGTATCTTAATACTCAAAGGCTTATAGGAAATTTAAATCAAACTGAATAATGGAAAGAGAAAAAAAGACAGATTCACACTCGGGCGTTTCATTTTGTTCATGAATCTAAATTCATGCTGCTGACATCCCAGATCTTAAATAGCAGTCTTATTTAACAGAATAAATCTAGCAAGTAAGGAGTATTCTGAGGAGCTTGTGTGACCCATTCATGTTCTATGAGCTATGTATCAAACAATGGTACCCTTTTCTCATTCGTTTTCTTAAATAAACAAACTTTGCTGTTTTTTCATTGCTACTGAATTAGTTACACCCAAACAGCCAGTGAATAAAATCTCAATTTTTTATGTAAATAGTCATTACCTGTTGACTTGATGTCTTTCTGAGCTCTGGAAGTCATCAGGCCACTGCCAACAGATTCCGCAGGCTGGCTGTTGTGAGCTACTTGAATCTGGTGGGGCCATCTGTCTCCACTTTTCAGGGTCACTTCTTGGTTTTCTGTTAGGTAATGAAAAAAATACATTAGGGAGACTGGGCTAGCTTTTGTCTCTTTAAATCATGACAAAACATAAATGATAATAAAAACAATGAAATAATGAATCATAATGATTGATGAATTACTATGAAAAAATGTACTACCAATTTATATGGTTTACATCTTTCATTCTTCTCTGCCCCAATGCAACTTACATTGAACAGAACACTGGTTATGCCACTGTGCATACATTCTGAAATGAAATATATAATCGGTGCTTTGTTACTGATAAACCAATAACGAGTAAAATGGGTTGCTTGTTACCACTAAGTCTGAACAAACATTTTTTCATGGCTTTACTGACCACTTGCAAGCACAAACAGATGTTTCATCTCTATTTTTTGTTGGCCACTATGGCGTTTGACATGGCTGACACAAACCTACCCATCATGCCCTGGGCTGCCTGGGAAGACCAGGTGCTGTCTGATTCAAATTTCCCAGGAAACTTCCTTTTAAAAGCCAGTGAAAGATCTGTGTTGTGTTTAACTGACTCTTCAAGGAGTTAAGTTCAAACGCGCACCATGATAACTTTTAAGGAACGAGTTTTTAACTTAAGTACTGCCAATATCTGACTGAAAAAAAGCTGGGTTAATGTTTGGACAGTGTTTCAGCTTCCATCATTTGATATGGTCTTGTTTGCAAAGTCTCTCCCCACCCCCCTTTCTCCAAATACAGGGCTTCCCGCATATTAAAACACATAATTATATATCACAAAAATTAATCATCACAGCGTCAAGAAAAGAAAGAAAAAAGCCCACGGTATTTTGGAACCTAAAACTTGACAAGGCTTGGTCAGGCTACACTTTGGCTGTGCCGGTTGTCCACATTTGTGCATGGAAACTGAATAAGACTTGGAAGCACTTAAAACGCAATAAAATCTTACCAAAAGTATAATGGTCTATATTCAAAGATCAACATGACATTTACCTTCGGTATTTGAACAGCAAAGACGTCCAATGTTACTAAATAGCGTCAGTTTGCTGCAAGATTGTCCTGAACTGAATTCACGCTCACCTGGTCTCACACTACCCCGTATGAACGCGAGGTAACTCTGCATGTCTGTGTCAAATGCGCCAGTCGAACTATTTTGACAGATCCGTGACAAGTCCGACGTTTGCTGCAATTTTTATATGCTATGTACAAGGCTGCTTTGAGCAAGACAATAATTATGCCTTAAGCAATATCCGTCTTAATAAAAAAAAAATGAGGATCTGATTATTTGTTTTCTGTTTGGGTTTTTTTGGTTTTGTTTGGGGAGGGGGGGGGGGGATTCATTCTATCATCCTCTTTTCTACTTTTTTGTGTTACGTGCTTTAGTAATAGGCCTACACGTAACATACATACGATTCCAATCTCTAGAACTGCTGCACAGCTGTACGCACCGTACATGAGGGGAGGCAGGGGATGCACATATCAGTCAAGATGCTGCAATTGCCATCCCCTCCCTTCCCCTTTCCTTCCAATTTCGAGCTTTTTTTTTTCCATCGAAGATCATGATCAGGGATGTTGTGTACCGGTACCTGTCTTCCATAGGCCACAATTAAATCAGACTTGCTGTATTTTCCAAATGTCTGTACCCGAGCTTTCAATAGCTTTGCTACTGACGATAAAAAAAAAAGCCGATACATTAACATGGGAACAAATCTAAATAACCATCCTAGGTCTGAATGGAAACGTCCACGAGGTATGAAGTCTTTGGGGGGAGGGGAGGGGAGGCAGTAGAATGGACCAAGAAGGCAGAAAACAGGCAAGAAGGAGGTGAAAGGAAGAAAAAAAAAACAAGGCAGAAACATAGAGAGGGATGAAAAAAAACCAAACGATGAAATTTCTAGTACAAAATTTACAGGTGAAAGGTGGGGATTCCCCGTATCTCCATTGGGGAGTCTGATCTCCTTGATAGACGCTGTCAAACTGTCACTAAAGCTCATTACATAGACTTGTCACGTGTTTGGAGAGATATGGCCACAATGCGTACCTGCATCTCATGACCTGCGTGACACAAAAAAGCCATTGCGTCTGCATTTTGATCAGTCATTATTTCCTTGATGTTCGCTGCTATATCCTTGGCAATATGTCTCTTTGTATTGACGTCAAGTTATATATCCAAATGTCGGCATTGACTAGTTGTGACAATTGTCTGGGCAAAAATATTTGTCCAATCTTTCTTGGAGTTTGTTCTCAGACAGTCCTTGAGCAAATCTTTTGTTAATTATCGCCGCCATTCAGTCTGCAACTTCGTCTGCTGTTTTCATTTCATTTCATACCACTTTAATAAAACTCAAGGCCGATTTCTTTGCGTGAAATTCGGGTTGCCGTGGGCTCTTTTACGTCCGCTAAATAATTGGTCCCTACGAAAACCTTCTATCAATCGTAAAGAAGCATAAACTTAAATGGTATGGGCATGTCACAAGATCAAAAGGAATTGCAAAAACAATACTGTAAGGCACTATCCAAGAAGGAAGAAAAAGAGACAGACCAAGGGAGAGATTGGAGGACAACATCAGCGAATGGACAGCCTAGAACTCAACAAAACTTTGAGAAAGGCAGAACAGAGAGAGGAATGGAGGGAACAGTTGTCAAGTCTTCATGGGTGCCCCAACGGTCGCCAGACTAAGGGATAGATAGATAGATAGATAGATAGATAGATAGATAGATAGATAGATAGAATAGATAGATAGATAGATAGATAGATAGATAGATAGATAGATAGATAAAAAATAATTATGTGTAACACACGGGCCTCGGTTTATGTCTCATCTGAAAGACTAGCACCCAGACCACCACTCATGGTCTAATGGAAGGAGAAAATGTTTCGGGCCCAAACAGGGATCGAACCACAGCACACTTCCGAACCGGACTTTTCGCTTTCTAGGCAGGTGCTTACCTCTAGACCACCGCTCCATTCTTTCTCTTTGTTGTCTAGATCTGACTGATCTATTTTCAATAGATTATCATCCAGATTTTAAAAAGAAAGGGCGTCATCTGCATCATCCTTTATTTTTCTATGTTATCGATAGCCTATTGCTCTGAGAGGCAGTGCTTAGTTTTATTTCTTGCCCGGCTGCTGGCTTTTAACCTAGTACGCGTGTACCAGTGTGTGTGTGTGTGAGTGTGTGTGTGTGTGTGTGTGTGTGTGTGTGTGTGTGTGTGTGTGTGTGTGTGTGTGTGTGTGTGTGTGTGTGTGTGTGTGTGTGTGTGTGTGTGTGTTTGTGCTGTTGTTGCTGAGGTCTGAGGATGTGATGTGTTTTCTGTTTGGGTGGAGTGTGTGGTGTGTGGCTATTGTTTGTTGGTGTGCTGTTGAGTTGTCATGTTGGTGGTGTTAGTGTGTTGTGTTGGTAGTGTGTGTGTGTGTGTGTGTGTGTTACACCTGTACTTAAGTTGACCTGACCGAGATTCCCCAGCAGAATGGAATTATCTCACCTCCTCCCCCCCCCCCCCCCCTTCCTAGGGATGGCAGTGACTGGAGGTTCTGCCTGGCCTACCTATTTAGTCTGGGCATTTTGCACACAATGCAAATGTCTTCAGGTTCAGAAAATTGTAATCAAACTGATTATACGTGCGTCCAGTCGTTGAGTTTGTCCCCAGCATCTGCAGTGACAGGAAGGAATAGCTCAGTGGTCAGAGCACTCGCTTTCCCCCAGTCAAGCTTAGCAGCGTCGAGCGTGGTTACAGGCTGGATGGGTGACCGTTTGCGCGCCTTGCCTTCTGTACAGTTCCCCAGTTCACCCAGGTGTAAATGAGTACCTGCCTTCTGGAGGGTCAGGGAAGGTAAAGCAGCGAGGGAGAGGCGATGGGCGCCGCCCTCAGCATGCTGAGGTCTCTAACACCTCGCTTCCCTACGACTGCCTAGGTACTAGGTTATGGGAACACCTTTACCTTATCTGCATCTGGGATCTCTGAATTCATCTTCGAATCTCGTTCAAGGGGATTTTTCCTCTGGAGTTAACATCAGTGCGGACTCCACTCCCCCTAAAAGTCTTTCGGATGAGATTATAAACCGAATACCCATGTGCGAACGCACGCAGAACATCTTGTGCACACGTTAAAACCTGTTCCGCTTTTCGGAAGAGTAGACTATTGTGTGCCGGTGGGAACGGATGACAAAATTTACAAAAATTGCATACACACAGGGACTGGATGTAGCCAAGCACATGATTGCTTGTTCCATTACCCTCGAAATAAGAATAAATAAATAAATTAAATAAATCTCTCTTTTTTGTTCTGCCCTTGCCCTTAGCTTATTGGCCATAGGGGGGCCTAGCCTACTTTGGCCTAGTATAGCATGAAGAATTTTTGCCAAGGGATTTGCCGGCCCTACTAGGCCTATCACAGAGTACACAGGCGGGTGTTACACTTAGGCCTAGCCTACAGACACTGGCTCTTACTCCTACCCATAGGCTATGTAACAGGCAGGTGAATGGGTCAGCTACCCTCTGGGTGAATGCCTGCCTACTAGGCCTATGGCCCACAGTACAGGAGAAATATTAGCCCACTGTGCACACAGGCAGAGGAGACAATGATGAGAACGTCTTTCAATTACAAACATGCAGCACAAACCCAGTTGCTGAAAATCACAACATACTGTGAGCATCACTCTCTCTCTCCTCTCTCTCTCTCTCTCTCTCTCTCTCTCTCTCTCTCTCTCTCTCTCTCTCTCTCTCTCTCTCTCCTCTCTCTCTCTCTCTCTGGCACCAACCAACTCTGGAGTGGATCCTCATCATCATGTATTGTAATTGTCATACCCAGATCACCATAGGCATTTGTACACACACTAAAAAAAAAAGAAAGAATTTGCTCACGTGAATCATTCTGAATGATATTAGTAAATCGAAATTATTTACTAATGCTAACATTTACACACACCAATGAACCTCTCACACAATCCGCCTACATCTGCAGTCCCCCACAATAGTAATGCTGCAGACCTACGCCTTGTTTGTTTGTCCCTTGTGCTCAAGGATGACCTCCAAAACAGCAGAGGAAGCAGAGGCTGTTTCCGGAAATGGGCAGAAATTTGATTATAGTGGAATGCCTTGCCCACAATACATCCCCACTCTCTCAGGACAGCCAGTGTTGGAGACATTCTCCAAAGGCCAACTAGCCCCCAGGGCTGCAGTACATAAGGACTGTGCAAGTCAAACCTCCTAGTCAGAGAGTCATAGTTGATCACTTAAAGACTAAGCTGTAAAGTGGAAGTCCATGAGTGGGAAAGCCACTGATCATACAAAATCTCACTTTGCTGTTGCCCCTCACATCAATGGTTTAATCAAGAAATGGGTAAAGCCTAGGTGATGAAGGCTAGGCCTAAAGCCCTAGCCTACCACGGGCTCTCTTTCACACTGAGTGGAAGGCCTAGTGTCCATTTCTAGGCCCAGGCAATAGGCTAGCAACAGCCTCAGTGGAACTGTCAGACCATTGTCTCCACAATGTCACATAATAATGGAACCCACGCAAATGGTACCTGGTAAGAATAGATAAAACATTAGATGACAAAATTTTAATGTTGATAACTTATTTTCCCTTTACCTCAGTGTTAAAACCTTTAATGCTCGTAAAACAGATTTATAATCAATTCAAAACAACATGTTTAATTAATAAGTGCTTGGTAGATTTGCATATAAGCAAAACAAACAAAAAACCCAAAAGGGCATTGATACAGAAATATTTAATATGGTGAAGATTGAAAAAACCTTAAACATTGCTTACCTAGATTGAAAAGACTTTTTCTATCTATGATGCTGGCATTACAAATGCATACCAGCGTGTTCATGTTCAAGGACAGCCATGTGTATGTAAAACGTTAGGTAATTAATTAGCCTCTGTGGTTGTGTTCAGTAGAGACCTAGGCATAGCAGCACAGTGGGGCTTGCTTCTTTCTTAACAGCAGTATACTCAATATAAAAATCAGCTTAACTGTAGTTCCCATTTGGAATGGTAAAGAAAATTGGACTATCTGGTAAACCCCCCCCCCCCCCCCAACATTGTGTGTGTGTAGTGTGTGTGCCGCGCCGCGTGCCGCCCGCGCGTACGTGCGTGCGTGTGTGTGTGTGTTCTGTGTCTGTGCGCGCGCGTGCGTGCGTAAGTGTGTGTGTTGTGTTTGTGTATGTGTGTGTGCGCGCACGGGGCATGGTGCCTACGTGCCTTCCTGCGTGTGTGCAAGATTAGGGGCGTTTGTGTAAGTGTGTATGATAGTGTAGGCGGGATAGTTTATATAACACAGGAAAAGTAGAACACAGCCGTGTCGATTTTGACCCAAATTGTCTTCCATAACTCGTCCTTATCATTACTGACCCCTTTCCATGTAGACAAGGTGACAGCCCCGATATGGCCCCTGCGGTCGGCGGGGCTATAAACAATGAGAATGGACTGGATTGGATGCCCAAGCCATCGTTATGCAGCGCGTGGGCGCCACACACACACACACACACACACACACACACACACAACACACACACACACACACACACACACAACACACACACATGAAACAGGGAGTGACGGGATAGCCTGGTTAGTTAGAGCTTGCACATTGCGCTCGTGACCTGCTGACCCGGGTTCGAATCTCGTTCAAAAGGATTTGTTCCCCCTGGAGTTAACATCAGTGCTGACTCCATTTCCCCCCAAATTCCTTCGGATGAGACTATAAACCGAGGTCTCGTGTGTGCGAACGCACCCAGAGCATCTTGCGCACACGTTAAAATCTGTTCCACTTTTCGGAAGTGTATGCCATTGTGTTCCGGTGTGAACGGATGACAAAATTTCCAAAACTGCATACTCATGGGGACTGGAAGCAAAACAAAATGTACAAGAGTGCTTATTCCATTTACCTAGGAGTAAAATAAATAACACACACACACACACACACACACACACACACACACACACACACACACACACACACACACACACACACACACTACCAACACATCACACACGCACACTACACAACAACACACACACACACACACACACACACACACACACACACACACACAACACACACACACACACACACACACACACACACACACACACGTGCTTGTCACCACACAATGACCTTTGAATCTTGCTTGCTTTCACTATTAAATTTCTCTGGCATTCTCATGCCTGTGGTGTCAAGGGGCTTTCAAGATAAGAAAACTGGGATACACGCACAGGCGACAGGACTGCTGTTGACTTCACGGTTGTATAAAATAGGGTCACTGACCAGAGCTGGCCAGTGACAAAGTGTGATCTAGGAATGGAGTTTAAGCAAGTTCGTCGTTTCAAATTAATTTGCGTCCTCGTGTCCTCAAGTCAAGTCAAAATTTTATTTTCAGATGGCACATTGAGTAAGCATCAATTTGCTTTTATTCATCAAGCTATCTATCTAAGGAAAAAAACAAAACAAAACAAAAAAAAACAACAACAACAACAGCAAAAAACCAAAAGCAGAGAAAAACATTTCACCAACATTAATCAACCAACATGATTTCAACAGCCTCAAAAACCTTGTGTGTGTGTGTGTGTTGTGTGTGTGTGTGTGTGTGTGTGTGTGTGTGTGTGTGTGTGTGTGTGTGTGTGTGTGTGTGTGTGTGTGTGTGTGAGAATGTGTGATCAAATCAA
>CM060329.1:58283448-58303448 GCA_030674155.1 Stramonita haemastoma
ATTACCTGTATTGTCGTAGGGGAGCGAGGCATCAGAGACCTCGGCTTCTCCAGGGGCCAGCATATTGAGGGCGGTGCCCATTTCCTCTCCCTCGCTGCTTTACCTTCCCTGATCCTAAAGGGGGCAGGTACCCATTTACAAATGGGTGAACTGGGGGGACTGTACTGAAGCCAAGGCGCGCAAATGGTCACCCATCCCATTGGTAACCACGCTCGATGCTGCTTTACCTGGATTGGGGGCTGCTCTGACCACTAGCCACCCTGTCCAATTCAATCAAATCAAATTCAAATCAAAATACTTTATTATCTCTAAAACAGAGAAATTCCAGTGGGTTATATGCCATATATAAGAACAAAAATCACGTTAAAAAATCAATATAGCACAACACAGGTTCTGAACATCAGCACGCACCCATCACAGTATAAAGAGCACCCACAAGTCACCCCCCCCCCCCCACTATACTGATACCATTAGACAGTGCAGCATTTCACCGCACTAGACTAGACTACACTAGACTACACTAGACTACTGTACTCTACTGCATTGCACTACACTGCACTGTACTGAACTGTATTGTACTGTACTGTACTGTACTGTACTGTACTGTACTGTACTGTACTGTAACTGTACTGTACTGTACTGTACTGTACTGTACTGCATTGCACTGCCCCACTGCACTGCACTGCACTACACTACACTGCACTGCACTACACTGCACTGTACTGTACTGTACTGTACTGCACTGCACTGTACTGCATTGCACTGCACTGCATTGTACTGTACTGTACTGTACTGTTCTGTACTGTACTGCTGTCTGTACAGTATTATACTGCACATCACAGTACTCTCTCTCTCTCTCTCTCTCTCTCTCTCTCTCTCTCTCTCTCTCTCTCTCTCTCTCTCTCTCTCTCTCTCTCCACTTATTTTCTGCCGCCCAAGTCCATTCTCCTGCTCTTATTTTCAAGACAATCTGACTTTTTTTCGCATCAGACGTTTATTTCATGACATTTGACCTGTATTGTGTTACTCTGGCGACAAAAGGCACATGATGGTTATTTTGCGGTGCTATTTTGCCCGTACGATATTTCATAGTATTTGGAAATGCATACTTTGAAATGTTTATTATCGCTTTCAGGCTTTTCATCACACATGGATGATAACCTATTTATGTGAAGAGGATGGTGTCCTCAGCAGGCTTGGTTTTATCGGAAATGATGACTCATATTGTCTTTAATCTTACGTGATCTTTTTTTTTTTCTTTCTTTTTTTTTTTTAGGACGACAGTGTTCGATATTTGAGGAGATAAGAAGATACTTGATTTTGAACTTGAAAGTGAATGTGAATGACAATGACTGGGAATGAATGGGGTGGGAGCCCTGATAAATGTGGCCTTCGTGGTCGATGGGGCTATGGCAACATGAAATTGAATTAAACCACTCTACTACTACTCTACTCTACTCTACTTACTACTCTACTACTCTACTCTACTCTACTTACCTTCTCTACTCTACTACTCTTACTCTACTCTACTCTACTCTACTCTACTTCTACTCTACTACTGTACTACTCTACCTACTCACCTCTCTACTGTACTCTACTCTACTTCTCTACTCTCTACCTATTTACTCTACTACTTACCTACCTACTCTACCCTACTGTACTCTACTCTTAAACTTACTTACGTATCTCTACCTACTAACTCTACCTACTATCCTCTACCTTCCCGCTTTCTTAAACTCTTGGTATCTCATACAGAGATCACATCCTAACGAGGAAGTGAAACCAGAGTGAAAACACCATTGGACCACATGAAGAGTTATGTGGTCTCTTTATGAACCCAAGAAGTTTACGGAAGTCTCTCCATCTCCATGGCCCTGTATCCTTCTTTCAACGTGTGTCAGTTGATATACGGACCGAATAAAGTCCTTCAGATGAGACTATAAACAGAGGTCTGTGCGTGAACGCACGCAGAACACCTTGCACACGCGTTAAAAAACCCGTTCCGCCTTTCCAAGATCAGGCCACTGTGTGCTGGTAGGAGCGGATGGCAACAAAATACCAGCGTGCGCACAGGTGTCGTGTTCAGACACCATCCCTGAGGAAATATCGGGGAGTTAGGTCCCCAGAGCAGTTCGGGGCTGTACATAGCAACATTCTGGCGGCTCCTGCGACGGCACTGGAACCATTTGTATCGGCGATTGCCATTCCAATTCACCATTCTAACGGCGTGGAGAAGGGGGGGATGTCTGCTGTTATGGGTAACAGCTTACCGTCCAAACTGATTTACCCAGGCTTTGCGCTCTGGAGCGTAGAAGGCAACTTTGAACATCTTCAGAGACTGACAAATGCCTACTGATACACTGCTTTTGTTTGTTTTAGTCGAATTATTGTCCTTTCCAGATTTCTCCGAGATACACTGCAGGACACATTCTTTGTTAATAAACAGCGGAGGATCAGGGGAGACAAGCATGCGAAACGCATCTCCATCTTCATGTGCTGGATCCTTCTTTCAGTGTCAGTCATTGGAACGAAATCCTAACCACTAGATCACTCGGGAAGCTAAAACTCATTGGAACTACAGACGTATTTATAGTAGTAGTAACAGGTCAGGATAGTAGTATAGTCATAGTAAAAAATGATTTAGTGTAGTGTAGTAGAAGGCATCCCACAGTTCTCGAAGACTATGGTTGCGCTTAGTTTTAAGCGCAAGCCTGGCATATGCAATGACAATACCATCAGAAAAGACCCCCTTCTACATGAATGACCAATGAAAGACAAATGACCGAACTTGGTTCAACTAACAGACACATAGTTTTCTCAAAACGAGATCAGAGGAGACAAGCATGGCGCCGACACCCCCAGCCTCTGCAGCCAGCAGCATGGAGGATCTGATGGAGCAGGTGGGGAGCTGGGGCCGCCTGCAGTGGCTGCTGGTGGGCACCCTCAAGTGGGGCGTCATGCCCGTGGCCTGGAGCATGATGCACATGGCCTTCGGGGGCATGGTGCCCGACTGGTGGTGCCTGCCCCCCTCGCCAGGTCACCATGGAAACGCCTCCTCATGGACCAAGGCCACGTCGGGGAATGGTCACGTGATAACGTGACGTATGAAAAGTGCGACATTCCTGGAGGTGATGGAAATCGTGTGTTGGTTATGCCGTGTTTGACGATTCGGTCAGCACGTGGTCAGTCAGGTCAGTGTGTTGTGTGTGTGTTGTGTTGTGTGTGTTGTGTTGTGTGTGGTGTGTGTGTGTGTGGTGTGTGTTGTGTGTGTGTGTGTGTTGTTGTGTGTGTGTGTGTGTGTGTGTGTGTGTGTGTGTGTGTGTGTGTGTGTGTTGTGTGTGTGTGTGTGTGTGTGTGTGTGTGTGTGTGTGTGTGTGTGTGTGTGTGTGTGTGTGTTGTGTGTGTGTGTGTTGTGTGTGTGTGTGTGTGTGTGTGTGTGTGTGTGTGGTGTGTGTGTGAGTGTGTGTTTGTGTGTGTGTGTGTCAATGTCAAAGTTAAAGTCAAAGGCAAATTATTATTTACAGATGGTACATTGAGTAAGCAAAACACTTGCTTTTTTTCATCGAGCCATCTACAAAAGAAAAGTATGTAAGAACAATGAAAAAGAAAAAATCAACAATAATAACGACGACAATAATTACAGCGATAAAGAGGATGAAATGATGATACTCTCAGAAAATTAGCCAACTATACACACCAGAACCAAAATTATAACATATCAATATTCCAACATTTCAATATGCCTGTGTGTCTGTGTTGTGCGTGTGTGTGCATCTGTGTATGTATGTGCGCGCGCACACGCGCGCGCCCGTGCGTACGTTCGTGCATCCAGGACTATACATAGATTCCTTTCATTCTTTTCAGTGGGCTTTGATATGCGACCGGTCCTACATCAAAGGACTGATGACGTCACTGCAGATGGGCGGCGTGTTGGTCGGGGCTGTCCTGGGCGGTCAGTCCTCGGACACGTTCGGACGTCGGCTGACGGTGTACGTGACGATGCTGGTCACACCATTTTGTCACTGGTGGCGGGGTTTTCCGTGACGTGGCAGATGTTCGTGGTGATGCGCGTTCTCATCGGCGTCACTCTGGGCTGTACCTCGTCTCCAGCTTCTCCTACTCCTTTGAGTTCGTCAGCCCCAAGTACAGACAGGTAGGAAGGAGGACAAACTGGTTATTCGTGTAGGATCCAATGGTTCCTACACATAGGATCAAACCGTTCATTCAATTAAATGGTTCATTCATATAGGATCAAACCGTTTATTCGATCAAACGGTTCATTCCTGTAGGATCAAACGGTTCGTTCGTGTAGGATCATTCATGTAGGATCATTCATGTAGGATCCAACGGTTCATTCATGTAGGATCATTCATGTAGGATCCAACGGTTCATTCGTATAGGATCCAACGGTTCATTCCTGTAGGACTAAACGGTTCATTCATGTGGGATTAAATGGATCATTCATGTAGGATCAAACCGTTCATCTATAGGATCCAACGAATCATTCATGTAGGATCAAACCGTTCATCCATATAGGATCCAACGGTTCATCCATATAGGATCCAACAGTTCATTCATGTAGATCCAACGGTTTGTTCATATGGATCCAACGGTTTGTTCAACAGGATCCAACGGTTCATTCATGTAGGATCAAATAGACACTAATCTTACGAATGCGCAAATCAGTTTAAGATTTCTGTTTATTAGCTTGCTTGCTTGCTTTTATGTGTCAAAGTCAGTCAAAATTTTATTTCAAGATGGTACATTGAGTAAGCACTAAATTTTTTTTTTCATCAAGCCATCTATCTAGAATTTTTTTTTAAAAAACCCCAACTAAACAAAAAATAGACGAACAAACTAACAAAAATAAAACAGCAAATGTGTGTGTGTGTGTGCATGCGTGCGTGCGTGCGGGCGGGCGGGCCAGGCGCGTGTGCATGCGTGCGTGCATGCATGTGTGTTTAATGTATATTTCTTACATTCTGAAATAAATACAGATTTTGAGAATTTTTCACTTTAGTGCCAATGTTGTTCAGAATTATTTGGATGTGATGGTGTTGGATGTGGACTGATTCCTTCCTTCCTTCCTTCCTTTCCTTCCTTCCTCCTCCTTCCTCCTTCCTTCCTTCCTTCCTCCTCCTTCCTTCCTTCCTTCCTTCTCCTTCCTTCCTTCCTCCTTCCTTCCTCTTCTTCCTTCCTTCCTTCCTTCCTTCCTTCCTTCCTTCCTTCCTTCCTTCCTTCTTCCCCCAGCTGGTGGCCTTCATACCCACCTGGGCTCTGGGTGTCTGCCTGTTCGCGCTGGTCGCCTGGCTGCTGCCCAGCTGGAGGTACCTGCACTTCGGCGCCGCCATCCTGGGGTCCCCTTCCTCCTCACCTGGTTGTGAGTCAGGCGTCCGCAATCTGTCTTCAGATTATGGATTTTATGCTTTGAAAAAAAACTAACGTTGATGGCCCTGGAAGTAGTTTTTTGTGGTGGTTGTGGTATGTAGCTAGTAGTCGTAGCAGTAGAAGTAAAGGTGGTTGTTGTTGTTGGTGGTGGTGGTGGTGGTGGTGGGGTGTTAGTGGTGGTGGTAGCTATTTTGATTGTCAGTATCAGGGTAGAAAAAGCAGCATTAGTACCAGCAATAGCATCGTGATAGTAGAAGTAGCAGCAGGAGCAGCAGCAACAGCAGCAGCAGCAGCAGCAGCAGCAGCAGTAGTAGTAGTAGTAGTAGTAGTAGTAGTAGTAGTAGTAGTAGTAGTAGTAGTAGTGTAGGAGGAGGAGGAGGAGTAGTAGTAGTAGTTAGTAGTAGTAGTAGTAGTAGTAGTAGTAGTAGTAGTAGTAGTAGTAGTAGTAGTAGTAGTAGTAGTAGTAGTCCTTGTTGTTGTAGCTGGAGTAGTGATGGTGGTATCTTAAACCATACATTCGTTCTTGAAGTTGGAACGCGGCTACCATCATGGCGGGCAAACGGACACAGACACACAATCTCACCACTGGCGAACCTAGGAGCTGTAGCAGACGAACAAAAAGGGAAAAAAGAAGAAAAGAATGCATGAACAAACACACAAAGAACCAGCAGACAGACAGACAAACAAACAAACGAGCAAGACATCAGGAAATAATGGGTGTTGAGATATATCCAGCTAGGAAAACCTACAGAGGCACATTATTACGGATATTTGAAACGGCAGGTGTATGTGTACCCGTACACAGACGTACACCTGCGTCTGCGATTCTATACACACGCGTGCGCGTGCGCGCGCGCGAACGCACACAAATACACACACACACACACACACACACACACACACACACACACACACACACACACACACACACACACACACACACACACACACACACACACACCACCCACCATCAACCACCCCACCCGATCTCTGGTCTATTTCTATTAAATGTCAAGGAAAAACAAAAGGTGCCGCCTAGCTGATGATCAAAGCAGACAGAGCTGCTGGTATTAAAGAACACTTTGGCGGTTTCAAAAATAGGATTTTTATCAACCTGCCCCCCCCCCCCCCCCCCCCCACACACTTTTCCAGCAAAGAAAAGCAAAAACAACAAACAAACAAAAACCAAAAAAACACAACCAATCAAATTCATCACGTTATTGCAAATCTCCATTATAACTTTAATCTATTTTAATTGTCAAATTTTTTTTGCATGATGAAATCTCTTCAATATTTTTAAATTAGAGAGTTCAGATTTTTTAATTGGCATGAATTGAAATCTGCTTCGAATATTGTTTGAAAAAGAGGAGAGATATTACACGAATATTTATAAGATACTTTCAGAAACAGAATGTCGCTTTTATTATACAATAACTGTTGAAAAAGAAGTAATCATCATTAACTCAGTTCTACAGATGTATTGGATATAGAAACCACCTTTTAAAGAATCAGGTTTTTGTTTTTTGTTTTGTAGGGAGTGTGTGTGTGTGTGTGTGTGTGTGTGTGTGTGTGTGTGTGTGTGTGTGTGTGTGTGGTGTGTGTGTGTGTGTGTGTGTGTGTGTGTGTGTGTGTGTGTGTGTGTGTGTGTGTGTGAATGTCAGTGTCCCTCTACTCTGCCCTGTCTGTCTCTGTCTGTGTCATACCGGAGAGTGCCTGCTGGCTGGCCACTCAAAGTTAGTGTCGGTGACCCTCTCCTCTGCTCTGTCTCTGTCATCAGTGTCATGTCAGTGATCACTCTACTTACCCGCCCTGTCTCTCTGCCCGGACTGTGTCTCTACAGGGTAGTGCTTACTCATTATCCTCGAAATAAAAGAATTGCACTGTCTCTCTATCAGTGTCCCTCTACTCTAGTCTATCAGTGTTAGTGTCCCTATCCTATGCCATGTCTCTCTCTCTCTCTGTCAGTGTCAGTGCCCCTTTCCTCTGTGTCAGTGTCAGTGACACTCTCCCCTGTCAGTGTCTCTGTCATTGTCAGTGTCAGTGCCCCTCTCCTCTGTGTCAGTGTCAGTGCCCCTCTCCTCTGTGTCAGTGTCAGTGCCCCTCTCCTCTGTGTCAGTGTCAGTGCCCCTCTCCTCTGTGTCAGTGTCAGTGCCCCTCTCCTCTGTGTCAGTGTCAGTGCCCCTCTCCTCTGTGTCAGTGTCAGTGCCCCTCTCCTCTGTGTCGTGTCAGTGTCAGTGCCCCTCTCCCTGTGTCTGTGTCAGTGCCCCTCTCCTCTGTGTCTGTGTCAGTGTCCCCTCTCCTCTGTGTCAGTGTCAGTGCCCCTCTCCCCTGTCTGTCTGTGTCAGTGCCCCTCTCCTCTGTTCAGTGTCAGTGCCCCTCTCCTCTGTGTCAGTGTCAGTGCCCCTCTCCCCTGTCTGTCTGTGTCAGTGACCCTCTCCTCTTTCTCTCTCTCTCTGTCAGTGTCAGTGCCCCTCTCCCCTCTCTGTGTCTGTGTCAGTGTCAGTGCCCCTCTCCCCTCTCTGTGTCTGTGTCAGTGACCCTCTCCTCTTTCTCTCTCTCTCTGTCAGTGTCAGTGACCCTCTCCCCTCTCTGTCTGTGTCAGTGTCAGTGCCCTCTCCCCTCTCTGTGTCTGTGTCAGTGACCCTCTCCTCTTTCTCTCTCTCTCTGTCAGTGTCAGTGACCCTCTCCCTCTTCTCTCGTGCTCTCTGTGTCAGTGTCAGTGACCCTTCCCCTCTCTCTTGTCATCTGACCCTCTCCTCTCTGTGTCTGTGTCAGTGTCAGTGACCCTCTCCCCTCTCTGTGTCTGTGTCAGTGTCAGTGACCCTCTCCCCTCTCTGTGTCTGTGTCAGTGTCAGTGACCCTCTCCCCTCTCTGTGTCTGTGTCAGTGTCAGTGACCCTCTCCCCTCTCTGTGTCTGTGTCAGTGTCAGTGACCCTCTCCCCTCTCTGTGTCTGTGTCAGTGTCAGTGCCCCTCTCCCCCCTGTCTGTGTCAGTGTCATCCCGAGAGTGCCGCTGCTGGCCACCAAGGCCGACTGCAGAGGCGGAGGCGTGCTGCATCACGTGGCCCGGGTCACAGACGCCCCCCCGCCCCCCAACGCCATGCCCGCCCTGCAACAGGTGGCGCTGCAGGAGCAGAAAGCGGGTCAAGGTCAAGGTCAACAGAGTCGCCGCTACAACCATCTGGACGTGTACAGAGGATGGACCATGGCCCGCACCACGCTCATCCCCTAACTTCATCTGGTGTGTGCGCTTTGGAAGACAGAGCGTCTCCTTCTGTTGTGTGTCTGTCTCTGTCTCTGACTCTCTGTGTCTGTATCTGTCTATGTCTGTGTCTGTCTCTGTCTCTCTCTCTGTGTCTGTCTGTATGTCTCTGTCTCTCTTGTCTCTCTTTGTGTTTGTGTCTGTCTTCTGCCTCTCTATTCTTCTCTCTCTCTCTCACCCCCTTCTCTCTCTCTGGGTCTGTCTGTCTCTGTCTCTCTCTCGACCCCCCCTCCCCCCGCCACCTCTCTCTCACCCCCCTCTTTCTCCATCTCTCTCTCACTCCCCCCCCCCTCTCTCTCTCTCTTACCACCCCCCCCCCCCTCTCTCTCTCTCCCCCCACCCACCCCCATCTCGAAATATTAAAAGCCATTATAGATGTGGATTGCTTCAGCATTTCAAAACGAGTCAAGTAGTCAAGTCAAGTCAAGTCAAGTTGTCAAATTAAACCAAGTCACGTCAAACAGTCAAGTCAGTTCAAGTCAAGTAGCCAAGTAGTTAAGTCAAGTCGTCACATCAAATCAAATCAAACCAAGTGAAGGCTCTCTATTGATGAATTCAGTGATGTTCAACAGGTTTGTAATGGCTTTCTCTTACGACAGGATCTATCTCACTGGGGTCAAGATAAGTGGTCAATTTATGTCAAGTCATGTAGTCAAATCAAATCAAATCAAATCAAGTCAAAGGTACTTTATTGATGAATTCAATGCTGCTGACCAGGTTCGCGATGGCTTTCGCTTACTACGGCATCTCTTTCGGAGTCAGCGCCCTGAGCGGGAACCTGTACTTCAACATCTTCCTCATGAGCATCGTGGAGCTGCCCTCCAACCTGGTCTCCGTGTACCTCGCCAACAGGTCTGACGCAGGCCCTGCTCTCTGTCTGTCCGTCCGTCTGTCTGTCTGTCTGTCCGTCTGTCTGGCTGGCTGTGTTCGTCTGTCTGTCTGTCTGTCTGTCCGTCTGTCTGGCTGGCTGTGTTCGTCTGTCTGTCTGTCTGTCTGTCTCTCGTCTGTCTGTGCTGTCTGTCTGTCCGTCTGTCTGTCTTTCTGTCTGTCTGTCTGTCTGTCCGTCTGTCTGTCTGTCTGTCCGTCTGTCTGGCTGGCTGTGTTCGTCTGTGCTTGTCTGGCTGATCTGTCTTTCTGCCTGTCTGTCTACCAATCTATCTAGCTGGCCGTGTCTGTCTGTCTTTCTGCCTGTCTGTCTGTCTGGCTGGCTGGCTGCTGGCTGGCTGGCTGGCTGACTGGCTGTCTGGTTGGCTGGCTGTGTTCGTCTGTGCTTGTCTGGCTGTTTCTGTCTTTCTGCCTGTCTGTCTACCTATCTGTCTTGCTGGCTGACTGGCTGGCTGTGTTGGTCTGTCTGTCTGTCTGTTTATCTTTCTGCATGTCTGTCTCTGGCTGTGTTCGTATATGCTTGTCTATCTGTGTCTGTCTGTCTTTCTGCCTGTCTTTCTCTCTGGCTGGCTGGCTGTGTTCGTCTGTGCTTGTTTTGTCTGCCTGCTTGGTTCGGAATGTCGGCCTACCTCTGTATCTTTCCTGCCTGCCTGTCTGTCGTCATGAATGTCGTGTGACTCCCAACTTGGCTTCTGTTTTCCTTGCCAGCAGGTCTTCACTTTTCTCTGTCTGTCTGTCTGTCTGTCTATCTGTCTGGCTGTCTATCTTTCTGGCTGTCTAGCTGGCTGCTGGCTGGCTGGTTGGCTGGTTTTTGTCTGTCTGCCTGTCTGTCTGCCTGACTGTCTGTCTGTCTGCTGGGCTGTCTGGCTGTCTGGCTGGCTGGCTGGCTGGCTGTGTTCATCTGTGCTTGTCTGCCTGTGTCTAGGATTTTAAAAATATTTTATACACTTCCTGCAACTGTGTGCAAAGTTGTTGTTTTCCTAAACATAAATGAAGTTTTCTGTTACCTCTTGCTGCAAAGAAAGAGGGGTAACTGTAACTACTTTGAATTAGATAGCCAGAGTTCCCCTCCTTGTGATCCACCTCCCAAACCAACCAATCAGACGATCTGTCTCGAAAAACAACCAATAAGACGGACATGTCTAGTAAACTAACCAATCAGATGATCTGTCTGGCGAATAGACCAATCAGATGGGCTGTCTCGCAGGCCAGCCCAGCCAATCAGAAGGCATGTCACTCACTGCACAAGACAAAGTAACCCTGACATGCACAGGATCCTGGTTGCTAGTCTCATCCAAATAACTTTTAGGCTGTTTATGTGTGAACTCCAGGCAAAGGGGGGGAGGGGGGGGGGAGAGGGGGATCCTCTGGGATGGACACCTCAGGGCAGACTCGAACTCGCGTAGGTGAACGCTTGTAGCTGAGTGGTTGATTCAGTCAACTCTGAGCCCGTTTGATCAGACAGCTCAGTTAGATTCAGATTCAAACCAAAAGATAGTAAAACGTTCATGATATGACAGACAATAATATTTTTTGCCGTTGGAGTGTTCGACAAAAAAGAAAGAAGAGAACAACCCACATCCTTGAGGATACGAACCCATGTGTCTAACCACAGAATGTTTCCTTTCATGTGTGTCCTGATGGATGCAAAAGTAGGGAGGCCTAAGAGGTGTCCTTTACTTTTACCTGTAGTCCGGTGGAACATGGGGGCACCATTGAATATTTTAGCAACCAACTTCCTCCACTCCCAGCGGTCCTCTACTTTCCGTAGCCAATCCCTCCACTCAAGGCCAGTCCACTCTCAGATGATGTCTTCTCATCGTTTCCTCTGTCTGCCTCTTCATCTCCCTCCTTGTACTGTTCCATGTAGGACAGTGTTGGCCAGTCTAGATGTTTACCTTCATTTTTTCCCTTTTTTCAGACTAGGCCGACGTTGGACGTGCATGATATTCTATGGTCTGTGTGCGCTGTTCGGGTTTGCTATCCTCGCTGTCAACAAAACAGGTGTGTGTGTGTGTGTGTGTGTGGTGTGTGTGTGTGTGTGTGTGTGTGTGTGTGTGTGTGTGTGTGTGTGTGTGTGTGTGTGGTGAGTGTGTGCGCTCGCGCGTGTGTGTGTGTGCATGTGCCGCGCGCATTTATTTGTTTATTTATTTGTTTATTTAGTCTTTTATATCGAGGATAATGGAATGAGCACTGATATGCATTTTTACATCTAGTCCCCGTGTGTATGCAGTTTTGTAAGTCTTGTCATCTGTTCCCACCGGCACACGATGGCCTATTCTTACGAAAAGCGGAACAGGGTTTAACGTGTGCGCAAGACGTTTTGCCTACGTTCGTACACGGGGCCTCGGTTTATAGTCTCATCCGAAGGACTTTTGGGGAGAGTGGAGTCAGCACTAATGTTAACTCAAGGGAAAAAATCCTCTCGAACGAAAATCGAACCCGGGTCTTCAAATTGTGAGCGCAATATTCTGACACTAGGCTATCCCGTCCCGTGCGTGTGTGCGTGCGTGCGTGCGTGCGTGTGCGTGTGTGTGTGTGTGTGTGTGTGTGTGTGTGTGTGTGTGTGTGTGCGTGCGTGCGTGCGTGCGTGCGTGTGTGCTGTGTGTGTGTGTGTGTGTGTGTGTGGTGTGTGTGTGTGCGTGTGTGTGTGCGTGTGTGTGCGTGTGCGTGTGCGTGTGCGTGTATGTGCGCGCGCGCGTGCGTGCGTGCGTATATGCGTCAAAGTCAAAGTCAAAGTCATTTTTTTTAATTTTCTTTTCATCAAGCTCAATCCAGGAAAATAAACCAAAAATGAAAAAAAAATAAGGCCTAAGACTCGTGTGTGTGTGTGTGTGTGTGTGTGTGTGTGTGTGTGTGTGTGTTGTGTGTGTGTGTGTGTGTGTGGTGTGTGTGTGTGTGGTGATGCGTGCGTGGTGTTGTGATGTTGTTGTGTGGTGTGTGTGTGTGTGTGTGTGTGCGTGTGCGTGTATGTGCGTGCGCGCGCGTGCGTGCGTATATGCGTGCGTGCGTGCGTGCTTGTGTGTGCGCGCACGCGTACGTGCGAGTGTGTAAGCGTGCGTGCGTGTACGCATGTGTCTGTGTGTGTGCGTGCGCGTGTGTGTGCACAGTGGCAGAAGACAAACGCGGACTGGCCACAGTGGTGCTGGCGTTAGGCACCAAGCTGTCTGTCTCCTCCGCCTGGCTGTCTGTCAGTGTGCTGACGTCAGAACACTACCCTACCGTCATCAGGTACCTCTGTCTGTCTGTCTGTCTGCCTGTCTCCTCGGCCTGGCTGTCTGTCTGTTTGTCTCCTCTGTCTGTCTGTGTCTCTGTCTGTCTTTCTCTTCTGTCTGTCTGTCTGTCTGTCTGTCTCCTCTGTCAGTCTCCTCTGTCTGTTTGTCTGTCTGTGTCTCTGTGTCTGTCTCCTCTGTCTGTGTCTCTGTGTCTGTCTCCTCTGTCTGTCTGTGTGTCTGTCTCCTCTGTCTGCCTGTGTGTCTGTCTCCTCTGTCTGTCTGTGTGTTTGTCTCCTCTGTCTGTCTGTGTTCTGTCCCCTCTGTCTGTCTGTGTGTCTGTCTCCTCTGTCTGTGTGTCTGTCTCCTCTGTCTGCCTGTGTGTCTGTCTCCTCTGTCTGCCTGTGTGTCTGTCTCCTCTGTCTGCCTGTGTGTCTGTCTCCTCTGTCTGTCTCTGTGTCTGTCTCCTCTGTCTGTCTGTGTGTCTGTCTCCTCTGTCTGTCTGTGTGTCTGTCTCCTCTGTCTGTCTGTCTGTGTGTTTGTCTCCTCTGTCTGTCTGTCTGTCTCTCAGTGTGTTGACGTCAGAACATTACCTACCGTCATCAGGTCTGTCTGTCTGTCTGTTTATCTGTCTGTCTGTGTATCTGTCTGTCTGTTGGTCTTCAATTTATGTCTGTTCACATAAAAGTGATATTAGACCAAAAAAAAAAACTAAAAAAAAACACCCAAACTATGGCATGGACCCATCTAAAAGTGTGCACATTTAGTGTGGAAGCATGTATGAAAGCGTGTACAGCCAAGGATGTATTTGGATCAGTGTGTGTGTGTGTGTGTGTGTGTGTGTGGTGTGTGTGTGTGTGTGTTGTGTGTGTGTGTGTGTTGTGTGTGCACGCGCGCGTATGTGAGCGTGCGTGAGTATATATGCGGACATGCACTTGTGAGTGTGTGTGTGCGTCTGTCTGTGTATCGTCTGTCTGTCTCCTCTGTTTGTTTGTCTGTCTGTTCCTCTGTCTGTTTGTCTGTCTGTCTGTCTGTCTGTATGTCTGTCTCTGTCTCGGTTCTCTGTCTCGGTCTCTCTCTCTCTGTCTCGGTCTCTCGTCTCTCGGTCTTCTCTCTCTCTCTCTCTCTCTCTCTCTCTCTCTCTCTCTCTCTCTCTCTCTCTCTCTCTCTCTCGCTGGCATTGATGTAAGCAGAATGTCAAGGATTAAACGGTCGATATGCTTTCAAACAATTTTCTCATATTGAGGTGATCTTCATCCTCAACAAGCTTTCACCATAACCGCAATAACTCTCCATCAAAGGAGGACTATACTGAAAAACAAAAATTCTCTGGAGTTGGAATACGGCTGCCAATATACCGAGGTACTTGAAAACAGTCACACACGCAAACTTGCCATCCAGGGTGTACACAAGTGATTCTCAAGTGTAATGAGCGAGACACAAGTGCAGTTTGTGGAAGACCCCCCCCCCCCCCATCTGTCTCACTGTGGAACGCCCAACAAGAACAAACATTACAAGAATGACCCAGCACAGTGCAAGTGTAGGCCGGTCCTCTACAGGTCAGTGGCCTCATGGCAGCCTCTGACATTTTCTCTTGAGGAAAAGCTGTCCCCTATATTCCATTTTCTATCGTGGCTAACTGTCGTATTTTGTGTTGTGTACCACTTTATGTCACAGTAGATTTCTCTGCGTGAAATTCGGGCTGCTCTCCCCGGGGAGAGCGCGTCGCCACAAGTGCAGCGCCTAACCATATTTTTTTTTCTTTTTCCTATATAAAACTATTTATTTCCCTATCAGAGTGGAAGGTTTCTACAGAATTTTGCTAGGGTCAACACTCTTGTTGCCGTGGGTTCTTTTACGTGCGTTAAATAGTGATGTGTAACACACAGGACCTCGGGTTCATTGTCTCATTCGAAAGACTTGTGCCCAGACCACCACTCAGGGTCTAATGGATAGGGGAGAAGTTTTGGGTCCAAACTGGGTACGAACCTCCGCACACTCCCACCCGCACTTTTTGCTTTCTAGGCAAGGCGCGTTACCACCTAGACCTTCTTTATTAGATGTGACATAATACTTTTTGCAGAAACCTGGGGTACGGGGCTTCCAACACGATGGCTCGTGTGGGTGGAATTTTGGCTCCTCTGCTGTTAAACATGGTGAGTTTGTTTTATCTCCTTTTATGTAGTATGCTTATGAAATGATATTCAGGTGTTTTTTTTTTATTATGTTTCTTTTCTTTCTTTCTGCGTTCTTGGTCGTCACCCCCTGCTTTTTTTTCCAAGAAAGACTCAAAATAATAACAATTCTCTCCAAAACTGAAGTTGGATGCGCTGGGCCTGACTTGTCAGGCGCTTAACGGCAGTGCAATGTATTTTCGCCCATATGACAAGCAACAGTAGTTGCTGTCTGAGCGTTCGACGACGACAACAACGACAACAACGACGACGACGACGACGAAGACGAAGACGACGACGACGAAGACGAAGAAGAAGAAGAAGAAGAAGAAGAAGAAGAAGAAGAAGAAGAAGAAGAAGAAGAAGAACAACAACAACAACAACAACAACAACAACAACAAGAATAAAAGAACAAGAAGAACAAGAACAAGAACAAGAACAAGATGATGATGATGATGATGATGATGATGATGATGATGATGATGATGATGATGATGATGATGATGATGATGATGAACTGTAGCTTCCCGTGTGGTTCACATGGAATATCTTGATTACCTTCAGTGTTTCAATTCCTAACTAAACATTATGGGATATATCATGGAGGCTATTGTATTCGGTCTATTGCTTCCACTCTTATCCAACTATTATGTGCTGGTTGTTATACTTAGTCCTCCATTGCTTTTGTTATCCTTCAGTTGTATTCTCTTTTTTAACCTCTGTGCTGGTTGTTATTCTTAGTCCTCCATTTCTTTTGTTATCTTTCTGTTGTATTCTCTTATTAACCCAACGTACCACGGTCTGATTATAAAATACTGTGTCTGTTAATGGGGGGGGGGGGGGGGGGGGGGGATGAAACTTGGAAACCCCTTCACATTGAAAAAGCCAGGCGTGTAGTAGTGGTGGTGGTGGTTGGGGGGTGGGGGGTGGAGAGGTGGGCTCTCTACCCCCCCCCCCCATCCCCCCACCCCCCCACCACCACACGCCTGGCTATTTCAACGTGAAGGGGTTTCCAAGTTTTGACTAATGGTCTTGCTTGAGAAATGGATACTCAGGTAAGTAATGTTAGCATAATGCCTTGTAGGTTATTCAACACTTGGCGTCCTGTAGTGTCTCTAGTTCGGTACTGACACGAGTGAGGCTGTAAGAGTAGTGTAGAATTATCATGGTAAAGGTTTGTTTGGCAGCGCGTGTTATCTCCCCCTGACTTCCCCAATTTACTCTTGCTTGTGGTGTAATTCTAGAAGTTTACGATTTACTGTTACATTGCGAGTGTGGGAACAGAAAATATACACTCAAAGGTTTGTCAGTGCATTCATTTCGAGTTTGAAAAGGTCAAGAATGTGTGAAATCCATTTTGGGATAACGTTTCACTTCTACCACAATAACTATTAGCACCTTAATTTAACATTGCATATAATATATTTTATGAATTGGTTATACCTTGTGCTAATCTAATAATAATAAAAAAAATTCTGTGTACGTGTAAACCAACTATCAGCACTCGTTTCAATTTGATTTTGTGTTGCTTCTTCCCCCCCCCCCCCCCCCCCCCCCCCCCCACAAGTCTTCTTTTGAAAGAGAAACTTTGAACATTTTTTGATTATTTGTATGTAACGGTGAGGTGTGCTAATATGCATTGCTGGAAAAAAACAAACAGTACAGAGTGGAAGCTTCTTGAAAATCTTAAATCTTATATATAGTTCACTCCCTCACAACTCTTACTCATACATTCACTCTTTTACTGAATGACTTACGTACTTAATGATGTTTTTGCCTGCTTGAACAAAAATGAAATAACTCAAGGGGTTTTGTGATAACATCATTTTGAAGAATATCTTTTAACCAGGCTTCCCCATTGCCTGTGTGTGTGTGTGTGGAGAGAGAGAGAGAGAGAGAGAGAGAGAGAGAGAGAGAGAGAGAGAGAGAGAGAGAGAGAGAGAGAGAGAGAGAGAGAGAGAGAGAGAGAGAGAGAGAGAGAGAGATACACGTAGATACATACATAGGGCCAACATACATAAATATATGAACAAATCAATAAACCATCTCTTTCTCCTTATTGTTTTTCAAGAGTGAGAGCAGAGTCACACAGTCACAGTGTGTGTTGTGCAGGACACAGACAGTGAAGTGGTGCGTGCCTATGTCATCATCACAGTGTATGTTGTGCAGGACACAGACAGTGAAGTGGTGCGTGCCTATGTCATCATCACAGTCAGTGTGTGTTGTGCAGGACACAGACAGTGAAGTGGTGCGTGCCTATGTCATCATCACAGTCAGTGTGTGTTGTGCAGGACACAGACAGTGAAGTGGTGCGTGCCTATGTCATCATCACAGTGTGTGTTGTGCAGGACACAGACAGTGAAGTGGTGCGTGCCTATGTCATATCACCGTCAGTGTGTGTTGTGCAGGACACAGACAGTGAAGTGGTGCGTGCCTATGTCGTCATCACAGTCAGTGTGTGTTGTGCAGGACACAGACAGTGAAGTGGTGTGTGCCTATGTCATCATCACAGTCAGTGTGTGTTGTGCAGGACACAGACAGTGAAGTGGTGTGTGCCTTTGTCATCATCACAGTCAGTGTGTGTTGTGCAGGACACAGACAGTGAAGTGGAGCGTGCCTATGTCATCATCACAGTCAGTGTGTGTTGTGCAGGACACAGACAGTGAAGTGGTGCGTGCCTATGTCATCATCACAGTGTGTGTTGTGCATGACACAGACAGTGAAGTGGTGCGTGCCTATGTCATATCACCGTCAGTGTGTGTTGTGCAGGACACAGACAGTGAAGTGGTGCGTGCCTATGTCGTCATCACAGTCAGTGTGTGTTGTGCAGGACACAGACAGTGAAGTGGTGCGTGCCTATGTCATCATCACAGTCAGTGTGTGTTGTGCAGGACACAGACAGTGAAGTGGTGCGTGCCTATGTCATCATCACAGTCAGTGTGTGTTGTGCAGGACACAGACAGTGAAGTGGTGCGTGCCTATGTCATCATCGGCTCTCTCACCGTGGCCTGCAGCTTTGGCTCCCTGCTGCTGCGAGAAACCAAGGGGATCATCCTCCAAGACTCCATCGCCCCTGACGACAAGGTCGAGGACATCAATGGTGTCAAGGACGCAATAGAAAGTGTCAAGGACGCAAACAATGTCAAGGACAATATTCAGGGTGAAGGTCAGAACCATGCAACCGGAAGAGCGAAGGCGACAGTCTGGACAGTGGAGTCGTGAAAGAGGGTAGAAGTGAGAAAGAAGGGTTTTGCTGTTCCTCTGTGTGTATCTCCTTTAAAACTGATGATGACTGTACATATAACACAATTGTGATGTTATTCCTTAAAGTACTTAACCCTGTACTCCTGCATGTGTAGTGCATTACACACACACACACACACACACACACACACACACACACACACACACACACACACACACACACCACCACCACCACCACCACCAACACCACACACACCCCACACACAACACAACACAACACAACACAACACACACACACACACACACACACACACACACACACACACACACACACACACACACACACACAGCGTTTAACAGATTTCTTTACAAGCTTTCACGAACTTGTGGTTGATCTGGACGACACTCAGCATAATGATGATACCAAGTTTGCCTGGAGTAGTCTGCAGCAGGTGTCATTAGCAGTGTCATTAGGCAGACACGGAGTTATTACTTACCTCCCATACCTTAATTAATGCCAAGTCGTGTGTTCAGATTTTGTCATGCTATGTTTAAACACTCTTCATTAATCAGAAAAGCATAATAATGACAATATTTATCATTATATCAAGTAACCCGTAGGCATGCAACTGACACTACACGTCATTTAGCTTTAGAATGACGCATTAGGGTCTTTTAGAGTACAAATTGACGTATGTTTCTTAAAATGACATCTTGTAGGAACTGGCACGCTGGCTCACTTCCATGGCTTGGCTTTGTACATGGACAGGTAACGGTGTATGTGGTAGTAGGGGAGCAAGGCGCAGGCTGCACGTCAGAGACCTCAGCAAGGCGTCAGAGACCTCAGCAAGGCGTCAGAGACCTCAGCTTCTCTAGGGGCCAGTATGTTGAGGGCGGCGCCCATCTCCTCTCCTTCGCTGTTTTCCCTTCCCTGACCCTAAAGAGGGCAGGTACCCATTTACACCTGTGTGAATTGGGGAACTGTACTGAAGCCAAGGCGGGCAAAATATTAACGGTAACCCATCCAACTGGTAACCACGCTCGTCGCTGCTTAACATTGGCTGGGGGAAGGCGAGCGCTCTGACCACTGAGCTATCCCGTCCCCTACATTGTACATGTAGTATGTATGTTTTTTATGTGTACATGGTGATATGTTTTGTGTTCAAAAGAAGACTGTTCATAGTTTCACGAGAGTGTAGTCATATAATAGTCAAGAGTCCTATAAGCAAAATATGCTGGTTTCCATTGACAGTAAGCTGTGCACACATTTACACATAGGCGACTTAACTTTAGGACTTGTTGTTTTATATAAGATTGTCAGTAGGAAAAAGACTGCTATGTCAAACAGCAGAAAATTATTGTCACCTTTCTTCAAGAAATTAGAGCTGATCTACAGCCTGGCCATTGTACATTAGACACTCTGCAGCTGAGAAATGAAAACTGTAAACATGTAAAAAGGTAGGCCTAAAGGTAAATGTGTCCCGTTACCTATGAGGTCGTAGGGGAGGGAGGCACCAGAGACATCAGCATCTCTAGGGGCCAGCATATTGAAGGTGGCGCCCATCTCCTCTCCCTCGCTGCTTTACCTTCCCTGACCCACAACATGCAAGCAAAAACTAAAGAGTGTGGTAGGTGATAATGGTGAAGAAACAAAACATGCACCTTGTTCGCACTGATTATTATAGGCTTTTTATCTATTTATTTATTTTACACTTTTAGCCATCTATCCAATGCAGTCGAGCCAGAACCAGATCTTTGACAAAGATTGATCGGCCGTTGCCTCTATCTAAACAACGATTTCTTTTTATTTTGGGTTTTTGTTCAATGTCATTCTCATCATTCTTGCTGTGCCTATGTTCCTTGTAGTGTGTAACTT
>CM060329.1:58310948-58330948 GCA_030674155.1 Stramonita haemastoma
TACATCAAGTTGAAAAGATACTAAACAATAAAGAGAGAGAGAGAGAGAGAGAGAGAGAGAGAGAGAGAGAGAGAGAGAGAGAGAGAGAGAGAGAGAGAGAGAGAGAGAGAGAGAGAGAGAGAGAGAGAGAGAGAGACTTACAGAGTGACAAGAGACAGTGTGTGCGTGTATGCGTACCTACATGTAGGTATGTGTGTGTTGGGGGTGCATGCGTGTGTGTGTGTTGTGTGTGTGTGTGTTGTGTGTGTGTGTGTGTTGTGTGTGTGTGTGTGTGTGTGTGCGGTGCATGCTTGTGTGTGTGCATGCGCGCGCACGCACGCACGCGTGTCTAGTTTTTGCTGCGGACAGCCAGTGAGGAATGAAATGTCACCTTTGCCTTCTTGTCTGCTGTACGGTTTACAGGCGAGGCTGAAACCAGTGCAGTGGAGTCAGTGCTAGGCTAGCCTAGTGCTGTGTATGCCAGTTTATAGGCCAGATCACTGGCCAGTCAGGTGTAGGCTACGTCACGGGAGATCGGGAGCAGCTGTTGAAGCGACGTGGAAGGCAGAGAGAAAGAACGTTGTGCAGAGAACGGAATGAAAATTAATGAATGGCTTTTTCCTATAGGCCTAGACATCACGACAATTAAGCCTATCTTTTCTTTTCGATGAAGGGAGAAGAAGGGGGGGGGGGGGGGGGGGGGACGTTTAAGGAACTGTGTGAAACAGTTTGTCGTAGTTTTTTGGACAGAAATTCAGAAGTGTTGATTTATTAGAGTACATTTGATAGAACTGAAATCTAGCGCAGATGTAGCCTACTAGTATTTTGAAAAACTCCAAAAATAAGCCTACACAAGTTCACACACACACACACACACACACACACACACACACACACACACACACACACACACACACACACACACACACACAAAAGACTAGAACAAAGCCCAACTAAGATTGGAATGTTATGCTTAAGGCCCACAGTGCCAATACAATCGCAACAACAAAAACGAATTTTATGCAGCACATAGATCTAGATTCTAGCAGATTTAGCCACTAACCTTTGGTGTGGTCGCCTCTAATTTTCACTTCAGATCAAGAGTAAAATAGGCCCTAGCCGTTTAAAAATCAAAATCTCAATTTATCTAGATCAAAACAAACTATTCTTAAGGGTCAGGTTTCTTCTAATCATTGTGGCGATCTCACCAGACAGATGATACCTACCTAGTCTCTCAAGGAAATGTCGCCGGATTAAGTGTTATCTGTCGGTGCAGATCCACTGGCCGCTGCATTCAGTGACACTGACAGGGGATCCTTCTCCGTGTGTTCCAGCCTTCCTTGGACCCTCTGACTTCATGGATTCTCATGCCACAGGATTCGGTGATGTTGCCAGTGAGACAAGCTGGTGCACTGGTCTGCCCCTTTTTTCCTTTTCGCCTCAGCTTTGCCTTGAAAGATAATTCAAAGTCTCTTGGTTTTGGTGTGCATGGTCTTCAATCAGCATTTTTTTTTTTTCACTTCGGCTTTCTTGCCGTTCCTAATTCGTGCAGTACACTTCCATTTGTTATTATCTGGCCAACTGACCATGAGAAGCCTTCTACATAAAACACATGTCAGATGCTTCAATTTTATTGTAATCTTTTAGGCCCTAGCCCTAGGTGTCCAGGATTTGCAGCTAGATCTATAACCAAAAACAAACAACAGCAAAAACCATGACAGGCCGTTGGCTAGGTCTAGACTACTGGGCGTGTCAATATGTTCGTCTTCAGATAGGCCTAGCCTAGTGAGGAATGCTGCAATCTTATTGGCTAACACAAAGCAGGGTTTCATATCCGGAATTGAAAGGGCTGTCACTGTAGACAAGCCTAATGCTTTCAGGGGGAACGCGATAGCCTAGTGGTCAGAACATTGCGCTCGCAATTTGACGACCCGGGTTCGATTCCCGTTCGAGGGGATTTTTCCCCTGGAGTTAACATCAGTGCTGACTCCACTCTCCCCAAAAGTCCTTCAGATGAGACTAGTTATAAACCGAGGCTCCGTGTGCGAACGCACGCAGAACTTCTTGCGCACATGTTAAATCCTGTTCCGCTTTTCGTAAGAGTAGGCCATTGTGTGCCGGTGGGAACAGATGACAAGATTTACAAAACTGTATGCCCACAGGAACTGGATGAAAAAAATAACACCAGTCCATCATCCTCGATATAAAAGAATAGAATAAAAAGAATAAACAATAACCACAAAAAAAAGAAAGAATGTATCTTCTTAAAGTTGAAGTGCATGTTGATGTAGATGCTAGGAAGGTGACATGCTTACTTTTGGTTCCTTTTTTTTTTTTTTTTTTTAAATATACCCACCCCAATGGACTTCCACTTCTTCATTCAAATAGGCTAACCGTGCACAAGGTAAGAATGACTGGCGTCAGTGTGTTCATGACTGGAGATTGGGAGGTTAGATCTGCCTCTCTAAGGAGCTGCAGTGCCGACCGACGATGCTTGTAATCCACTTCTGTTGAAGTTGTGCCCTCATGGTTAGCAAGTCAATTCGGTGGAGGAACACAGTGATCACTAGCCTTTAAACAGGAGTAACCTGGAACCAGCAGGCCAGACAGAATGACTTTCTTTTGCCCCGTTCCTGGGCTAGAGCTCTGAGGTTCACCAACGGTCAGATTTTTTGCCTGTGCGACGTTTTTGCCCACCATTAATGAAGGTAGCCGGATTCCGACTTCAAGGATGTCTAATCACAATTGTGAGTGTGTGTCTTGTGAATTTTTATATCCGTTCTTACCGGCACGAAACGGCCTGCTCTTTTGAAAGGTCGAACGGGTTTTAAACTTGTGCAAGATATTCTGCGTGCGTTCAAACTCGGGACCTCGATGTACAGTCCCATCCAAAGGACTTTTGGGGGAAGTGGAGTTGATACTGATGTTCAGTCCAAGGGAAATCCCGGTAAACGGGTGCCACGGTAGTGGCTTGGTCTCCAGGGCTGTCAGCACACGAGGGCAAGGCTCTAACCACTTGGCTATCCTGTCCCCCAGAATGACATAATTATAAAACAAAACAACAAAGTTCTGTGCAGACTATGAAAGTAGCCCTGTGGGGGACGAGAGAGAGAGAGAGAGAGAGAGAGAGAGAGAGAGAGAGAGAGAGAGAGAGGAGAGAAGGAGAGGAGAGGAGAGAGAGAGAGAGAAGTACATTTCGATCAGCACTATGGTATAAACTGAAGAAGAGAGTGAACCAAAACTGAATTTTTGTTGTCATTGGTAAAGTTTTGTGGCAAGGACCAGACCAGGTAGTCACGTGACGTGAGTGGCCCGGATTCTGGACGGTAGGATTCAGGTTCAACAACCCGTTCATACTTTAAAAAAAAAAAGTTTTTGGTTTAGGATATTTTGTTTTGTTTGAATCATATAGCAATTAAAAAGAAAATGGTTGGGGAGACAAAGCCATAAACTTTGTGATTTTATTTCTTAGGAAAGAAAGCTTGTATATTAACCGACACACGTTCGTAGTACCTCTGTTGCACGAACTGTGTATTTTATTGCAACACATATAATTTTTTTATGATGAAGGCATTATACAGGCCTTGTGGTCAAACTGTAGGCTGCAGGTGTTAAAGGTTTACTCTCTCTTTCATATCAACTATTCTCCTGTTAGTTTTGTCTGCTGTTTTTTTTTGTTTTGTTTTGTTTTTTTGTTAGTGTTTTTTTTCATTTTTCTCATCATACATTTATTTATTTATTTATTTATTCTTTTATATCGAGGATAAAAGAATAAGCAATCATATGCTTTTTTTCATCGGTCCCGTGTTGTAAGCAGTTTTTGTAAATATTGTCATCTGTTCACCCACGGCACAACGATGGCCTACTCTTACGAAAAAGCGGAACAGGATTTAACGTGTGCGCAAGATGTTCTGCGTGCGATGTTCTGCGTGCGTTCGCACCACGGTGGCTCGGTTTAAAGTTCATCCGAAGGACTTTTGGGGGAGAGTGGAGTCAGTACTGATGTTAACTCCAGGAGAAAGAGAGAGAGAGAGAGAGAGAGGAGAGAGAGAGAGAGAGAGAGAGAGAGACTGAGAGAGGGGAGAGAGAGAGGAGAGAGAGAGAGAGATCAAATCAAATCAAATCAAATCAAATCAACCTTTTCTTTCCAGATGGTACATTGAGTAAGCAATAAATTTGCTTTATTTCATCAAGCCATCTATCTAGCAAACCTTTTTTGCACTCCTATTTTCTCATAATAAGCAGACTAGATAATTTATTACGAAGGCAATCTTTCCACCAGTACACATAATCATTTCAGCTTGGTCACACGATTTTCGCTTTATGAGTTTTGATCGAAGAGGATTGGAGATTTTACTGACCAATGGACTACACACGTGTAGGAGAGTATGGCCTTTCTAGCGAGCTTTCGGAGTGTAGCCACCAAGAATTCCACCTTTAAGGTCGGTGGTGATTGGTTGAAAGGGGGACAAAAATCCTGTCCTGACACAATGCTTTTAGGCATACTCAAATTTTATACATCGATTATTTAGTTTAACAGACTGACTAACTACTTCTGCGGCGGAAATGGAACCATTAAAAGGCAAAAACTTTTACAAATGATTGCTGTTCCTAACGAAGCAGCCTTTCTGATCAGCAGACGACTCGTAGCCGCGGTGTGCTAAAATTAGACACACACATGCTTTTGGTCGCGTGACTGCTGCTTGGACTGCTGTAAACACACGTGACGTCAGAGACCCGTGCTGTTTGACACGTGAGGCACAGCATGCACGGAAAGAGAGCTATGTTCACATCATGGGGCGGCGACCATGTTTGATGTTGACAAGATGCAACAGTTTACTTTCATTTTCTTCAGTTTGTCACCCTGCTTAGTTGTCTTGCCACTCCATGGATGCACACGACTCGTTCATAGCACAGGATAGTGCTGGGGTCAGGGGCGACGATCTCGCCAATTCGTAAGTTGAATTTTGGAACCTCTCGCTTTTTACAATAGTTTTGTGTTCAGTTTAAGCCGGGTTAGTAAATAAACAGTAGATATATCAACAATATACATCGTTATACTGTCTGTTTACTTGTAACCAGGACGAAGAATTGAGAACGAACGATAGGCTGGTTGTTGAACATTACGAAATGGTTGTTACCTTGATAAACGTGACCAGCTCAATCAACGTGAACTGGACTTGGCACGTTTGCAATATTGCGCTTTGCCTTTAGTTTAGCCAGTGGCGTCCGCTCCCAATCTGACATGGCTTGATTTTTTTATCATTTCATTTCTTTTCTTTGTCACGCCTAAGTATTCTATTTGCCTGCTGGCCAATGTTTGATGTGGAAGGATGTTATGGTAAAACTTATGTTGAAATTATATAATTTCAGAAGTAACAAACAGTGAACTATCAACCCACCCCCCATAAAAAAGCAGAAACAAAAAAAGAACCAACCCTATAGATTAAAAATTTCGTATGATCACTTTCTCTACCCCCCCCCCCCCCCCCAACTATTGCAGTGTATTACATAGAACAAGAATATAACAGTATACTATAAGTATAACATGTAAAAGACATGACATACAAATTACCTTCAAAGTTTTTGAGAGCAAAATTGAGTTGGAGGTAACACGATTTGACTTACAAAAAAGTTACACGTGCTTCTGAATAGACCTAGAAAACTCAGGTTTAGGTTAGAACTAGCTCAGCAAAATAAGACATTTGACAGGGAATGTCTTCTGCTGACTGGATTTCTTGCTGAATTCCATGATTGATGTTGATCACTTGATAGGGCACTATTTATCAGTGTCACTATGCACTATTGTATCAGTGTCACTTTGCACTATTGTAGCAGTGTCACTATGCACTATTGTATCAGTGTCACTTTGCACTATTGTAGCAGTGTCACTATGCACTATTGTATCAGTGTCACTTTGCACTATTGTAGCAGTGTCACTATGCACTATTGTATCAGTGTCACTATACACTATTGTATTTAGTGTCACTGTGCTCAGTTTTCATTGTCCATGATTGATGTCAATCACTTGATAGGGCACTATTGTATCAGTGTCACTATGCACAGTTTTCATAGGGCACTATTGTATCAGTGTCACTATGCATCTATAGTTTTCATAGGGCACTATTGTATCAGTGTCACTATGCACAGTTTTCAATCTCAGGCTGTATCATGGAACATGGTGGGGCCCATTCCCCTCAGTTTCAGGTTGCATGCTTGGTACTAGTTTGCTGACTGTTGTAATTTGAATTGAAGTGTGAATGATAATTAATGCGGACTGTATAAATTTCTTATCCTACAAAGTATGGAAATCAATCTTGAAACAAGATAGTTGTTGTGTTGTGTGAAATTCTCCCCCAAGGCAAACTGTGGTATGATTTAGTACTTCACCTTCCCCTTCTACCCTCTTGTTTTTGGTCAGTGTGTGTCATTTGTTTAATTTTTTGCTTGTTGATAATCTCCCTACAGAGTTTTGCTAAGAATACCTCTTGCTTAGTTGTTGCCATGGGTACTGTAATGTGCGCAAAATGTATAAATTTTACAAAAGAGGTTTCAGTTAGCTAATGTGAAATACTGGCCCCCAGACCACCATTTTACAATCTAATCTTATCTAGTGTACTCTCTTTTTGGGACATGTTTTTAAGAAGTTGTGTTCTGGAAAAGCTTCAAACCATGGACTCTTGCTTTTTCTGATGAGATTGTTAGAACTTTCAATGTAGGTCATCAAGAGATCAAACCACTATGACTAAGTGCATACTAGTATACATGTATGTGATATTTTCCACACATTACATGTTACAGAACACATGTTTAAAGCATGTGGTTTAGTAAGGTGTTAACCTTGAAAACTTTGTTTGAAAATGCTGAATGTTAAATGTGGTGTGTGTGTGTGTGTGTGTGTGTGTGTGTGTGTGTGTGTGTGTGTGTGTGTGTGTGTGTGTGTGTATGTGTGTGTGTGTGTGTGTGTGTGTGTGATGAGAGAGAGAGAGAGAGAGGAGAGAGAGAGAGGAGAGAGAGGAGAGAGAGAGAGAGAGAGAGAGGGTGTGTGTCAGTGTGTGGTGTGTGTCAGTGTGTGTTGTTAGTTACTCTGTTTGTGTGCGTCACTATGTGTGCATGTGCATGCATACTGGTTGTGTGTGTGTGAACTCTTGTGTGTGTGTGAACTCTGTGTGTGTGTGTGTGTGTGTGTGTGTGTGTGTGTGTGTGTGTGTGTGTGTGTGTGTGTGTGTGTGTGTGAGAGAGAGAGAGAGAGAGGAGAGAGAGAGAGAGGAGAGGAGAGAGAGAGAGGAGAGAGGGAGAGAGGAGAGAGAGAGATGTCAGTTGGTGAGGTGTGATGGTGTATCTGTGTGTGTGCTGTGTGACGTGCTGTCAGTGTGTGATGTGTGTGTGCATGTGTGTGTGTGCTGTGTGTGTGCTATGTGTGCATGTGTGTGTGTGTGTGTGTGTGTGTGTGTGTGTGTGTGTGTGTGTGTGTGTGTGTGTGTGTGTGTGTGTGTGTGTGTGTGTGTGTGGTGTGGTATGCTTTCCTATGCAATCATTGACAGTGAATATGCTGTGACAGCCAAATTATCAATTAGGTTAAGGTCAGTCTGAAGACGCCAGTTCTAAAGATAAAAGTATTTATATCAGTTGGCAAGGTACCAGGTCTCTACTCTGTCACTCATTCAGGCCATGACTAAAGTCTGCTATCCGTTATTGCATTAACATTGCTGTGGCTTTTTATGTATCACTTCACCATTTGATGATGAACCTGTTCAAAAAAGTTTCCTTGACATAATTTGCAGAAAAATGCAGTGAGCATGTTATGGTTTTATGAAAGATTGATTGCATCAGATTGTATTGTCAGTAATCTGCTTTATAATGTAAATCAAGTCAAGGTAATTAAAAAGTGCCTTAATGTCATATTCACATGTTCCATACTTTAATCATCCCATGAAGGGCCCTGACAATACTGAGTGACAGGCACATGTATACAGTATAGTTGATAGGAATCATAATCTCAAACAAAACACAAGAAAGCTATGTTGCAAATTTGTGTTTTTGAAAACATTCCTTTCTCTTGAAAGCAAAAATTAAAATCAAAAGCAATCACACACACAACACCCACACACACACACACACACACACACACACACACACACACACACACACACACACACACACACACACACACACACACACACACACACACACACACAGATGGGCATACAGTCTGATAGTGATACAGTGATAGTAACTTTCTATGCACTGTAAAGACTTAAGTTCGATGTTGAAGATGAATCAGACCCAGCATGTTGTTTCAGAAGTTTTGTCAGAGATGTGTTCTACTTTTTGTTTTGTTGGTTAGTTTAGAAATTGAATCAATCTCTGAGTTGCTTTTGAGTGTTAAATATTGAGCTCAGGCAGTGATTTTCTTGTCTCTGTTTCTATTTAGAGAGACCTCAGTGTGTGTGTGTGTGTGTGTGTGTGTGTGTGTGTGTTGTGTGTGTGTGTGTGTGTGTGTGTCACTGTGTGTGTGTTTGTGCACACGTGCTATGCCCATGTGTGTGTGTGTGCAGGCTGCCATGGTGTGTGTCATGTGTGTGTGTGCGCATGTGTGCTGCGTGTGTGCATGTGTGTGTATGTCGCTACTCTGTGTGTGTCACTGTGTGTGTTACTGTGTGTGTGCGTGCGCACGTGTGTGTCACTCTGAATTACTCTTGTGTGTCACTCTGTGTCAGTGTGGTGTGGTGTGTGTCGCTGTGTGAGTGCTGTGTGCATGTTTGTGTTGTATTTTTAAACATATTTCTTTTTTTTTTCTTTCTTTCTCTTAAAATTTTTTTTTTTACATTACATACTTTTAAAAACTAGTCTACTCATTTCCCTTTTAGAAAGATTCTACCCCTTTCCAAGGAACAGGGGGGGTGGGGAGAGGGGGGGGGAGAGTGACAGTGTCCACAGCAAGTGATATTGACTCGAGTCACTGTTGTATGATCCATGTCTCTTGCTTTGTCTCAGTGTCTGGGCTTATCAATCAGTCTTGTGCCTGGTTCATGGTTTCAGAGTTGTTCTTGACTACACCTGTTAAGAAGCTCAACTCACCATAACACGGCATAAGCCTGAAGGGTAGCTTAAGGCTTTCTCTCTCTCTTGTTTTTTGAAACTCATTGATATAACAACCAGTATGACCAGCAACTAATGGAAGGAGGTGGGTGGGGGTGGTTGTTAAATTTTAATACAGTGTCAGCATTGCCTTGATTGATTCATGAGTTAATATCCATATATGACTTCTTCATTTTCAGTGAAGAAGTGATGGGGGTGGGAAGGGGGGGGGGGGGTGGGGGGGGGTTGATGTTGGTTTCACTCACAGTTGCAGCTGACTTCATAAAAACCCTTTTGATGGAGCTGAAGTATTTTAATTAAAAAATTAGCATAAGATAGGCTTAGGTTGAGAGTGTACATATATCTATGCATGTATATATGTACTTGTAAAGTTTGGATTGGCTGAGGTTGGTATGCTTTCACCTGTTTTCTGCTCTGTTTGCAGGTTGTTGAATTTTGCTACTGGTCCAGATGATCTAGAACTTCAGGGTGTTAAAGCGCAAAAATCAGCACGGGTAACTTGCCTTATTATTATTACTATTTTTTTATGTTCTTTTTACTTCAAGGATAATGGAATAAGCACTCAACGTGCTTTTTTAACATCCAGTCCCGGTGTTTGTGTGGTTTTGTGAATTTTGTTCTCTGTTCCCACTGGCATACTATGGCCTACTCTTCCAAAAATAGCAACAGGTTTTAACGTGTGGGTTAGATGTTCTGTGTGCGTTTGCACATGAGATCTTGGTTTATAGTCTCATCGAAGGACTTTTGGGGGGAATGGAGTCGGCACTGATGTTAACTCCAGGAGACAATAATGTCAATATCCCTTGAATGGGATTCGAACTCGAGTCAGCAGATCATGAGCGCAATGCGCAGGGCTCTAACCATCCAAGCTATCTTCCCCCCCCCCCCCCCACCTTATCTTAGTCTCAAGCTGTCTGTCCACTGTCTCAGTGTCTGTGTCCTCATGTGTCTTTTTTTCTTTCACTTGATGAGCATTGCTATCATTTTTGGCTTTGTTTTTTCTCTTCTCTTCTCTAAGCTTTATGCTGTTTTTTTTTTCTCCATTATCTTCTTCATCTTCTTCTTTGTCATCTTCTTCTTGCCTTCTCTTTAACTGCTGCCTCTTTCTCTTTGTTCTTATTTCTTCCTCTTGATTCTGTCTTATCTTCTTGTTCATCTGTGTTCTCTCTTCTTCCTTCTTCTTCTTCTTCTTCTTCTTCTTCTTCTTCTTCTTCTTCTTCTTCTTCTTCTTCTTCTTCTTCTTCTTCTTCAAATTCTTCTTCAAATTCTTCTTCAATTCTTCTTCAAATTCTTCAAATTCTTCTTCAAATTCTTCTTCAAATTCTTCTTCTCTACCCTCCTTTTCCCACCTTCTCCTTCTCGGCCTCTTCAGTGTCACCTTCTGTATATGTTGTGTCTTCCTTCTTCCTTTTCTTCTCATTCTGTCCAACAGGAGGTTTGCAGGCTTCTTCAAACGACATTTTGTGTTTTATGACTGACTCCCCCTCCCACACATGTACTGTTGTTGTTTTTTATGCTGTACAACTGTTGTTAATAAAGTGTGCTAAACTATTATTAAAAAAAATATATATTTCAGTGTTTTGAAAATTAACAGAATCATTTATGGACTTCTCACTCACTCACAATGAAGAACATGCATGTGTGCATGCATGTGCACGCACGCACACACACATACACGTGCGTGCGTGCGCACACACACACACGCGCGTGTGTGTGCGCACACACACACACACACACACACACACACACACACACACACACACACACACACACACACACACACACACACACACACACACACATTTTCTAGTGTATTCTGAAAACTATTGCCACAATGCAACTTCTTAAGTCTGGGACACAGTGGACTGGAGGAGTGTTTCACAAAATAATAATAATATTGATATGCAGTGGAATTGTACAACTACAAGTATACATGTGTGTGTGTGTGTGTGTGTGTGTGTGTGTGTGTGTGAGGGGGGGGGGGGTTCTGTGTGTTTGTGTATGTTTCTAAATCTGATGCAAGAGTTTTCACTGATCAAAGGTCATCATTATCGTTATCATCATTGTTGTTGCTGTTAGCATTGGCACCACAGCCACTACCCACCATTATCATCATCGTCATTGTCATCATCATCATCATCATTATCATCTCATTTATCTTCATATCATCATCATCATCTATCATCATCATCATCATCATTCATCATATCATCATCATCATCATCATCATCATCATCATTATCATCAATATTATCATTGTTATCATCATTATCAATATCATCATTGTTGCTCTCTGCAATGACACCACCACCAAATTCCTCCTCCTCCTCATTTTCCTGTCATTGTTATCATCAATATCATCATCATCATCATCATCATCATCATCATCATCATCATCATCATCATCATCATCATCATCATCATCATCACCATCATTACCATTGACCATGTCTTATTTTGTAACAGAATCATAACAACACATACTATTGTTCATGCATTATGGATTGTTATATCAAGTGTAATATTGCAAGTTGTGTTGTGTTTCACAGGACCCCATGTCTTGTTATGTAATATGTTATAAATACATAATAACACATAGCAATGCTGCATCATGAACACATTATGGATTGTAATATCATGTCTGATATTGCAAGTTGTGTTTGTAGTGTTTCACAGGACCCCATGTCTGATATTGCAAGTTGTGTTTGTCGTGTTTCACAGGACCCAATGTCTCATCGCATCATTGAAAAGCGGCGGCGTGACCGCATGAACAACTGCCTGGCCGACCTGAGTCGCTTGATTCCCACCTCCTACCTCAAACAAGTAATGTGGACAATTTTTTGTATTTGTTGTGTTGTGTGTGTGTGTGTGGTGTGTGTGTGTGTGTGTGTGTGTGTGTGTGTGTGTGTGTGTGTGTGTGTGTGTGTGTGTGTGTGTGTGTGTGTTTGTGTGTGTTTTTGTTGTGTTTATTTAAATCTGTTTTTTTCTTTTATTTCGAGGATAAGGGAATAAGCATTTATGCGCTGTTTTTTACAACCAGTCCCTGTTTTATGCAGTTTTGTAAATTTTGTCATCCGTGTGTGTGTGTGTGTGTGTGTGTGTGTGGTGCGTGCGTGCGTGCGTGTGTGCGTGCGTGTGTGCGTGCGTGTGTGCATGCATGTGTGTGTGAAAGTCAGTAGTCAGTTTTTCAATTACACACATGTAACACACACACACACACACACACACACACACACACACACACACACACACACACACACACACACACACACACACACACACACACACACACACACTGCATTCCCTCAAGATTTCTTTAAGCTATGTACTATACCACCTTATGTGCCAAAATCAAGCATGTGCTACATGCCCACAAGGTAGGTGGGGGGGTGGAGTGGTGGGGCTAGAAACTTGAACACAGCAAACCTGAAAGAGTGATGTGGTCTCTGCAGACAGATTTTATGACGGAGATGTACGTGTGTTCAGGGTCAAGGTCGCATCGAGAAGACGGAGATCATCGAGATGGCCATCAAGCACATCAAGACACTGCAGGCCCAGGTGGACTCCAGTCAGAACGTCAACTACAGCATGGCCAGCATGAAGAGAGGTGTGTACAGCATGGCTGTTCTGTGTAACGTAGAGATATCTGGGTTGTATTGACAGAGGAACCACCATTTTTTAAATGTTTTTTTGCTGCACAGATGTTGTGGCTATATCGACAAAGAATCCACTTTTTTTTTTGTAATATGTTTTTGTTCTGTTGTTTTGCTTTAAAGATGTTGATTTTTTTAATGTTTGTTTTGTTGTTTGTTTATTTTTGTTTTATCTTTTTTGCTGTTGGTTTGTTGGTGATTTTTTTTTTTGGGGGGGGGGGGGGGAGGGGGAATATTTTTCTTTGATGGGTTTTTGTGTGCGTGTATCAATTTTCTCAAGATTTCGTATTATTGTTCTGACTTGTATTGATGATTTTTGTATCTTTGACTTCAGGAACAGCTGCATGACAATGATGATGTGTTCTCTTTCAGAAATAGCAAAACAAAAGTGGGAATAAAAAAGAAGAGTAAAATAAATGACCAATACACAGAGAAAAAGGTAGAGATCAAGATGCAAAAGCTGAAAGATAACCAAAGGGACATAATTCAAGCTTCTGAGCAGAAATGGCTGAAATTATGATCCTTGGTTTAGCAAAAGTAACTTTTGTTTTGGGGAGGGTGGAGGTGCTGTTTGATATGTTTTTTTTTTTCTTTTTTTTGTTTTGTTTTTGGGGGAGAAGAGATAGTTTGAATATTTTAGGCGTGTTTGAAATGTTTTAAATGACCTGCTGTGCTTGTGGTTTATTTCAGATCATGGTCTTATTTTATTCTTTTTTCTTTTATATCGAGGATAACAGAATAAGCAATCATGTGCTTTTTTTCATCCGGTCCCCGTGTGTATGCAGTTTTGTAAATCTTGTCATCTGTTCCCACCGGCACACGATGGCCTGCTCTTACGAAAAGCGGAACAGGATTTAACGTGTGCGCAAGATGTTCTGCGTGCGTTCGCACACGGGGCCTCGGTTTAAAGTCTCATCCGAAGGACTTTGGGGAGAGTGGAGTCAGTACTGATGTTAACTCCAGGAGAAAAATCTCCTCGACCGGAATCGAACCCGGGTCTTCAAATTGCCAGCGCAATGTTCTGACCACTAGGCTATCCGTCCAGAGGGAGTGACCAAACAAGAAAACTGGATGACAGGGGGAAAAACTTTGGGGGGGGGGGGAGGGATGAATGGGATGTAGTAGCCACAACAGTTGCTGTCTGAGTGTTCAATGAAGAAGAAGTAAAAGACTCTGCTGTTATTGTTTTTGACCATGCATGAAAACATTCAAAAGATTAAGATTTTTTTTTTTCATAACACACACTATGCTGTTTTGTTGCTGTGGTACAGACACCAGTCATGCATTAGAACATATGAAAGATTCAGCATAAGATAACAGATTCTTTTTTTTTTGGTCTTGTTTTGTTGCTGCCAAGCAGACACTGATAATGCATAAGAACATTCCAAAGATTCAACATAAGATAACGATTCTTTTTTTTTGCCTGATGTATGCTGTTTAGCTGCAACGCATATGCCAATCATGCATGAGGACATTCCAAAGATTCAGCAGAAGGGAATATATCCTTTTGTTTTTTATTTGTCTGACATGTGCAATGCTGTGGTGCAGACACCGATCATGCATGAGAACATTCAAAAGATTCAGCATAAGATAAGATATAAAACTTTTTTTTCTGACATGTGGTATGGTGTGGTGCAGACACGGGGACGAGCATTGAGGGGGGCCACATGGTGGAGCCTGGGTGCTGTGGGGAGCAGTTCTACCAGGGCTTCAAGGAGTGTCAGGACGAAACCCTGCGCTACATGGTGGAGGGGGAGGCCATGGTGGCCTCTGACCCTTCTGCGTGCGCGTCATGGACCACTTGTCCTGCGTGGCCCAGCGGTTTGACCTGTCCTGTGAGTAATGACGTCATGTATATATATATAGACTGCTTGGTACTGACTACTATCTATTTGACCTGTCCTGTGAGTAATGATGTCATGTATATAATTATAGACTGCTTGGTACTGACTGCTGACTGTTCGACCTGTCCTGTGAGTAATGATGTCATGTTTATTTATATCATAAATATATTTATATATATATATATATATCATAAATATATAGAGACTGTGCATGGTACTGACTGCTGACTGTTTGACCTGTCCTGTGAGTGCTGATGTCGTATATATATCATAAATATATATCGAGTGTGCTTGATACTGACTGTTTGACCTGTCCTGTGAGTGCTGATGTCATGTACATATATATTATAAATATATATAGACTGTGCTTGGTACTGACTGCTGACTGTTCGACCTGTCCTGTGAGTGCTGATATCATGTATATATATATATATCGTAAATATATATAATAGACTGTGCTTGGTACTGACTGCTATCTGTTTGATCTGTCCTGTGAGTGCTGATATCATGTATATATAGACTGTGCTTGGTACTGACAGCTGACTGATTTGATCTGTGTTGTTGTTGATTATGATGTATATAAAAAGGAAGGAGAGAAAGGAAAAGAAAAAAAAAAGGGTGGCGCTGTTCTTGTGGCAACATGCTCTCCCGGGGAGAGCAGCCAGAATTTCATAAGGGAAATCTGCTGTGACTTAAAGGGGTGTAAAATGTTAAACAAAAGAAGAAGAAGAAGAAAAACTAAAAATGGGTGGGGGTGTTGCTTCTAAGATGTTTTAATAACAGGGACATTTTATGAGTATTTTTTCCCCTGTTTCATATGTGCATGCAGTGCAGACAGTGATATCAATGTTATTATAGAATCTTATCGGTAGTGTTGTTTAAGGGGAATGGGATTTGAAAGAAAAAAGGAGTAGAGAAAAGAGAGTTGGTGCTGGTAGGGGGGGGGGGGTTGCTTCTAAGATGTTTTAACAACAAAGCTTATTTCATGAATACTTTTTTTCCCCATTTCATACATCCATGAATAAACTAGCAATCAGGCAGTGATTTTGATGTTTTTATTACTTCCACAAGTCAGTCTGCCCCAAAAGATATTAACAGGAGCATTTTCCCAAAGAATAACATAGCCATAAGTTCCGCCCCCCCCCCCCCCCCCCCCCCCCCCCCTCCAAGTTGTATGGACAAAACCAGTAAACCCCTCCATCTCAAAAACCCTCTCAGAAAAGATAGGGAAAAAAAGAATATCAAAAGCCCTCTCATCTCAAAACTCCTGTCAGAAAAGATAGGGAAAAAAGAATATCAAAAGCCCTTTCATCTCAAAACCCTCTGTGAAAAGATAGGAAAAAAAAGAAAATCAAAAGCCCTCTCATCTCAAACCCTCTCAGAAAAGATAGGAAAATAAAGAATATCAAAAGCCCTCCATCTCAAAACCCCTCTCAGAAAAGATAGGAAAATAAAGAATATCAAAAGCCCTCCATCTCAAAACCCCTCTCAGAAAAGATAGGAAAATAAAGAATATCAAAAGCCCTCCATCTCAAAATCTCTTTGTTAAGATAGGAAAATAAAGAATATCAAAAGCCCTCTCATCTCAAAAACCCTCACAGAAAAGATAGGGAAAAAAAGAGAAAATCAAAAGCCCTCTCATCTCAAAACCCTCTGTGAAAAGATAGGAAAAAAAGAATACCAAAAGCCCTTCATCTTCAAACCCCTTGTGAAAAAATAGGGAAAAAAAGATATTCAAAAGCCCTTCATCTCAAAAACCCCTCTGTAAAAAGATAAGAAAAAAGAGATTATTCATAAGCCCTTCATCTAAAATCCCCTCTGTAAAAAGATAGGGAAAAAAAACACAAAAGCCCTCTCATCTCAAAACCCTCTGTGAAAAGATAGTGAAAAAACGAATATCAAAAGCCCTCTGTGAAAACGTAGGAAAAAAAAGAATATCAAAAGCCCTCTCATCTCAAAAACCCTCAGAAAAGATAGGGAAAAAAAAGAGAAATCAAAAGCCCTCTCATCTCTCAAAAACCCTCTCATGAAAGAAAGATAGGAAAAAAGAATATCAAAAGCCCTTCTCATCTCAAAACACCCTCTCTGAAAAAGAAGGAAAAAAAGATTATCAAAAGCCCTCTCATCTCAAAAACCCTCTGTGAAAAGATAGGAAAAAAAGAATACCAAAAGCCCTTCATCTCAAAAACCCTCTGTAAAAAGATAGAAAAAAAGAATATCAAAGCCCTCTCATCTCAAAAACCCTTTCTGAAAAGATAGGAAAAAAAGAATACAAAAGACACCTTGTGAAAAGATAGGCAAAAAAAGAATATAAAACCTCTGTAAAAGTAGGGAAAAGATCAAAGCCCTCTGTGAAAAGATAGGCAAAAAAAGAATATCAAAACCTCTGTGAAAAGATAGGCAAAAAGAATATCAAAACCTCTGTGAAAGCTAGCAAAAATATCAGCCCTAGTGCAGAGCAATGAAGACAGAGTGCAGAAAGAAACCACAAACAAGCCAGACCTCCACTAACCCAAACTCTGCTGTTTCACACACACTCACACAGGTATACGCGGGGAGGACAAGAAGGACGCAGTGATGGACGTGGAACCCCAGCAGCACTCCTTCAGCAGCAGCAGCGGTACTAGCGGCTCTGCCCGCGCCAACACGCCGCTGCCCAGCCTGGAGCCCATGCTGCCCCTGCTGCCCACGTCGGGGGGCATGCTGATGCCGGCCAGCCCCGTACGCAGCAACAAACAGCTGCGCAGCCTCCTGTCCGCCCGGCCCTGCAGCAAGCTGGAGGCAGAGAGAGAGGCTGCTGCCTCCTCCTCCTCCTGTTCCACGACCACCACCCCCCTGAACCACCTTGACCACAAGTGTAGCAGTGGTAGTGGGGATGTGGGGCCCACCGCCACCAGTTGTCTGCTTCACCCGGTGATGTCGGTGTGTTCTTCCTCAGCAGCTCCCTCCATGAACATGGACACGTCGGCGTCGCTAGGTCACTGCGACAACAGCATGAACGGCAGCAGCGGCACCAGCAGCGGCTACATGTCGGACACCTCGGCCATGGACCGCTTCTCCAGCGGGTTGGGGATGAGCGCGGGGATGGGCGACCTGATGGGGGCGGGGCAGGTCAAGGACAGCAGTGCCCTGAACGCGGCCTACAAGTTCAAGCACAACATCACCAAGCGCTTCTCGCAGGAGGGCAAGGCGGTGGCGCAGCACTACGACGCTTCCTCCACCAGCTCCAGAGAGGCGGAGGACGAGCACCCGCACCTCAGCTTCCTGAAGCAGCGGTCCCTGAAGAGCAAGAGCAAGTACGACAACGCCTCCAGCTCCGACTCCGGCCCCTACCCCACCTCAGACTTGAGCACCGCCACCAGCGTCAGCTCCCACGAGAGCACAGACGGGGGTGCGGGGTCGGACAGGGGTCGCAAAGTGAGCGTGAAGACCTCTCCGGACGTTGCTGCCGTGACAGACGCGGAGTGTTGCTCCCGCTCGGCCATGCCCCTGCCCGGCTTTGTGCTGCACCCCAGCGGCACGCACTACATGCCGATGTCGGTGTGCTGCAACAACATTCCCGACCTGTGTGACAGTGGCCGTGACTCCGCCTTCGGCCCCCCGGTCTTTCACCCCATCAGCATCCCTGTGCACTTCCGGGGCCCCGTCATCTCCGTGCCGGGCTCCAGTCTCCACAGCCAGAACGCCGCCATCACCGCCAAAAGCGGCGACTCGAGCTCCGCCTCGCCCAAAGACACGAAAGGGATAAAGAAACTTCAAGGGTGAGGGAGGGTCAGTGGGGTCACAGCAGCGTTCACAGAACAAATGAAACAAGCGTTGGCTGTGTGTGTTATTAAGATACCCAAACACTGTTGTACCAGCGTCTTGTGACGTTTTAACACTGGACTTGTGTGAGCTGTTTGTGTTGGTCAGTGCTGTGTTCAATGTTGGTTTGTTATTGGTTGACATGTGATGGGTGTATAGTTCAAGGTAAAGTTTATATCTATATCTATATCTATATATATCTATATATTTGTTATCTGCTTGTTACCTGCTCAAGCTACAAAGCTGGCAAGACGGGTCACAGTTTATTGTTCTGTCTGAAAAAAAAATCATAATGAAGTGAATAAATGTGCATTTATATAACAAGATGAATAACAAACGTTTCCTGAGTTTTAGGTCATTTCATACTGTGTTATTCTTTTATCAATCAAATTTTATTTTTATGGACACCTTTCTTCAGAAAAGTGTCTGAAATAGCTTTGTTGCGTATTAAATTAAAAAAAAAAAAACAACCAAAAAACAAAACAAGGAAGATGCTGGAAGACTGTGATACTACTGTGAAGACAGTGAGGAGGTACGTTATGATGGCCGAGACTGTAAAAAAAAAAAAAAGGGTTGAAGTTGTGAAACTGTAAAGATTTAACCCCTTGCCTGCTAATGGTGAGCTGGCTCATCCGTTCTTGTGAGGCAGGGGGGGGGGAGGGGGGGGGGATACATGTTTATGTCATGTTGAATTGTGACATGGAAGGAATCTGGGTACATTGTCATTATAATCTGTTATCACAGGCCAACATCATGATATATTTTTCTCTACTGTTTATCAGAAGGTATGTAGGAGACAACAGCAGCAGAGTTGTGACAGAGAGTAGACGTGAGACTGTAAACTGACAGCCTCCCTTCCCTAAGAGCTCTTCAGTACTAGGGTTTGTCACCTGTCTGTGAGCACATCATAGGGTTTGCTGTGGGGGCGGGATAGCTCTGGTCAGAGCGCTCGCTTTCCACCAGCCAAGGTTAAGCAGCATCGAGCGTGGTTACCAGTTAGATGGATGACTGTCTGTGTGCCTTGGCTTCAGTACAGTCCCCCAGTTCACCCAGCTGTCAATAAGTACTTGCCCTCTTTAGGGTCAGGGAAGGTAAAGCAGTGAGGGAGAGGAGATGGGCGCCGCCTTCAATATGCTGGCACCTGGAGAAGCTGAGGTCTCTGATGCCTCACTGCAGTACGACCTCATAGGTTGTAGGACACCTTTACCTTTTACCTTTTTGCCTACACCGTTGAGTGAGAGTTAAGCTATGTTCATACTGCCACTCACGACTGTTGAGCAGACGTGAAAATGGATATGCATAGGAAAGTGCGTTCATGCTTATCACCATGCTCATCTCAGCTCTTGAGCGAGAAGGGAGAGTTGATCAGTATGCACATGCGCAAAGCAGTGTTTCAGTGTGAATACCAGGAGGGTTGCTAGTGGCAAAGAAGGGGATCGCTTGCACTCACGGCTGGCTCTTTCAGTTGGCACAGGCTACTGTAATGAAAATGCATTGACTCTTTTTTTGCGGGAGGGTTCATGCGTGTGTGTCTGTAGCAGTTGAATCACCTTCAGCATGGCAAGTAAAAGTTAAAAGAGAGTTTGGCTGTGTCTAAAAAAGGATTTTTATATGCCTG
>CM060329.1:58335948-58388448 GCA_030674155.1 Stramonita haemastoma
TAATCTATGATAAACAGGGTTTAGCTTCCTCACAGGGATGTTGGTGGGTCTTCAGTAGAGATCTATTCTATCCCCACCTGGAATTTCTGTGCTATAAGTTTTCTGTCACTCTCTTTGCTTCGGGCTTTTTTGTTAACCCCCACCCCCCTCTCTCCAACTGTGTGTGTGTGTGTGTGTGTGTGTGTTGGTGTGTGTGTGTGTGTGTGTGTGTGTGTGTGTGTGTGTGTGTGTGTGGCTCTCTCTCTCTCTGTCTTGAGTCTGTGTTGTGTGTGTGTGTGTGTGTGTGTGTGTGTGTGTGTGTGTGTACGTCTATCTCTGCCTCTCTCTTGCCTGTTCATCAAACAAGGATGACAACAATTTTTTCTGGAGAGGCTTTGACAGACAGTTTACCCACATTCAGTATCATAATAGAACAGCATTATTGGTCTGTTCTGGCTACCAGGTTGTAACATTGTAAACGTTGGGATGAACACAGGATGTTCCTTCTACTCTGGGGCGTTGTTCACCCACATGGCAATTTTTTTTTTTGGTTATGAATTGCTGGATTGATTTTATAAACGTACGTTACTTCTTTTAAAAAAGCATTTATGTAACGCGGAGGTGACAATCAAACAGAATGGCTGGAGTTCTCAGCACAGCGTTGTTTTAGTTGAACCTAAGGAAGGAGATGGTTCATTAATTTAATGAAGGTACTTTGGTATTTAGTGGGATTTTTCTGTCGGGTTGGCAGTGTTGAATATTTTGGAGAAGATTACAAGGTGTTGATTTTGTACTTGACATGATTATTGTTTTGAATCACTGGAACTGAAGAGGGTGACAGCCCTGGAGTGGCCTTTGTGGTTGGCGTGGCTATAAACAACATACAATAAATGAAAGAATTAAGCATTTCAGATGGCAGTCAATCTAAAACAGTAGTTAGCCACTTTCTGGTTTGTATGACAGAGATCTTTAGCTCTTCAGTCAGCCTATAGATTAAGACATCAGACATTGTTTGTGGTCGTTTGAAAATGATGTCAGATTTGCCTATGTGAATGGATGATTTAATCAGCAAAAAAACTCAAAGAAAAAAAAAAGAATAAGTAATACTGCATCAAACATGCCATGGCAAGAATGGCAGACTGCTGTGCGGGCCCTGCACCTCTCTGATCACCAAACCTGCAGAATCCATCATTCACATCATGTGTGTACAAGGGGAAGGAACTCGTCAGGATCAAAGACACACCAGTCCCGTTGCTAAAAATAGACTCAGGGGAAAATCCTGCTGAAATCTGTTTATAGACTACAAATAACGATTGGTGTGTAAGGAGGGTACATATGACTTGCAATAACATTTTTTTTTTAAAAAGGAACAAATAAAAAATATGGTGCTGATATCCGTTTCAAGGGCACACAAGCATTTCACTCAGACCTGTAGATTTTTTCAGAGGAAAGCATGATATCAAAGAAATCGAAGGAAGAGCGAAAGTGTCTGATGGTGACTAACTTGTGTTCTTGATCCATTTTTTAAATATTGGAAATGTTCAATGTGTATCTAGATCATTGTTTGTAGTTTATGTGAAGCACAATGAACCTGATTTTTAATACTTGCTTTAGGGTGGGGGGGGAGGCTGTAGAGGTGTGTGTGTGTGTGTGCTTTATGCATTGCATACACATGGAGCACGCATGTTCATGCCTTTGTGTGTGTGTGTGTATTTGAGTCCTTGCATATTGACACGTATGTTGTATGTTTGAAAAAGGTAAACCAAGGGCTAGGAACTCACAGACAGACTGCCATATTATTCAGTGTCCTCAATTTCATGTTTTTGAATAAAAAGGAAAAAAAGTAAAAGAGCAAAACAGAACTTTTTCTCCAGATTTTTCAAATATCTGGAAGAAAAAACAGTGACAGGAAGATACACAAAACAAAATGAGAGCAGGACTGCTCAGAATGTCAGGAGTCCACAGGGACTTAGATGGAAATTGTGAGAGGTCATTGGCAGATGCTGTAATTAACCCAGTAGGTAGAGCCGTTTGACTTCAACCCCATGGGTTGGTTTATGAAGTCGCAGGTCTGAAGGCTGGTAGCAGCATCTGGTGAATTAAGAGTGGGCATTTTTATTATCTCCTATGCCAACTTGAAAGTGCAGACCTGCCAGTGCCTTAATTCCCTTCATGTATATGTGTACATATACACAAAGCAGAAGTCAAAGGTGCAGAGGAAATATCCTGTAATTCATGCCCATTTTTGGTGGGTTCCTTACAGAAATGTGAACATAACCCAGCATGCATACTATACAAAATATGAGCTGCTCTGTGGCAAGAATGTTTGCCGAGGCCAGTGCAGTGGGCAGACCTCCCCTTAAAGAGTTCCAAGCACAGACATTGACAGATCAGGCACTACGCACCCCAGGAACAGAGAGAACAGATAAGGTGATTGAAATCCAATTTGGAATCTGGCTTCTGAATATTTTTTTTGTGTCTCGACCAAATCAGAATCCCACTTGTGTTCCTGTTGGATATTCAGGATTCCATGATTGCTCTTCAGTTTCAAATTGCCTTCTTTTGTTCTGCGACACAGACAGTCAGTCTTCACACCGAGTTTTTGTGTGTGCTGACTCATTTCATTTTATGGCTCATTACTTTTTTTGTGTGTGTGTGTATGGAAAATGTGCTGGATCATTGGCTATGACATGATCATCATTCATGGCTGTCACTGGATCTTGCATATATAACACTGCAGGATCAGACACTCTGTACCAGTTACGTGTTGTTGACGAAACAAACCTTGTTGTGTTTTTGTAGATATTGTTGATGCTTGTTGTTTGATATGTGGAAAACGCCTTTCTGTTGACTCTGAACACCATTGTTAATTCTGGAAGCAATTAACGATGGAGCTAATTTGGAAACGGTTATGATGTGTCGATCTCGTCTTGATGAGCGGTGGAGCACTGGGGCGAGATCGATGGACGTCCTACGCTGAGCCCAGTGACCATGGTTTTGATGTAGTATCAGTAAACTGTCAGTTGGACGCAAGTGTGGGGTTTTTTATATGATTTTGTGTGTGTGTGTGTGTGTGTGTGTGTGTGTTTGACTTTCTTCAGTTTAATATCTGTTCACTCGAAGTGATATTAGACACAAGGTGTGTGACAAGACATTAGTGTGTGTGTGTGTGTTCATCCAGCTGTAAATGGGTACCTGCCCTCTTTAGGGTCAGGGAAGGTAAAGCAGTGAGGGAGAGGAGATGGGCACCGCCCTCAACATGCTGGCCCTAGAGAAGCTGAGGTCTCTGACGCCTTGCTCCCTATGACCACACTGGTTATGGGACACCTTTACCTTTACCTTATGTATCAAAGTTTATTTAAAGAGTAAGAATGTATTTTAAAGCCTTTACTTCTACTTCTTTTTGATGAAACACTCATACAGCAACTATTGTTGTCTGTCATATGGGTGAAAAAAAATGCATTGCACTGCTGTTAAGAGCTTGTTATAGCTGATGGCAATCTCAACACAACATTTTAGTGTAGGCCTTGGCAATTAGCTGACATGGATAACTGACACGGCTGTTGGCCTCAGGATTTTAACCCATAGCAGTTGTCTGTCATAAGAGTGAAACTGCACTGTGCTGCTGTTCTTAAACACCTGACAAGTCAGGTCCAGTGCATCCGACTTCAACATGGAAAACGTTTTTATGTTCATTTTTCTATCTTGATTTTCATGCCAATTTCTATGTAAGATTCCACTGATATGCATACCCACATCACAGTGAAACAAGGGAGAGCAATGAAGTACATGACAAAAGTAACAGAGACAGAACTCTTTATTTTTCTTGTTTGTAACACATATTATCTGTCCATCAACATTTCACATGCCTCAACAGTCAAAATCACAACCTTTCTGTCTTTCTTCTTTAAACATAAAAGGCACTTTGATATTATGTCAAGAGTCAAAAAAAGAAATAGATTAAAAAAAACAATACTTCATATATTTCCCCCCCAAAATGCTATGCACATTTCTGATAAAGTCATCGATAACTTGCCAGCTATCAGTACCAACTCTACACCCCTGAAAGTCCCTTGAATGAGACTCGGGTCCCATGTGAGAACACACACTAAACATCTTGCTCACAGGTTAAGAACCCATTCCACCTTTCAGAAGAGTAGGACATTTCATGCTAGAAGGAATGGATGACAAAACTGTAAACAAATTAATAAATAATAATAAAAATGCATGCACACCAGGTCTTGTGTTTAGACACCATCCCTGAAAAAGGAATGCAGCTACCTCCATGATGGGTAAAAACAGTCACACTCACAAAATTTCACCATTGGTGAACCTTAGAGCTCTGGCCAAGGAACACCCCCCCCCCCCCCCCCACACACACACCTGTTGAGGAAAAAAGATTTAATCTGAATTACATGTAAAAACTGTATAAGCTTGACATTAGTGCATACTGATAGCCATTCATTTTCTATCCCTTTTCTTTCCTGTCCAAATTCAAACCATAACATTTGTATCGATCTTCATTACTCTTTTGTCAAAATTCAAGCATTCTATTCTTAAGTCTTCAATATGTATAATTATGAATACTTATCATCCTTTGGCAAGGGTATTATCATATTTGCAGCCAAGGCAAATAGCTATTGAAAAGTTACCATGTAATAAATCATAATAAAAGTACTGAATATCCATAACATGCAGAAACATAATTACACACACACACACACACACACACACACACACACACACACACACACACAACATACATACATACATACATACATACATACATGTGACGCTCCACCACGAAATGAGTCGCTTAGCACATTACCCAATTTTGCATTAGGAGCCATTAAAAGCAGGTGGGGGTCAAGTTGTCAATTTTGATATTTTGATTGATTATAAACTATATCTGTCTATCTACCTTATAATGAAATATCAAGGCCTAAGTTTTATTCCTTTTGCTTTTAAATGTGTTTTGAAAATACACAAGGCCTCATTCTGACAGCCTGCTACGAAAATAAACTTGCCCGTTTCTCAGTTTGTCACATCCTGCAGTCTATCATTTCAAATTGCAATAATTTTGCACAGAATTGTCCGATTTTCAATCTGCTTTTTGTTTGGATAGCCCTTTTATTGCAGAATAATAAGTTGTCAATAACTGAAAATTGACCTCTGGTGCAATGCGACTCCTTATGTGGTGGAGCGTCACATATACATACATACATACATACATTTTTCAGCAGTATGATTATATAAATAATAAAACAAGTATAAAACCAAATTAGCCCCTCCTTCCCCCCAAAAAAATGAAACAAGAAGAGTGAATCTTATTTATTACAATATTCTGGAAAGTAAGTACAAATGTGCTTATCTACATGCCTCATCCATAATAGAAAAAGCAAAACAAAAAACAAACTCCAAAGTGGCAAGAAACTCGCATAGAGCGTGGCAGCAGAGAGTCCTCAGAGGAGAAACCTCCTTCAGACAAGTGTTTCAGGCCTTTTATCCTCCTTCCAAAACAAAAAACAACCCCCTACCCGCAAAACAACCCCCCCTCCAAAAAACCCCTCAACAACTGCAAACCTGAACGTAGCAAGTAAAAATGACAAATGTTCAGCACACACACACACACATTTCTTTAAAACAAAAAAAACTATTCAAAACCGACAAACAGCACAACCCCCCCAAAAAACAACCCCCTCCCCTCCTCCCCACCCACCCATACAATACACCCAAATGAACACAATAACCTGATTATCATCATAATTACCAACTGGCAACATCTGGAACAATTCCCCCCCCCCCCCCCCCCCCCATTCCAAAAGAAAAACCTAACTGAAACCACAGCGTGATTATTGTAAACTAATGACTATCAACTTCTAAATGGGAGCAACCCCCCCATCCCCCCCCCCAACTGATTCCCCCCCTCCTCTGCCTGCCTGCCTGCCTGTCTGTCTCTCTTGTATTAGGCCTATTACACCTGAACACAATAAAGTATCACTGAACTGAACTATAAACACATGCCACATCCAAGAGCAATGTATTGCCCCTCTTTGTTGCAAGTGTCATACTGCTGTTCACCTTCCATATTTTACAAACCTATGCACTTGACTGTATACTCTGCCATCTTTAAAAAAACAACAACAATTACTGTTGGTTAAGGAGTTTAAAAGAAAAAAAGGAAAAGATATGAACAGTGTGTGTGTGTGTGTGTGTGTGTGTTGGGGGGGTATTTTCATTTATTTTACTTGCTCTTTTATTTCAAGGATAACAGAATTGAATAAGCACTCATATGCTTTTTTTTTTTTTTCCACCCAGTCCCTGTGTGTATGCAGTTTTGTAAATTTTGTCATCTGTTCTCACCAGAGAGAGAGACAGAGAGACAGAGACAGAGACAGAGAGAGAAAGAGAAAGAGAGAGAGGCAAGGCAAGGCAAGAGAGAGAAAGAGAGAGAGAGAGATAGGAGAGACAGAGACAGAGAGAATAGAGCAAGAGAGTTGGAAGATGAGCAGGAAAGAGAGATGGGTTGGAGGGGGGGGGGGGAGCCAGATAAATGTACAGAAGTTAATGGACAGAGCATTAGAGAATCACAGAAATGCAGAATGACAGCAGGACTAACAAAAGATTACATGTTGCATAAGCTGACCGGAAAAATCCTGAAACGTAAAACTTGAAGGGGTGCCTAACTAACAAAGCCACCAGAACAAACAAACAGGAAGCCCCCTGATTCGCTCGATGATGACGTTCCCAGCTAACGACCGCTGGCCAGAAAGGCTTCATTAAGACGCAACGAGAGGATAATGATTATGGGGAGCAGCACTGCCACTCCTGGCTTGCTTGGTGTGCTGGCTTTTTCTTGTCTTCCAGTTCTTTCAGCTCACAATTACCGACTAACTTCCATTACAATTCAGCTACGTAAGTCTCCACCACCACCACCCCAAAAAAAATCCTCCAACAAAACATAACAAACAGCCTTCAAAAAAACAACAACTCATCAATCTAAACAAACAAAAATTTAAAAAGTCACACACCTCTCCTCCACTCCATGCAATCTGTGATTTGGACAAAGTTAGCCCCGCCCCAGGTTCATATTACCTAAGACACACTGTCTTGGGGGACAAGACAGCCTAGTGGTCAGAACATTGTGCTGGCTTTGATTCCCCTTCGAGGGGATTTTCCCCCTGGAGTTGATAAAGAACACATTCAATGCTGCCTCGAAAGGTGATAATTCCTGAAAACAAGATCAAAATTCAAACAAACCATGGTTGACCATCGCTCTGTATATGTGTGTGTGTGTGTAGTGTGTGTGTGTGTGTGTGTGTGTGTGTGTGTGTGTGTGTGTGTGTGTGTGTGTGTGTGTGTGTGTGTGTGTATGCCTGCGCCTGTGGATTTGCTACATAATTATGTTCATATCATTTATGGTCATAACATGCCTGTAGATGATTTGAATGTAAGCGCTTTGATTTGTTGCTTTACAAGATTGAGCGCTATATAAATTGCATACTCATCATCATCATCATCATCATCATCATTATAATTACTATCATCATATAATCATCATCGCTATAATAATAATAATAATTATTATTATCATTATTATTATTCTCATCATCATCATCATTATTATTATCATAATAATCATGATCAAAACCTCTGTTTGCAAGCACACTTAAAATGACAGCTAGTATCATAAAAGTAATTCCTGATTTGAAGACATTATGCAAAAACTAATCACTGACAATCTTGTGCCATGGACAATTCCATCAAGGGAAGGAATTCAGACTTTTTTGCAACAGTTATTTCCCTTCACCTACAGGCTTACATTCTAAAAGACGACATGTTTTCCTGACACACACAGCTACCATATTAACTCAGCCCACACAATCATCTTCTTATGTTCTACTGGGCATGCAGAATAACAACAACAACAAAATGATAAACAAGCACTATGGGTGTTTACAACTACAACAATCAAACATAATAAATGTATTAATAAAGGATATGTAAAATGTGATAATTCACAGCGATTGCATTGAGACAAACAATAGAATATCCTAGAGACTCTTCACTTATTTTTCTAATATATATGCACACACACACACACCATCGCATACACACACACACACACACACACACACACACACACACACACACACACACACACCATCGCATACACACACACACACACACACACACACAAACACACACCATCGCATACACACACACACACACACACACACACACACACACACACAATCGCATACACACACACCACACACACACACACAACACCACACACACACACACACACACACACACACACCACCCCATCACACACACCCCTTGGACATCCCCACTCAATGACAATATCACTTCTAATGGATAAAGATGTACAAAACCACTGACCAACACCTCCCCCCCTCCCCTTAAAAAAAACCCCCAAACCCTCAAAAAACATTTCTAACAAAGACCTCTAGGTTTGCAACTCCCCAAATCTGACAGATTCAAACTTGTCATTCTGTTCTGAGGGCTCTGTGGTGTGACAACAACTAAACACACCAACTCTTTGTTCCTTCAGCAAGATTAGAGAATAGCACCATATTACACAATCACAATTATCCATGGAAAACTGCAGAGGTGAGACTTGTAGTTGGGGAGGGAGGGGAAAGGGATGGGGGGGGGGGGGGGCAGACATAAGTTTGGAAATCAAGAATTTAACTTACCAAACACAATCAAGATCTGATTTTTCATAATAAAATCCCCAATCCAATTACTACACTATTTTAACTACAACCAAATATATAATTTCCTTATGAAATAAAAGAAAAAAAAGGTCCATGCAACAAATCGAACAGAAAACTGAACAGCAGTGCCTCTCTCAAATAACAGATGCCAAATAATGACGTCTGATCCAAAAATACAAGGGAGTCAACTTCCTTCCTGTCAAAACACACAAAGGGCACATAACTTCAGACCATTGACGCTTCTGCTGCCTAATCAATCATTTCAATCATCCTCCCCATTCTCCTCCTTTCAGGTCCTTCGAATGAGACTATAAACCAAGGTTGTGTGTGTGAACGCACAGAGAACATCTTGCACACACGTTAAAACCCATTCCACTTTTTGGAAGAGTAGGCCATTGTGTGCCAGAGGGAAAGTGACAAATTTACAAAAATTACGTACACACGAGGACTGGAACTAAAAAAGCACATGAATGCTTATTCTATTATCCTCGAAATAAAAGAATAAAATAATTCTTACAAGACCACAGACATTTTTCTGCTGCCTAATGAATCATTTCCATCATTCAACCCATTCTCTATCAAGGTACAAATGCAAGACAACTACTCCAAACAACAGAGGCCACAGGAATGTTATTTCAGAACACAGTGTTTTCCATCATCTGAGACAATGAGCACCATTTCACACATAACATCTGATCATCTGATCCCCATCATTAACATCATCATCAGCAGCAGCAGCAGCAGCAGTCCCTTGATCAAAGTGGCTGTTGGCAGAGGGGGTGGGTGGGGGTGGAATGCAGACCATGTTGGTCGATAATTTACTCCATGCTGACCTATTCTGTCATCAGCTTTTCGCAGCAACAGCAGCAAGTCAAGGCTTGTCCAATCATTTATGTCACAAAATACACATGTATACATAAACATCTCATAAATTATCACATCACAAACATATACATATATCAGTTAAAAATAAATATCAATGTCGGTATATACCCCACTTCCCTGAACCTAAAAAAAAAAAGCAACCCAAAAAAGAATCAAGCCGAGTTACTGTACGTGCGGTGACTGCGGTGACAGAGAGTGTTCTTTGCGGCCACAGCAGGAGCACCAGGGCCTGGAGAACAATTCCTCGACTTCCTCCAGCTTGCGGCCCTTGGTCTCCGGCAGCAGACACAGGAAGAAGAGGAAGCCCAGTAAGGAGATGCCCACAAACAGCCAGTAGGTTCCTGAAAGCAGGGAGACACAGACAGTAGCGAGATTTGAGTATGCCACTTTGTTTCCACAATTAATTAAGGAAGCCACCATTCAATGGCTCCAGGGATGACATCTAAACGCAAGCACAGTGTGCATGTTCCGAATTTTATTTGTTAATATGGAGTGTTAATCCATTTTTTGATGTTCCATTTCCCACATGCATGGAATACTCTTCTGAAAGGCAGAACAGATTTTAGGTGTGCTAATGATGTTCTGCATGTGATCGCACATGGAACCTCAGTTTACAGTCTCATCTGACAGACTTTTGAGAGAGTAGAGTCAGCATGATGTTAACTCCAGGGTAAATAACCCCTCAAACAGGTGCCAGAGTTGGCTTTAAACCCTGCACACGTTTTATACGAGATTTTTAAAAATTGGCAAGTACAGCCCAATATGGTCTCTGTGATCAGTGGGGCTAAAACAACAAGACTGGATAATACTGAAATCCTCACAATCAATAACAAGAAAATAAACGAAAAGCCTGAATGTGGTAACCTCATGGGAGGCATAAACCGTCGCATACACAAAATCTCACCATTGGTGAACCTCAGAACTCTAGCAGCCAAGGAACAAAAAATCATGAACATAGGCCATTGACATTACAAAAAAAAGCCAAAAAAAAAGACCAAAAGCAACAAAATGGAATCTGATCACGTCTCTGAAAAAGCAAGCTGAAGCACACACTTTGATTTTTTCTGTAAGATTTAGCGCTATATAAATTCCATACATTATTATCATCATCATCATCATCATCATCATCATCATCATCATCATCATCATCATTATTTTTATTATTATCATCATCATCATCATCATCATCATCATTCATCATTATTATTATCTTATTATTATCATATTTATTATCATATGTTGTTTGTTATCATCATCATCATCATCATCATCATCATCATCATCATCATCATCATCATCATCATCATCATCATCATCATCATCTACTAACAGACCACTGACTGACCGATATTTGGTGAGGGTCTCGGTGAGGGTGAGGAAGGTCATGGACACGAGGAGGTTGGCGATCCAGTTGGTGGCTGCTGACAACGAGTTACCTGTGGAGCGCGCCCACAGGGGTAGATCTCTGCATTGATCGTCCACGGCATGGGACCCATCCCTGCAATATACAAATAACATTAATCTATGGTAATCCCTGCAAAATACACACATTAACATATAATCCCTGCAATATACAACACATATACATAACATCCCTGCAATATAACACATTATATAAACATCCCTGCAATATACACAGAGCTCACAGCCGGTAGATCTCTGCATTGATCGCCCACACATGGACCCATCCATGCCGAGAAATATACATGTACATCCCTGCAGATAACACATGTACCCCTGCAATATCATACACATATATACATTTGTGGATTCCCTGCGTTTTTACAAAAGCTGAACAAACTAACAATATCTAACACACAATACTGAACACCTACAAATTTTTTTTAAACCCTCACCAGGAGCAAAAACATGAGTACAGCGCCAGGCCGAACATGCGATCCAGGCTAGAGGGTGAGACAGATAGTCCATACAGCCCACACAGGCGCTGAGCCGAGAGTTGGCTGAACAACGCCGACCCAGGAAGAAGGCCATCCTTAACCCACAGGACTGCAGACCCTGTTTCATCGGGTCCCTCAGGTGTCTGAACAAAACCACAGCCCTTGTCTTCTATACAGCCCTCACAGGACTGAAACGACAACACACAGCCATCCTGAGGTTGGAATGCGGCTATCCTAAACGTTAGGAGGGGTGGGGGGGGGGCTGTCACATACACAAAATCTGACTATAGTAACCTTGGAGCTTTAGCCAAGAAAGAAAAAAACCATAAACAGAACAAAAAAACAAACAGAATAAAAAGGTTGGCAGGATGGTTTGTAGCGTTTGCCTGCTAACAAGTAAACCATAAGGTTCTAGGTTCGATTCCTCAGCCTTGCCGTTTTCTTCCCAGTTTGACAGGAAAATCAAAGTGAATATAAGTCTTTCAGAGAGACAGAAAACCAGTCAGACCTGTGCCACACGCATCAAAAGAACCCACAACAGTATGTGTGTGTGGTGTATACATGCACATATATCCCACACACACAACACCACACACACATCACCGCACACACATCACCACACCCCCCCCCCAATTTCCTTCAGTCACCACGAAACTCACCTGTAGGAGTGGCAGGTAGAATTGTCCAGCGTTTGGTTGAAAGTGATGGGTGGAGAGTTAAAGGCGTTCAGTTGAAATCCTACAGCCAACACACCAGACTCAGAATCACACCTGCAACACACACACACACCACCAGATGGATTAACACTATCCTTACATCAAGGGAGGGAACCTCTTTTACCCAGTACATGTGCACTGTGCACATTTGTATGTTACTGTAACCCAGTAGTGGGTGTCACAGAGGGAAGGGTTAGTTGGTTACCCTATAGCAGCTACCCATAGGGAAAAGGTTAAAACACACGCAGAACATCTTGCGCACATGTTAAATGCTGTTCGCTTTTCAGAAGAGTAGGAGATTGTGTGCTGGTAGGAACAGATGACAAAATTTACAAAACTGCATACACACAGGGACTGGATGTAAAAAACATGAGTGCTTATTCCATTATCCTGACATAAAGGAATAAATAAACACACACACACACACACACACACACACACACACACACACACACACACACACACACACACACATGCTGAACTCAAACACTCATACAATGCACACTACAAAAAAACAAGCAAACATACAAACAAACTAGTAAAAGACAAGAGAACAGACCAAAAAAAAACCCCAGAACAACACAACCAATATGCATATATATATGTCACATGTATGTTTCATTTCATATGGTTATCTCCATATTGCTTTGAATGCCCTGAGACAGCTGTTCCATTAACGCACACTTATTCAGCCTATCCATAATACACACAATACACACACACAAATAATAATCACAGCCATGCCACAGTTCTGCAGCTGTCACACATCTGTTACCTTTTTCTTGTTTTAGATTTCGGTATTGAAATCTCTTTCATGCTCTCTCTGTCTCTCTCTGTCTTGTCTCTCTCTGTCTGTCTCCCTTGTCTCTGTCTCCTCCTCTCCTCTCTCTCTCTGTCTCTCTGTCTCTCTCTGTCTCTCTCTCTCTCTCTGATGCTCTGCGTGCAAGATGCTCTGTTCTTCTTGCAACATGTCTGGAGTTTATGGCAAAGAAATTGATATTCTATATTTGTTTTCCAATATCACTGAGATAGTGGTCTGGGAGGGCTACAGGAGATGGTAGAACTCAGAAGACACACAGAGGGAGATGGTGTGTGTGTGTGTGTGTGTGTGTGTGTGTGTGTGTGTGTGTTGTGTGTGTGTGTGTGTGTGTGTGTGTGTGCGAGTGCGCGTGCTGTGTGTGTGTGTGTGTGCGTGCGTGCATCGTGCATTCGTGCATGTGTGTGTGCACGCACATGTGTGCGTGCATGTGTGTGAGTGTGTGAGCATGTGCGAGTATGTGTGCATGTTGATATACAATGAAAGATAGATAAATAATGCTATATCAACAAGGAACAAGCAAGATGAATGAACCCCTTCAACTGCAGAGATAACCCACTTAACAGCTAGCACCCCTGATAATCTCTCCAACACACATCTGACCCCACTGAAGTTAAAAACCAAACCCCTTTAAGGTCAGATACAGTACAGAGTTCCTTCGATGTCAAGTAACCCCCCCCCCCCCCCCCCCCCCACAACTCCACAGAATATCGCCCATCATCAGTGATACTGGTCAACATCAAAGGAAAATTACACACACACACAAACCCTCCTTCCCTCCCCCCCCCCCTCCCCCACACACACACACCAACCCCCCTTCCCTACCCCCCACATACACACACACACACACACACACACACACACACACACACACACACACACACACACACACACACACACACACACAACACACACACACACATGCACGCATGCATGCACGCATGCACCATGCATGCACGCTCACACACACACACATACACACACACACAACACACACACACACACACACACACACACACACACACACACACACACACACAACACACACATATACACTATCACCACCAGAATGTGTTGCATGCTGAGAAGATGAAACATTCCGCAATCTTTTATTTTGTTTTGTTTTTGTTCCTGGCTAGAGTGCTGAAGTTCACCAAGATGTAGATTATTGTGCATTGACCATTACCTCCCCTCCCCCTTCTATCAGGCAGCTGCATTCTGACTTCAGGTCTGGTGTTTAAACATGTCATCTGTATCCATGCATTTCTGAAATGATGTCATCCGTTCCTACTGGCACAAAATAGCCTACTCTTCTGAAAGGTTCTGAACAGGTTTTTCAAAAGTGCGCAGGATGTTCTGTGTGCGTTCACACACAGGGCCTCAGTTTATAGTCTCATTCCAAGCATATCAACATTCAGTTCGATTTTCTCGTCAAACTGAGAAGGAAGAAAGGGCAAGGCTTGGAATCGAACCCAGAACCTCAAGGTTTTTACTTGTTAGGCAGGTGAACATCTTAACCGTTCTGCCACCTTCCTTCTTGCATTGGCTAGTTACAGTTAGAGACTCCACTCTCCCCAAAAGTCCTTTGGATGAGACTATAAACCAATGCCCCATGTGTGAACACACATGGAACATCTTGCGCACATGTTAAATCCTGTTCCACTTTTCGAAAGAGTAGGCCATTGTGTGCCGGTGGGAACAGATGACATTTACAAAACTGCATACATAGGGGCTTGGATGTAAAAAAGCACATGAGTGACTTATTCCATTATCTTCGATATAAAAGAATAAATAAATAAAAACAAATAGTAGTATCACCATGACTGTTGCCTTGCCACAGCCTTGCCAACCAGAGAATCAGTCTGATGCTTAACCTTGGTGGAAAAGGGTTGTGTCTGGTTTTGACTGATAAGTAACTATGTTCGTACACTGTACTGCCACTGAAGCAACAGAGAGTGGGGGGGGGGGGGGGGGCAAAGAGGGGGTGAGGGGGTCAGGTGGCACTTTCAGGTACAAGGACACTGAAGTATGGGATACAGTTTATGTTTTCACTTGACAAGCATTTCAGGTGACCCAGTTAATAGAGTAACGCGCTTCAAACGATGAACATCTGCTAGTTGTTATCCTTTGTGTGACGTCAAAATTTGAGTCTACTTCTCTCTTAAAGTGTACGTGTCTACACATGTATTCATGCATGTGTGTAAGTACATGTACTCATATTGTGCTGGGTGCATTGCTCGCTCTCTCTCTCACCCAACACACCCCACACACACACAGAACCCCCCCCCCCCCCACACACACCACACACCAGCCACAACCCCTACCAAGCCAAGCTGGCCAGGATCAGGGTTTGCGGCCAATGCGCTCCACCAGCCACACCCCCAGCAGGGTGAAGACAAAGTTGACCCCGGCCGTCATGGCCGCAAGCCAGATGGCCGTGTGCTGGTTAGTGATGCCCGCCATCTTGATGATGGAGGCGCTGTAATACCTGAACACACAGAACACAACACAGAACCCACCTCAGCAATCATGCAGGTCTAATGTGGATTTTATTTTATTTATTTTATTTTATACCACTTTATGTCACAGCAGATTTCTCTGTGTGAAATTCGGGCTGCTCTCCCTGGGGAGAGTGCGTTGCCACTAGTGCAGCGCCTACCCATTAAATATATATATATATTATTTATCTATTCTTTTGCATCGATCGGTGGTCTAGAGGTAATCAATAAGCATTCATGTGCCTTTTTATGGGGAGGGGATAGCCTAGTGGTCAGAACATTGAGCTCGCAATTTGACAAGTTCAATTCCTATTCGAGGGGATTTTCCTCTGGAGTTAACATCAGTGCTGACTCCACTCTCCCCAAAAAGTTTTTTGGATGAGACTAGAAACTGAGGCCCCATGTGCAAATGCACGCAGAACATCTTGCACACACGTTAAATCCTGTTCCGCTTTTCGTAAGAGTAGGCCATTGTGTGCCTGGTGGGAACAGATGACATTTACAAAACTGCATACACACGGGGACTGGATGTAAAAAAGCACAAGAGTGCTTATTCCACTATCCTCGATATAAAAGAATAAATCAAATCAAATCAAATCTCTCTCTTGACACTCACATGACAGTGTTGATGCCACTCAGCTGCTGGAACAGCTGCAGGCCACACACACACACACACACACACACACCACACACACACACACACACACACACACACACACACACACACACCACACTCACACCTGACAATCACACCTGACACTGACACTTGACAGACACTCACATGACAGTGTTGATGCCACTCAGCTGCTGGAAGAGCTGCAGGCCACATCCCACCACCAGAGCTCTGCGCATGTTGCTGGACTGCAGCATCAGAATCAGCGTCGGCTTCTGGGCTGAACCAGGAATACAGGTCTGTTCGTTAGTTACGTCAAACCTAATACACAATCATGGTCTATTGAGTTAAAGCCGAGAGAGAGAGGGGGGGGGGGGGAGAGGGAGAGGGAGAGAGAGGAGAGAGAGAGAGAGAGGAGAGAGAGAGAAGAGAGAGAGAAGAGAGAGAGAGAGAGAGAGAGAGAGGAGAGAGAGAGAGAGAGAGAGAGAGAGAGAGAGAGGAGAGAGAGAGAGGAGTGGAAAAAGAGAGACAGAGAGAAAGAGACAGACAGACAGACAGACAGACAGACAGACAGACAGACAGACAGACAGACAGACAGACAGGCAGACAGACAGACAGAAGACAGATAGAGAGAGAAAGAGTGAGAGAAACAGAGAGACGGACAGAGACAAAGACAGAAAGAGACAGAGAGACATCAAGAGACAGAGAGACAAAAAGAAATAGAAATGAAAAAACTGAAAACAAAGTTTGTTCAGTATAGGCCATGCCCCTTCTGAATGAGGGTACAGATAAACATCACATTAGTAACACAAAAATGCAATCACCACAAAATGTCAAATAAAAAGACGTTACAAGAATCACTTATTCCACTGTAAAAAACTGTAGATATTACAAGTATTAGTCATTCATAATACTACCAGAACGTCTTTTGAAAACTTTATACAAGTTTATGCATAAATTCTTCAGTAAATGTTCATTTTAACTTGATATGAGCAAGACTGCTTGAAATAAACATGGTTCTGAATAAAATTTAGAGGGAATATATCTTTGCCTGAGATAGAAAAAAAAAGAAAAAAAAAAGCTGGATAGCAGAGCAAAACATGAACATATTCTTTATCACTTTTACACAATGGCCATACTAAATTGTTATCTTTATTCTTTTTTTCCAACTGTTAGAATGTATTATCATATCTGTTATTCCAAATCTAAACATCCTTAAGTAACGCTTTACATGTCTGTCAATATCCTACTAAATTGTTGTCTTTATTCTTTTCATAACAGTTAGAATGTATGTCATATCGTTAAGTAACACTTTACATGTCTGTCAATATCCAGTGACAAATACAATTAACATTTTTTAGATGCTTTAAATTTTCTATATAATGAAAATCCTTTGCATTGTTGACATGAGCATTTCAGTGTAGAGAGAAAGAGAGAGAGAGGGCACATATGCATACATGTACATACATCACTCAACAGACACTTATAATCACACATGCACACACGTATACCCACACATACACACACACATGCCTGCATGCGTGTACATACACACACACACACACACACACACACACACACACACACACACACACACACACACACACAGAGTGATGCACTTTCTCTCTCTCTAATCTTTCATTTCATCCCTCTCTCTTCTCTCTCTCTCCTTCCCTTCTCTCCCCCCCCCCCTCCCCTCTCTCTCTCCTTCACTAACAAAGTCTGGTGGCCTCTTTGTCCTGCCGACAAGTTTCTCTGATCTCCTCTAGCTCCTGCTCTATGTCTGTCTGTCTGTCTGTCTATCTGTCTGCCTGCCTGCCTGACTTCTCTCTCTGTCTCTCTCTTTGTCTGCCTGACTGCCTGCCTGCCTGCCTGCCTGCCTGTCTGTCTGTCACACTCTCTCTCTCTCTCTCCCTCTTTCTCCCCCCCCCCCTCTCTTTCTCCCCCCCCCCCCCCCTCTCTCTCTCTCTCTCCCCATCCCTCTCTCTCTCCTTACACATCTGGCGGCCTCTTTGTCCTGCCTGCATGTCTCTCTGATTTCCTGCAGCTCCTGCTGGATGTCTGGCTGACCCCTGACCCTCACCAGCACCTGTCTGGCCTGCTCCTCCCTCCCTGCCTTCATCAGGTAGCGAGGGCTCTCCGGCAGGAACAGGAAACCAATCAGCTGGATCAGCGACGGCACACCTGCCAGCCCCAGCATGTACCTGAAACCAGGCATCATTAAGGGTCGTTGGTTGGTTGGTGGGAGGGAGGGGGGACAACAATTTAGGATTGGATGACAAAATTTACAAAACTGCAGACACACAGGGACTGGATTAAAAAAGCTTACGAGTACTTATTGCAGTATCTTTAAAATAGAAATAAAACACACACACACACACACAAACACACACACTACACACACACACACACACACACACATATATATATATATATATATATATATATATATATATATATATATATATATATATATATATATATACACACACACAACTGAGCAGATCAAAATAGATTTCAGTCACAATTTTTGATAAATTTGCCGAAGCAGCTGCTGTTACAGCAATAATGACAAGTGTCATTGTACCTGAACCACCGTAGAGATAAACAATATTAACATTTTATAGTAGTGGCATATACATGTATATCAGAGGGCCTATAACAGATTGCAATGGCACGTGTCATAATTACATTAATGGCTGACAAACAATAGTATAGAAAACAAAAGCAGAAGCAAAAAAAACCAAACCAAACCAAAAAACCGCAACTGAAAACTGCAACATTGCCATCTCAAGGGCTTTTCCAGAAAACTGTTGCACACTATAATAAATGTTCAAAGGCATAGGACTAACTCTCTGATCTGCCCTGTATTCATGATTGTTCATGGTGGGCATGACAAGATCTCATGCTCTTAACTAGTACTACTAGTTAATTATGTATAGTATATGATATGTAATACATGACAAAAAGCCAGCATACATATCCAGAAACAGTAACGAATGTAAAGAAGAATGAGAATGTATCAATACACAGGGACAAAAATATAACATAAGAGAGAGAGAGAGAATATTTCCGTGTATTAGGCACAGCACGCAAATCCAGCATAATTCAGTCAGGTGTGCTCAAATTAGCCCCTTCCTTTAAACACTACTTTGAACAGTAAGCTGTGGTTTACTTTCCACAGAACTTTACAATGTTCAACAACTCACCTCCACCCGTCCTTCTGGAGTAGCTAAATCCAACATTTACTGGCAATAACAACAACAATAATAACTCACCTAATAACAACAACAACTCACCTAATAACAACAACAACAATAACTCACCTAATAACAACAACAACTCACCTAATAACAACAACAATAATAACTCACCTAATAACAACAACAACTCACCTAATAACAACAACAATAACTCACCTCCACCCGTCCTTCTGGAGATAGCTGAATCCACCGTCCAACACATGGAAATAACAACAACAACAATAACTCACCTAATAACAACAACTCACCTAATAACAACAACAACAATAACTCACCTCCACCCGTCCTTCTGGAGATAGCTGAATCCACCGTCCAGCAGACTGGCAATGAACTGACCACCAGTGATGAACAGCACATTGATGGTCAGCAGACGTCCCCGAAGATGAGTTGGTGCCACCTCAGCAATGTAGACAGGCACGGTCATTGATGCAATACCTACAGACAGGTAAAAACACAGTAAGAGGAGACTTCAGTTTAAAATTGTTTTTAAAATGAGTCTTCCGCTGGATCTAAATGACCAAAGAGCAGCATCAAGCCATCAAACAGTAATTTGAAAAAAATGAACTATGAAGACATGATGAACTAAAAAAAGATAAGAAACAAAAATTATCTTCTTCTTCTATTTCCAAACCTTGGACAGCAACTGTTAAGTGTTGCTGTCTGTCACATTACTCAGAGCGAAAATGCAATTTGGGATGTTGATCTATGCACCTGACAAGTCAGGTACAGCACGCTCAACTTTGCCATGGGAAAGAATTTTTATCTATTTGAAGTCTTTCTGGAGAAAAAAGGCAGGAGAATGGACCAAGAAAACTGACAAGAAGGAGGTGACTGACAGGAAGAAAAGGAACAAGGCAGTTCAAAACAAAAGAAGGATAGAAAAGACAGGCTACTTTGCACAATTTCCATTTATAAGGTGGTGATGCTAAATTATACCTACAGTCCCCCCCCCCCCCCCCAACATCCCCACAGGGAAGAACATTAAAATAGATTCACAAATCATATATTATATATAATATGTAAAAACAAGATTCAGTGACCTTTCAGGCTTTCTAAATTGATTTTTCAATGTTTTGTTAAGGGAGGGAGACAGAGATAGTAACCATGTTTAACAAAAAAGTTGAACTGGACAACAAAAAAACCCAAAACAAAACAACTTAATAAAAAGTAAACAAAGCTTTTACAATCAGCTGACACACAAAAAAGAATTCCGATACATGTGGTATGGGTCTACAGTCTACACCTTCGCATATCTGGCTCTAAGTCTTTAGAAGTATTGCTTACTAGTACTAGTAGTAGTGTGTGTGTAAGTATGTGTGTGTGTGTGTGTGTGTGTGTGTGTGTGTGTGTGTGTGTGTGTGTGTGTGTGTGTGTGTGTGTGTTGTTCCCAGAAACTTAACAGAACAAAGTAAACTGTAAAGTTTTGCTGGGATTGGGGGGTAAGCATCTCAGACTAGTAAAAAAAAAACAACAACAACAAAGAAACACAGAAAAAGACGAGAGCCTGAGAGAGAGACACAAAAAAAAAAACCCAGAAAGGTATGAGAGAACATACTGTGGAGAATGGCTATGATCATAATCAATAAATCATTTACATATATTTAAATCAAATAATGATAATCCCAGTTGTTTTTTTCTTAACAATAAAATTACAAAGTAACATTACAATGTTTCTAGAGAGGATGAGACAGAGATTGAGTCTGTTATTCATGCATGTGCATGTGTAATATACATGTGTGTTGTGTGTGTGTGTGTGTGTGTGTGTGTGTGGTTGTGTGTGTGTGTGTGTGTGTATGTGTGTGTGTGTGTGTGTGTGTGTGTGTGTGTTGTGTGTGTGTGTGTGTGTGTGTGTGTGTGTGTGTGTGTCTGTGTCTGTGTCTATCTGTGTCTGTGTTGTGACCATGTGTTTAAGCAGGCATAAATAAACAAAATATATTTCATGACTATGATATCCACCAATTTAGAGTGTGTCTGAAAAGTTTACTTGAATTTGTCATCAGGTAGGTGTGTGTGTGTGTGTGTGTGTGTGTGTGTGTGTGTGTGTGTGTGTGTGTGTGTGTGTGTGTGGTGTACATTTGTTTACTTGCAAGAGCAGAAATGACTGCATGAGAGATGGGTCAAAATACACAAAACAAATTTAGCTTTAAAAAAAAACACCAAAAAAATCAAAAACATACCTATTCCCAGGCCCAGTATCATCCGTCCCACAATCAGCATGGTCACATTCTGGGCAACACCCAGTACCACTGCTCCTACAGTGAAGACAACACTGGCAACAATCGTGCAGACTTTTCTTCCAAACTTATCACTCAGGTAGCCACCAAACAAAGCTGCCACGAAGGCTGCAAGGATCGTGACACTGACTACCACTTCTTGTTCAAAAGATGAAAGAGAGAATTCATCTCGAAGCAGTAGCATAGCACCAGACACCACCCCTGTATCATAACCAAACAAAAATCCACCGATTGCTGCAAATGCTGCCAGTAGCACCACGTAACCCGTTGTTTTGGGTGGGCTGGAACCGAAAGTTGGTGTCCCTGACGACTTTTCTCCATCGGTTCTTCTCTGATTGTCGTCTGGGCTACTGTAATCGAGTTCCAAATCAACGGCTCTGTTGGTGAACGATCCATCTTCCTCCGTCATAGTTCGCTGAGGGGATGTTGGAGGTGTTCGTTGGGAGGCAGCTTCCTTCGCGTCTGTCCTCGACACAAGCCGAGTGGTTTCTGAAATTTCTTCCATTTCCGTACTTTCCTCTCCGCTGCTCAATTCGGCATCGGCAAACATAACCCACTTCGTTATCAGTTGCCCTTGAACTGCAGTGATACATTCATCACCACCTCTATCGTCACGCGACACTGACAGTTTCTAATCGTCAGAAAAGTAGATCATTGCTTTCATCGGAATGCACTCTAGCTCTGCCGCGTGTAAACTCTACGGCGTTCTTCCTGTTGTTTTGTTAGGGTTAGTCACGGGGCACTTGCATCTTCTTACCGAAATAAACAAAATTATGAAAAAACAAAACCATCGATTTCTTGGGAAAATAAGAATACACATATGGTTTTTAACATGTCAAAAAGAAAAGCAAAACAAACAAGCAGAACCCATCAATAAACGAGAGAGGGAAGTGAAAGTCAGAGAGTTTGAGCTGAAAAAATGTTAGCATTTATTTTATCTTCTTTATTTATATGAAGTTATCTTGTCTTTCCTTTCTTTCTTCTTTTTTCTTCTCCCACCTCCACCCTATATTCGCGCTCATGTGTGTGTGTGTGTGTGTGTGTGTGTGTGTGTGTGTGTGTGTGTGTGTGTGTGTGTGTGTGTGTGTGTGTGGTGGTGTGTGTGTGTGTGTGTGTGTGTGTGCCGTTTTTGCTTTTTGTTTGTCTTTTGGTTTGTTTGTTTTTAAGGTAATAAAGCATTCATAATTATTTGTTTGTGCGCTTGGGCGTGCATGTATATGTGTACACACGCGCATGTGCGTCTCTCCTTTTTGATAAAGTATTCTTAAGTGTGTGTGTGTGTGTGTGTGTGTGTGTTGTATGTGTGTGTGTGTGTGTGTGTGTGTGTGTGTGTGTGTGTGTGTGGTGTGTTGGTAGGCATCCATCTGTCTCGTAAGACCATGAAGTTGCGCTCTTAAGCTCTAGAGGGCAAAGCCTGGGTAAGTATAAAGGGCAAGCAGTTACCCATGCAGCAGAATCCCCCCCCCCCTCTTCCACGTCGCTGGGACAATTGGAGGGAAATGGTTGCAAAATCATCAGTGGTGCCCCAACCATTGACCAGACTACGGGATAAGTGATGGTGAGTACACAAACCAAACACCAGTGCTCCCACAAGATAATAAAATTCTTGACATTTGTAAGCCCTGACAGTAATGATTAAGAAAAACACCTCCCACCACCCTTGACAATAAATTATTGCCAGATAACCCATGACCAATGCCCAGGGCTACATGATCCCAGGTAGCCCAACCAGAGCATGTATTACTCCTGTCACTGCACGTCTGAATATCTGACTGGAATCAACTAGCAGAAATTCAATCTGCCCAATCTCTCCTGTCCTCCTCCCCCTCCCCCCTTATCCTATGGCTTCTGCTCCACTGCCCCATCCACTCACACTTGCAATCTTGGGGAGGTGGGGGTGGGGAACGGAAAAGAAAAATCGCCACGCTCTTTTTTTCATTGCGCCAGAATTCAGTTTTGATTATTTTAATGTTCAAAGACAGATCCATGGCAGTTCCGCACAAACCTGGTAACACGGGACGCAAACGACAATACTCGTTGCTGATTGGTCAAAATATAATTTTCAAGTGACGTAGGCCCATGCAGGAGCATGCAGAGTTACTGCCCTTTATCCCGTCACATGGCGCGGTCAGAGCAGATGCTCATGAATTCAATTTCGGGCTTGGTGTTTGGAAAATAACCGTTTTGAAAGTGTTATTGTCTGCAGTTTCTAAGTTTCCAAATGGAAATGTGCTGTCTCAAACGGCTGGTGGTCTGTGCAGGGGCTGTGACAAGGTAATACAATAGACGACCTCACTTTTTTGTATGTTTAACTTTGTGTACCCAGTCCTTTAAACAGAATTCATGAATACTTGAATTAATAATTGTAGTGAGGGACAAAATCTGAAAAGTTTATTCTCATAGTTCCATGCTGCCAAATTGTTAACCACAGCTACGAAGTAGTGGGGTGGGGGTGGGGGGCATAGTGAGGGAGGGGAGCAAAAACATTTTTTTCCTTACTGTCACCTTTGAGTAGGGGAGAAACGTCAATGCACTGTGTCACAGTGTGTGTCTGCATGCACACACAGGGCACTTGCTTTGAAACCATGGAGAATTTTAATGCAGTATTAATATGTTAAAATTATTGTGATGCTTGATAAAGAATGAAATTAATGTTCAAGCTTGACTTGGTTCTGAACTCTTTGAGGAGTCAAAGGGGCACTATTAAGAAACTCTCAGGCAGTGTGTCTTGGAAACTGGCAAAGCCTTTCCCTTATGCAGGTGACAAAGTATGTTCCTACGAGCCCTGGCTGGTTCTTTTTCTGTGAAATATGGACCTGGGTGGGAGTGGGTGTTAAAGTGTGCACGATGTTAAACCTTGTAAATCTGTACGAGGTCATAATTGAATATTAATCACAAAAAAATGTGTTTGAACTTGATGTTGGTTTGAAAAATGTCTGTTTACTCTTTTTAAAGTATTCACTCCAAACAATCATGATTGTTGCACTGTAGAATGCATGTACAGTATCACAACCAGTGCGCTCTTAATAATTATGAGAGAAAAAATCTGTGGAAACTGTAAACAGTGTACATAATAGTAAAAGAAGCATTATCATAGTAAGGTATCAGTTTAAATGAAAAAAAGGGGGGTGGGGGGTAAAGGAGTGGTGTCAGTAAAAATAAAGTTATGGGGGGTTCCCAAATATGTGCAAAGTATTTTTCTGTATTGGAGAAACCAACACACACACACACACACACAACACACACACACACACACACACACACACACACACACACACACATTTCTGTATTGGAGAAACCAACACACACCACACACACACACACACACACACACACACACACACACACACACACACACATACATACATACATACACACACACACACTCACACACACATACACACACACACACTCACACACGCGCTCGCGCACGCACGCACGCACGCATGCACATACAAGTAGATGGCTTGATGTAAAAAAGCAAATCAATGCTTATTCAATGTACCATCTGGAAATAAAAATTTGACTTGACTTGACTTGACACACGAACGCACACGCATTTTACTTTTAGATACAGTGTCAAAGATATTAATTCAAAAAATAATTCATCTGTAAACAGGTACTGGGTGGCTGTGATGGACCTTGTTGCCAGGAACAGTGGGTGGTCAGGAGGAAGGTGTCAGCACTACACTCATGCACAGAACAGGACCACTGGACTGTATGTATTGCTTTCTTAGGAACTCTTTTGATAAAGGATGGAGGTAAGAGGGTAAAGGGCTTCAGCTCTTTGTAGCTGGGATCAGAAGGTTTGTTTGTCCTGACCGTGACTCCGTGATGTTATGGTTTCCTAGTACTTGGTAATATTGGCGCATTGTATTGCAAGTTTTCAGATCCTTCAAGATGTGTTAGTCCTGGCTTTTAAAATTCTAACATCATGCAGTCATTGTGGTTTTAAAAAAAAATCTCTATGCATACCATGAGTTGTTTTTGGACATTTCAGGATTGGGCTACAACCCCGATGATTCATTTCGCACAAAATAAAAAAAACAAAAACAAAAAAGAGATAATATATAAAAACAAAAATGCTGGAGAAAAAGAAGACCCCCAAACAAAAACAAACAACCCCCCCCCCCCAAAAAAAAAAAAGATGGAAACAGAATTGAAATTAAAATAAAACACCAGACAAACTGTACAGCTAAACAAGAACATGCAAAACAAAGCAACAACAAAACTAAAAAAAAGATAAACCTGGAAAATTACATTAAAACAAAAAACAAACGTGCAAGGTCTGGGTTGATGGCTCCATGATGGTTTTCTTTCTACACCTCCATGTCAAGTTTGGTCAGGCTGTGATGTATGGTCAGTTTGGATTGAGGGGTACAGTGAAAACAGGACTGGTGGAATGCAGGAGGTGATGCACAGAGAGAGAGAGAGAGAGAGAGAGAGAGAGAGAGAGAGAGAGAGAGAGAGAGAGAGAGAGAGAGAGAAGAAAAATGAAGAAAACAAACAGTAAAAGAAACCGAAATGATATAAACTGAACAGGAGTGGAAACACCCAAGTAGATCATAAAATGCTAAAATCCTGCTCAACAATAAAAATGAAAACCTAAACCCCAAACCCCTCAAATAAAGCACAAAAAGATGACAAAAATGAATAAAACAAATTGTAAAAGAAACCAAAATGACATATGAATTTAAATAAAACGAAAAATAAAAACTCACCATTGGAGAGGAAATAAAATGATTAAACTAAACAATGGAAAAACGCAACTCAACCATGAAATGCTAAACTCATGCTCAACAATAAAAATGAAAACCTTAACAAAACACCCCTTAAAATAGAGCCCAAAAAGAGAACAAAAATGAATAAAACAAACCAACAGTAAAAGAAACAAAAAAAAACTGAAATAAAATGTAAAATGAAACAACTAACCATTGGAAAAGAAATAAACTGAATAAAATAACCAATGAATAAAAGAAAAACAACTCAACCATAAAATGCTAAAATCCTGCTCAACAATAAATACGAAAACCTAAACCAAAAGAACAGAGACAACACAAAACAAAACTATAAAATGAAAAAAAACCCAGACTATATATATATATATAAAAGACTCACTAAAAGCAAAACTTTACAACCAAAGAATAAAACCAAAGGGGAAAAATTCCAGCAAGACATCAAAAGAGAGCATCATCATCATCATCACCATCATTATCACCATCCTTCTCCTCCTTCTCCTCCTCTAAAAGACAGGCATTTCTGTCTGCCTTTTACCTAGCATTTCTGTCTGTCTTTTACCTGGTATTACTGTCTGTCTTTTACCTGGCATTTACTGTCTGTCTTTTACCTGGCACTTCTGTCTGTCTTTTACCTGGCATTTACTGTCTGTCTTTTACCTGGCATTTACTGTCTGTCTTTTACCTGGCATTTACTGTCTGTCTTTTACCTAGCATTTCTGTCTGTCTTTTACCTGGTATTTCTGTCTGTCTTTTACCTGGCATTTACTGTCTGTCTTTTACCTGGCATTACTGTCTGTCTTTTACCTGGTATTTCTGTCTGTCTTTTACCTGGCATTTACTGTCTTTTACCTGGCATTTACTGTCTGTCTTTTACCTAGCATTTCTGTTTGTCTTTTACCTAGCATTTCTGTCTGTCTTTTACCTGGCATTTACTGTCTGTCTTTTACCTGGCATTTACTGTCTGTCTTTTACCTGGCATTTACTGTCTGTCTTTTACCTGGCATTTACTGTCCGTCTTTTACCTGGTATTTCTGTCTGTCTTTTACCTGGCATTTCTGTCTGTCTTTTACCTGGTATTTCTGTCTGTCTTTTACCTGGCATTTCTGTCTGTCTTTTACCTGGCATTTCTGTCTTTTGCCTGGCATGTCTGTCTGTGCTGCTTTTTCCTTTTTCCTTTTCTGTGTGTCTATATTCGGGGGGGGGGGGGGGGGGGGGGTGCATGTATTTCATGTTGAAAATGTTTGTGTAATTTGGAAAAACTATTTTGTCAACAGAGAGACCACTATCAAGGTGTTGTGTACAGCACTGCACTGGTAGCACGCCCACCAGCATGAAGCAGGACCAAGACCAGGTAAGAAAATGAGTCTTCAGTGGCTTAACAATGCGAGTAAATTGAAGATTAGTATGTACTCTTCTCAGATTCATTGGTGGTTTTGACGTCTTGGGTATAATTATGATCTGTTACCGAATTCATCACTGTGAGTTATAAAAAAAAAACTGTTTGTGGATTACAGTAACTGTTGATAGAAATTGTATTACATGTACTTTGAATTTTCACTTGTTCCTTACAGATATTTTTGTTTTACCATTGGATTTCAGGGTTGAAGATGACTTACAAAATTGTGAAGCGTATAAGTGCCAAATTAAAAAGGATAAGATAAGCTCATAAAGCAAAAAAGTCTATGCTATAGCATAAATATCAAAATATTGCAGCTTTATGTGTACAGTGCTTGGACTTCTGAAACTTAGATTTTCCAGTGTGACTGATGATGGTTTTAAATACTGCTTTCAGGATCTCAGGCTGGAGTGAAGTGACAAGGACCAGTGGTATTGAACTGCATTCTGTATCTCCACAGAGGTATAGTATTGCATCATTTTTCTTTGTTTTTCTGTGGTCTCTGCCTAGCAGATATTTTTTGTTTTTTTGTGTGTATTTTTCTGTTTAATATTTGTCATTTATACATGTCATTTATTTCTGTTATTAGACTGTTGTGTTGAGCTTTTGATTTAATCTGTTTATTTTATTCACTTATTTTATTTGTGCTTTTTTTTTGGGGGGGGGGATTTTTTTCTTCTTTCTTTCCTTTTTATTTTATCTTTATCCTTTTCAGCCTGTCACTTTCATCTTACTCATCACGTGTGCATTTCAGGAAAATTCATTGTAAGCTGAATGGTTGAAACAGTCTGTCAACAAAACTGCTGCCAGTACTCATAGTTATGCTGTAAATGATGGTCAAACTGCTCCGAAATATCTGTGGGTTTGGGTGATTTTTTTTATAGTTCATTTCTTTTAATGTATAAGCCACCGTTTTTGAATAAGATCATTCATCGAATTGTCAATCAAGGTTTTAACAAGTACTATGCCAATATCTCGGATCTCTCACACATTAACTCTCAGTATGCTTCAACCCCCCCCCCCAAAAAAAAAAAAAACCACAAAAAAAACGTTTAGAAAGAAAACTCAAAGATAAGCCACACAGAAAGCTTGAGCTTGTTTTCTGTGCTAGTGGGGATTTTTTTCTGTACATTGTCAAGATTAATAAACTAACCCCCCCCAAAAAAAAAAAAAAAAAAAAAAAAAAATCCAAACAAAAAACCCCAACAAAACAACAACAACCAAACACAACAAAAAAAAAACCGACAAAAACAAACCTGTTGTACATATACCAGGAGATAACATTATGAATACAAATACTTTATGACATAAAAGGAGATAAGTTCGTATGTATATTTTTGTTTTTCTCAACACTAACATGATGATAATCATAACATGGTGAGGTACTTGAAAACAGTCATACACGCAAACTTCTCATCCATGTACTTCCTATCTCACAGGGATTCCCAGGTGGATGGATGAGTGAGTCAAGAGTGCATATTATTCTAGGTGACCCACAGGATTTTAAGCTGGGGAACGCACAATAACAACAACATATTCATAACATAAATGTATTTGAATCAAATAGTTTCTGTATTTCTCTGAGCTCATAATGATTTCTGACTGCTTTCAGGAACAACGGAACCAGGATCGAGAGCTGCTGAGACTTGCAAAGTGAATCACGCAAAATCCTGGGGAAAAAACGGTGACACGAAACCCAAGTTGTGTGCACAAAAAACCTGAATACTTTGTACACACCAGTGCCGCTACAACACCACCAATACTTGCAAACGAACTAAAAGTGAACATCAACTTGATATATCTTTGCTAGTCCGCTTAGAACCTTTTTCTATGGCAAATGTCTGTAGCAATGTGTCACACTACATACAGAATGACTAATGACATGCAACAGGGCAAGACACACTAGAGCTATAATAAACCCAGACAAATGTAATCCTTTATAATCATATTCTTTAACTGCATACACCAGCACACACTAGAGCAGCAACAAACCCACACAAATATATTCAGTCATCACACCTTAGCACACATGTGCCGGTTCATACTAGGGCAGATTTTGCTCTTGACATAAGGCTTCAGTGACTGAAAGCACTTTGTAGCAGAGAGAGAGCGGAGGGGACAGAAGATGTTCTACAGTTGTTTTTAAATTATAGTGTTTGTGAAGAGATGTGTTTTAAATGCCACCTTTTTACATGACAAAAAGGAAAACTGAGAAAAATTGGTTAAAAAAAAGATTTTTGAAAAGAGAAATAAAATACACAAACATAAAAGAAAATTTTTTAAAAAGGAAGAAGAAAAAAAAGGACAATATTTTCCCAAAAAGAAAAAGGAAAAAAGTGCTAGGAAAAGAAAGTAAAGAAGAGATGATGCAGTACAATATACTTGTTAATAGCTCTAAAAATGAAAATGCATTGTTACATGAATAGGGATTGGGGTAAAAGAACTGACACATGGAGACTGGTGTTTAAAAAACAACAACCCAAACTTTGAAGTTTATTAAGATAAAAGTGAAGCAGAATGGCTGGCATCCTCAATTCAGCCTGCCTCAGGGGCTTTAACAGCCCCCCCCCCCCCCCCTGTCAGTTCTTTTCCCTTTGTTTTCAGCCGTGGATAAAGTTTTTGCTTTGATGATGCTGCCAACTAGTTATTTGATAAAATGTTCTTGCTTTAACATACATTGTCAAAAATGTAAAACTGGTAGAAGTTTTTCTATGCTTGTAAAAAGATTTTCTTATCAAGCAGTTTTTTTTAATCGCTATAATCATTTAATAGATTAGAAAAAAAATCTTTTGCCCCAAGAAATCCTCTTCATTCTTTCAGTACACCCAATAATTTCTAGGTTTTTAAAAAAAAAAAGAAATATTTGTTGTCAATCATTTACTTTTTATTCTTTAAATTATTAGAACAATTTCATAGATTAAGAAAAAAATCTTCAGCCAAGAGAAACCCCTTAATGCTTGTAGGACACGTAATAGTTTCTTGGTTTCTAATACGAAATTGTTTTTTTGCTATCAAGCATCTAACTTTTTTAAATGACAAAAATCATTTAATAGGTCAAGAAAAATGTGTTGCCCCGAGTAGCCTGTAAATGCTTGTAGAGATGAAATAATTTGTTGGTTTTTAAGATTGAAAGCTTTTTTTTTATCAAGCATTTTATTTTGTAAACAATGAATCATTTTTTTAAAAAGTAAGGTAAACCTTTGGCCACGGAAGGCTCTCAATGCTTGCTGTAATACAATGATCTGTTGTTTTTTTAAGACACTTTTTTTTTCGTTATCAAGCATTATCAGTACACCCAATATTTTGTTTCATGTTTAAGACAAAAATAGACCCATGTAAACCACAGCTGCAGATAGTACGCAATTTGCAGAATTTGTTCATAGATTTTGGTTTGCTATAGAGTTTGCAAGTTAAAGGCAATTTCTGATTAAAAAAAAAAGAGTTCTGCAATGTAAAGTAGGACACTGTGAAAGCATCACAATTATTGGATCAGAAGAACTCACAATTTTTTTTTTTTTTTTTGGGGGGGGGGGGGGGTTCTGGGTTTTACAGGCAACGATATTCCATTGCAGGTTGCAATATGACATAAAAAAACTTATATGAATTGGGTTTAAAGAGTGGATTTTGTTATATTGAGGAGGTTTTTTTTCCCCAAAGCTTTATCGGACATGAGCTAGAAAATTTTTTTAGTGTGTTTACAGCGCGTGTGGGGGGGGGTGGGTGGGTGTACGTGTGTTTTTCTGTGTATGTATGTGTGTGTGTGAAATGTTTGAAAGGGTACACATGGGGGTGGGGGGGGGGTGTTAGTGTGTGTGTTGTGTGTGGTGTGTGTGTGTGGAAATGGAGTGTTTGGAAAGGGGTATACATGGTTTTGTAGGAGAGATACCTAAGGGAAAAGGTATTGTGGATGAGAAGGCAGGGTAAGTTAGTTTAGTCATCATCACCATTATCAGTCCCTTGACCTAGAGGGTGGTCAGGGGTGGGAGAGGAAACAGGGGAGGCATTAGTTGACCGTTTTCTTCAGGCCGATATAATTTATTACCTTCAGCTTTTTACAGCAACACAACCATGTCAAGGCCGGTCCAATCTTTTGATCTTTGAAATTCTTAGGAGGTGGGTTGCCCAGTGGTGGTTCTTGGGTTTTTAATTCGTAGCTGGGATCACTGCCATGTCGGCTTCAGAAAATGTGTTTTCCTGAGCTTTGTTTAGCATTGTAAGGTTTGTAGGAATGCAGAACATAGGCATGGCTCATGGAAAGAGCATTGATTTTCTTCTTTCGTGTGGTTTATTTTGGGGCTTGACCATTCAATACCTATATATTTGGGGTGTAGATCTTTTTCAAAACAGGTGCAATATGAACTTATAATAAAATTGTGGTAGGCATAGAAATCTTCTGCAAATAGCAGAACTGGAAATTTGCGTTTAAAAAAAGTCTAAAGTAATAGCCTTTAGATGTTGGTGGAATTGGTAAAATTGGGATTGAAATAAAGCTTCACACCACTAAGTAAAGCAACGTACCACTGTGTTTTACCCGCTGTTGTGTCCACATGCATTCAGACAGACCAACCAACCCACCAGCAGCCCCTACCCCAATGCATGCTGTTATTGCTAACACTAACACTAACCCTAATACTAACGCTAACCTTGTTTCTTAATCCTGGCCCTCATGTGGACACAAAGGCAGGTAGATGCCTTGGTACAAGCTGACAACAGTGGTTAAGACATTTTTTCTGGGGTTTATGGGGAGGAAGGAGGGGGGGGGGGGGGATGCAGCGTTTTAGGGAAAAGAATGGCAGGAGGAGAGGATGCGTAATTAGTCTGGTGGAATGATAAAAAGGGAATGATGGCTAAGAGGGGGGTGTGTATTGGTCATATAGGGTGTGTGTGTGTGGGGGGGGGGGGGGAGGTGTATGTTAATGTGTGTGTGGGGGGGGAAGGGGGTGTATGCTAGTGTGTGTGTTAGTGGGTTATTAGTGTGTGTGTGTGTGTGTAACTGTAAGTGTGTGTGTGTGTGTGTGTGTGTGTGTGGGTGTGTGTGTGTGAAGTCAAGTCAAAATGATCTTTTTTTAGGGTAAAAGATGAAGTTTACACAACTTTTTTCCATCCTGCCCTCACCAAAAAAAAAAATAAAAAAATTGACTTGTAAAATATTCAAGGACAAATATCAACCTTTGTTGAAAAAAATAGAATAAATGAGTGTGTGTGTGTGTGTGTGTGGTGTTGTGGTTGTGTGTGTTGTGTGTGTGTGTGTGTAAACAAGGATAGAGGGAATGATTTACGCCACAAGCAAACCATTACATTTTTTCAACAATACAATATGGTATGATGTATCCAGCATAAAAGCTGCATACTTGATTGTGTGTGTGTGTGATTTTTTTTTTAAAGCTGAAAATTCACATATCGAAATTTTATAAGCTGTTTGAAGAAAGGTTCTCTGTGTGTGTGTGTGTGTGTGTGTGTGTGTGTGTGTGTGTGTGTGTGTGTGTGTGTGTGTGTGTGTGTGTGTGTGTTGTAATTTAGGATCCCTCCCCCATCCCCCGCCTCCTTTTTCTTTTTGCTTTCTTCTCATTTGAGGAAATGATAAACTGAAACAGAAACCAGAAATGACTTTTGGTAAGGTAAAAAAGTCACGAGTTTGTGTTGGTGGCAAATCTGTGTACTTGATCTTGCACTGGTAGGCAGATCAGTGCAATGTCTTATACCAACACAAGTATTAAATGTAATACTGGGTCATATTGCCAGTGAATGTTTTATGTTGAATATGCTGTAAGTTAGGTATACCAGTCTTCTTATATTCCTTATATTTGATGAGTGTGGAACATTACAGTATTTTTTGTTGTTGGAAAAATTGATGAGATGTGAAATGATGAATTAATGAGAAAATATGATGGCCTGTGGGATGTGCAAGAGCATTGACAATGTTGGTGGCAAGTGCTTGTATTGATGTTCCATACTTATTATTGCATGATGATCAATGGTGATGAGGATGATGTAAAGATGCTGCTGTGGAAGTGCATCCGCTTTGAGACTACTTGACACACACAAAGTACTAGGTGCAGTAATCGACAACGATTTGTCTTGGTCAGACCACATAGCCACTTTAGGAAAACGAATCTCAGTAAGATTGTATCAACTTAGAAAAATCAAAAATTTTCTAAATTTACAGTCACGAAAACTATTTTTTCACGCCCATATTCTATCTCTTATAAACTATGTTTCTACCTTATGGGACAGTGCAAGTGAAACAAACCTAAAGCATATAAACCGCCTACATAAAAGAGCTGTTAAACTAATCCGATTGAATCCTAATACGCTGACCACCACCAACTACAAAGAACTAGACATTCTTCCACTCAAAGACAGACTGCAGTTCAACAAGTATCTATGTATGTTCAATATATTAAACGGAAAAGCCCCAAAGAAAATTGTGGAAAAATTTGCTGTCAATAAAAATAGGCCTACCCATAGACTGTTACTGCCCAGGCCCCATAATAATCTCTATAAATCAAGCCTTGCTTATTCAGGAAAAACATTGTGGAATAGCCTCCCCCCCTTTTCTAAAATCAGTTCCTTCAAAACAAATGTTTAAGAAACTTTTGAAGAAACATTTGATGGACAAACTATAAGTCCGCATTTATGTTTGATACTACCTCACATTTGGCTGCTTGTTGTTATTTATGCCCATGTTATATAATATTTGTATCATTTGTATGTATGATGTGAGCTTATGTTGTACTGTCTTGGGTTTGTTTTTTGTTTTGTTTTTTATCTTGAGATTTGTTGGAAAGTAATCCTGATTTATTTTAGTTTTTCAACAAAGGTTGATATTTGTCGTTGAATGTTTTAGAAGTCAATTTACATGATTTTTTTTGTGAGGGCAGGATGAAAAAAAGTTGTGTAAACTTAATCTTTTACCCTCAATAAAGATCATTTTGACTTGACTGACTTGACTTTTCTTTATACCGCTTTTAGTCATGCTAGAGAGTGAAATTAGAAGGGAGATAAATATGCGGGTTACAAGACAGATGAAATATCTTTTGATTTTCTCCCCTGTTCCAGTTAATTCCCGGTAATGTTGTTTAAGGGGGCAGGCGTGAGGTAAAAGTTGGGTGAAGGAAGAAGTGTCAGTCAGTTATGGGGTCAACGTGTGTTGGGCATGGAATCAGGTGGTTTGTTAAAGCTGTTTGCCTGTCTGCTTGTGTGTTGCAACTAAAAAAATGAACTGTTTGCCTGTCTGCTTGTGTATTGCAACTAAAAAATTAACTGTTTCCCTAACTCAAAGATGGAGAATAGAAAAAAAAAAGAAAAAGATGGAATGAACAGGTATATTTGCTGTCTGTATGTCTGTCTATCCAATCTATCTATCTATCTATCTATCTATCTATCTATCTATCTATCTATCTATCTATCTATCTATCTATCCATCCATCCATCCATCCATCCATCCATCCATCCATCCATCTATCTATCTATCTATCTATCTATCTATCTATCTATCTAATCCATCTACCCACTTTCTATCTATCTATCTATCTATCTATCTATCTATCTATCTATTATCTATCTATCCATCTACCCATCTTTATCTATCTATCTATCTGTTTATCTATCTATCTGTTTATCTATCTGTTTATCTATCTATATATCTGTCTGTCTACACACACACACACACACACACACACACACCACACACACACACACACACACACACCACGAGGGATATATCTATCTATCTATCTATCTCTCTCTGTGTGTGTGTGTGTGTGTGTGTGTGTGTGTGTGTGTGTGTGTGTGTGTGTGTGTGTGTGTGTGTACTGACTGCAATCCCCCGAAAAACCTTCGGATGAGATTATAAACCGAAGTCCGTGTGTGAACGTACGCAGAGCATCTTGTGCACACATTAAAACCCGCTCTGCTTTTCGAAAGAGTAGGCCATGCGTGCCAGTAAGAACGACAACCAAAAAAAAAAAACTTTTAAAAAACTCTGCATACACACTGGTATAGCGTTTAGACACTATCACCGAAGTCAGAATACGGCTTCCTTTATGGTGGGCAAAAAAAACAGTATATTATTTTTAAAAAAACCCTCACCATTGGTGAGCCTTAGAGCTCTAAGCCACGAGGAACAAAAGCAACAACAAAACCGAAAACAAATTCTTGCTTCTTTCTCTTTTCACAGAACATTTTAGCACACATTAAAACCCGCTCTGCCTTTCGGAAGAGTAGGCCATTTATTTGCTCCTCCTATTTTGTGAAAAATCAACAACAAAAAACGCAAACCCTCTTTTCATGTAGAATCGAACTTTGGCTGCGCAAGTGTTGTGGCAACAACAAAGTGTTCATTTACGTGCGTCATGTTTTGTTCTTTCAGGCTGATGGGGTTCTTTGTTCTACCTCCTGCCCCCCCCCCCCCCCCCCCCCCCCCCCCCCCCCCCCCTCCCCCTATCCGTTTCAACATTTTGATGCCCAGGTGAACTTTTTACCACCGCGGTAGGAGGTTCAGTTTTAGAGCTGCTAGACTATCTGACAGTGGAGCACAATGGAAACCGGTGGACCAGATTACTGGATAACGTTTACTGTCAACCATTTCTGGACTTCAGCCCTCAATTCCATAGAATGGCAGTTAACCCAGAAGCTTTATCCTAAAGCCTGTGGAAAAGCACAGACAAGCCTGGTGCCATTTGGTCCACATCCCTTGTTACTCCTGCATGAATGGAACTTGTGGTCGTTAGTTTTTTTCGTGTTTTTTTCTATTAGTTTTGCAAGCTGGCTGCTCATTTTGAATATGTGTATGTGTGTGTCATTTTATATATATATTATATATATATATATATATATATATATATATATATATATATATATATATATATGGGTCTGTGTGTATATAATTATGTGTGTGCACGCGTGCATGTGCACTGTAAAGAATGTGTATTTAACAGACAGCAACATTTAGCCAGCCTGACTTCAGCTACAGTTTAACAAATTGTTGTTAAAAGCCGATTTTTTAATACAGTTTATTTACTCTTGTATTCATTTATTTATTTATTCATTTACTTTATCAATTAAACGGCAAACAAAGACACTGCAGAAGCACTGCTATTTATTTACTCTGTTCCACACAAACCAGTTAAACAGGAAAACACAGCACCAGCAAAACTGAACTAATCTACTGTAATAAACTTTTTTTTTTTCCGATCCTCACTGAAATTACCAGTATGCAACCGTTTTCGCCTTCCATTAAGGTACTAATCACAACTCCAGCATGCACACACACACACACACACACACACACACACACACACACACACACACACACACACAACACACACACACACACACACATATATATATATAGATATTAGACATTATAGATATATTAAATTTTATCTTTTTCTACCGGCACTCAAGACTTGACCAGTTTTAACGTGTGCGCAAGATGTTCTGCGAATGTTCGCGCACGAGACCTCGGTTTATGATTTCACCCGAAGGACTTTCGGGGGAGTGGAGTCAGTACCGATGTTAACTCCAGAGGACCGGGCCCTCGGTGGTGGCTCGATCCCGGGCCGTCAGATCAGGAGCGCAAGCTCTAACCACTAGGCTCTAACCACTAGGCCCTCCCGCCCTCCTTTTCATGCTGTTTGTCTGCTTTGACACTTGAATTGGGAATCCCTAAACATCTGAATTTGAAGCTAGTGAATGTCTTCCACAGACGGTATGGACTCCGCTGTTATCTTGTATAAAGCAACACTCAACGGGAGAGCTGTTCCTTCCTTCACTCTTCTGTATTCCGTGCTTTTTCAATAGGAGCTGTGTCTAAACAGCGCCGTGACATGTTGAATGTTAAAACTCATAACAGCTCATTGTCACGTTTCAATAATGTTGCATGTCTGAATGGCGTGTCCAAAAAAAAAAAAAAACGCATGTGTGAAATGACATCTGCACATCAAGGTTTTTTTTTTTCTTCTTCTTATGCAAGCTAACCATTGTCATTTCCGGTCCCGTCTTTTTCACCATTCCTTTATTTTTTTCTGATTTTTTTTAAAAGCTGTAAGTCAGTGAACTTTGTGTTTGGCTGCATGGGCTTGGCTGCAAATTCATATGACGAATTTTGGTCTCTGTTACTTCCACTGCATGTGTGTAAACTGAAAGTCAAAAGTTTCGACCCTGTCTCTTCAAGGGTTCTTGAGATAAGTAACAAGAGAGGGTTTTTTTCGTTGTTTAATTTGGTGGGGGTTTTTTGGGGGTGGGTGGGGCATCTTTAGAGAGAGAGAGAGAGAGAGAGAGAGAGAGAGAGAGAGATTTTTCTCTGTTTATGTTTCCTAATGTGTATATTCTACTACATTTGCATTACGCTTTAACAATTTCTGCGTGCCTCTTTTACATTTTTGGGTGTTTCTTTTTCACTTGCACCATCCGAAATTGAACTAATGCTGCTTAAATACGACACAAAAGCAGTCCTATATACAAAAAAATCCCATTTGGTAAGGGAAACTAAAAACAAACAACATGAACCCCCCCCCCCCCCCCCCCCCCCCCTTAGAGAATATTATGAAAACAAAGACAAAAACAAGCCTAAAAAAAACAAAAGAAAGATTACAACTTTTAGATTAAACAAAAAGATAAAAAGCTTTTTCATGTTACCAGCACAATGTTAATAGGAGAAAAATGAGAACCCCCCCCCCCCCCCTCCCAACAGCTTCGTAAACCAAAACAAAACGAAAATATTACAAGAAAAAACAAAAAAAGCATGTATCTTTATAAAGAAAAGCCCCAAATACCTTTAAAATCAACGCTTGAAAAAGCTTTTTTAGCTTACCAGCACCTCTCTTTACACCTCCTCTCCCAAGTGAACTGCAACTGTCCTTTCGGCTTTGAATGTATGAAAAGGAAAATTTGGGGAATTCGGTTTTTTCTGTCAAACTTTTCGTTAAAATCAGTTTACCATTTTGACAAATACAAAAGGTCAGGGGTTGTCTTTTCCCTGATCACGCTTTATCGAATTTTACTGGGTTTGTTTTTTTTGTTGCTGTTTGTTTTGTTTTGTTTTTGTAACCCCCTAAGTAGCCTATGTCTGACCCTATCATACCGGAATACAAGGTTTTAGTGGAGATGCTTTAGGTTGTGTTGAATCATCGTGGGAAAGCAACGTGGGATGTATGGAATCAAAGAACGAGGAACAGGAACTATTAGAGGCATTATGGAAAATTCGAGTTTCATTAGACTCGAATGGGAATGTAATGATGATGACTAGTTATAGGAAAGAAGTACCTCTGTCTCTGTGTGCATATGTCCCTGTCTGTCTCTGTTTCTGTGTCCTGTCTGTCTCTGTTTCTGTGTCCCTGTCTGTCTCTGTTTCTGTGTCCCTGTCTGTCTCTGTTCTGTGTTCTGTCTGTCACTTTGGAAGCTTGTGTGTTGTTGTGTTGGAATACTGAAATTGAATGCTGTCCGCTAAAGCTATTATTTGTGATTTGTGTTCCTTGATATTTTATGAAAATGTTTCTATCCCTAAAGAAATGAAAGGAATTACAGAACTTCGCGCAGGCGTGCATCTATGCATTTTGTGCCCGTGCGCGTGCGTATGTAGCCTACACATATTCCACCGAGAGCTTTTCTACCCCACAGAAATAACACATGTGCTTGTAGCAACTCCATATCCTTCAAACTTTTCAAAATGCTTGCTACACCTGATCATTTCCATCTTTCTATCTTTGTTGCTGATCGATGAGCCCACGCACGCGCATTTGCATAATTATTCGTACAAAGTTGTATGTGCGCACGCATGCACTTGTATTATGCTGACAAGTTTTCTATTGCACAAATATAACACCTGTGCTAGTAGTACACACCAATCTTTCCAACTGTTTTCAAACTGCTCCAAGTAGGCCTATTCCTGACATTTCTATTTATTTCATCTTCAATGCCGGGACGTCTTCCCCTGGAGTTCACATCAGTACAGGCTTCATTCCCCTGAAAGTCCTTCGGATGAGACTATAAACCGCGGCATGTGTATAGATGCTTGCAGAACATCTTGCACACACCTTAAAACATTTTCCACCTTTCCAAAGAGTAAGGCAATGTGTGCCTGTAGGAAAGGGTGACAATCTTTTCACTTTTTTTTTAATGCCTTTATACTAGTGTTGTCTTAAAATATCCCTGAAGTCGGAATGTGGCAACCATAACGGTGGGAAAATAGTCAAATACGAGCAATCTTACCGCTGGTGAACCTCATATCAGAGCTCTACCCGAGGAACAAAATATAAAATCTTCATGACCGTAATATGTCTCAGGGAAATAGGTGACCATTCCCAGCGTCAACATGTTCATCTTTTATAATTCCCTTCTTTTTAACACTCCTTTTCTGTAAAAACAAAAACAAAGCAAAACAAAAAACCAAACGAGCATCCCCACAGTTGATTTAAATGTGGTGAACTGTACAACGAATCAACAACAGCAGCAGCAATAACAGAAGCAGCCACAACAACAGAGGCAGTAACAAGAAACGCACCACAACTGCGCAGCAACATTGGCAGCAGCAGCACAGCATCAGTAGCAACTATAACAGCAACAGCGACAACAAATGGACGGTGCAGGTGCTTTGTGCAGACTCTGTCATGGTGACTTTCAATGCAATGAGCAAACTTCCAAAGAATTCAGAACACACACACACACACACACACACCACACACACACACACACACACACACACACACACACACACACAGAGCATAGCACAGCACAACACATACAAAACACACACACACACACACATACACACACCACGCGCACACACACACACAAGTGTGTGTGTGTGTGTGTGTGTGTGTGTGAGTTTTGTTGTGTGTGTTTTTGTTGTTGTGTGTGTGTGTGTGTGTGTGTGTGTGTGTGTGTGTGTGTGTGTGTGTGTGTGTGTGTGTGTGTTTTCGTTTTGGTGTGTGTATTTTCTCTTTTTTTCTATTGTACAAAATATCTTTTTCAAATATGCACATATATGATTTTTTCCTCTTAGACAGATGGCTTGATAAAAAAAGCAATTGCATTGCTTATTCAATGTACCATCTGGAAATAAAAATTGACTTGACTTCACACACACACACAACACACACACACACACACACACACACACACACACACACACACACACACACACACACACACACACACACACACAGAGTCCCCCCCCCCCCTCATACACACACACAAGAGTAATGCTAAGCCATATTAGCGACTGCTGTCAACATAGTGACTATGGCCTTTGCATTTTCAAGTGCTCCTAAAGTGCAGACTTGCATTGCCAGGAATCTCTCTGCTGACTTTACTACTTTACTCTAACTGACTTTCCTCATTTCAGAAGATTTGGTTTGACCTCAGAGGGCTTTACTGCCCTTCCCCTCCATTTGCAAGAGAAAGCCAAGCCACTCGAAATCTTGAATAGATAAGCTTACCTACTCAGCATGGGAAAATAGAATGAGAATTTGTTTTGTGGATTCTGTGAACTGTCTCTGGTTTCTGTGTCTGCGTTTGTGTCTCTCTCTGCCCCCCCTCTCTCTCTTTCTTTTCTGTCTTTTTTTGGTCTGTCTGTGTGTCTCTTGTGTGTGTGTGTGTGTGTGTGTGTGTGTGTGTGTGTGTGTGTGTGTGTGTGTGTGTGTGTGTGTGTGTGTGTGTGTGTGTGTGTCGTGTGTGTGTTTATCCATAATCATCGTTTGATTGTTTATTTCTTATTTTAGTTCTCTGAGCGTGTGCATTTTGTTATTCTATTATCGTCTTTCTATTTCTTGTATTTTGTTTGTTACTGTTGCTGTTGTCTCTTGTATTTGTAATCTGCTTTACTATTGTTTTTGTTTATTTAGAGGAATTTTAAAATCTTGATCTTGTCCCTGATAAGGGCGGGACTGGATGTAAAAAAGTACACGAGTGCTTATTCATTATCCTCGAAATAAAAGAATTTGGCTTGATTTGACTCTCTTGATAGCTTGCTTGGTCGTTGATTCGGTCAAGTTATAATCATGACTAAAACAGAAGTAAAGTAAAAGGTAAAGGTGTCCCATAACCTAAGTGGTCGTACGGGAGCGAGGCATCAGAGACCTCAGCTTCTCTAAGGGCCAGCATAATGAGGGCGGCGCCCATCTCCTCTCCCTCGCTGCTTTACCTTACCCGACCCTAAAGGGGGCAGATACCCATTTACAGCTGGGCGAACTGGGGGACTGCACTGAAGCCAAGGCGCGCAAGTCACCTATCCACTTGGTAAGCACGCTCGATGCTGTTTAACCTTAGCTTGGGGAGAAGTGAGCGCTCTGACCACGAGCTATCCCGTAAAACAGAAGAGGACAGCAAATATTTTTTTTCAATAGCTGCACAGGATGAAGCACACAAGACTGAACTATAACAATGAAGCAGAACAGAACTGACTAGGTAATTGAAATAAACGAGAAAGGTAAACATATACACATATATAAACAACTGTGTTTAACTTCATCTCGTTAAAAAAAAAAAAAATCTTCAGCAAAATTTTGCTTCGTCCCGAATCTTCCTCAGGCTGAATCGTAACTGACTAGGTAATTGAAATAATGTTGATTCAGCTGAGGAAGCTTCGGGATAAAAGTGGTAATTTGCTGATGATGGTAGTAAAAAAAAAGAGAGATGAAGCTGAACACAGTTGTGTTGTTATTACTATTTTAATGTTTTTCTTTAACTGTGTGCTTGGAGGGAGTGGTGTCCTGCATGCAGAATGTGGGATTTTATCAAGACTTTATATATATATATATATATATATATATATATATATATATATACTATATATATAATATAATATAATATAATAATAGTAGATATATAATATATGATAATATATAATAATATAATAGATAATAATAGATATATAGATAGATAGATCTATAAGGATTCCCCGATTACAGCGACACGAAAAAATATGTTAATGACATATTCAGGCATGACAATGGAGGAGAAATATCTGTTTTAAAAAATCATACACATACACAAAGCCAGCACTTAAAGAAAATAAAGAATTATCACAAAAAAAATATACAGAAAAAAGGATAAATTCACACACGACTATGAACAAGTTTGAAGCACACTACAGGGAAACATAATACGACAGACATTCAAGGCGATGAGAAGAGAGCGGGGTATAGAAGGGAGAAGAAGAAACAGAGAGGAAAAGATGAATGCACGAGGGAATAAAATTAATGATCTTTATTTGTCAATTTCCCCCCCACATCTTTTCACTTTTTTAAAATATATTTTTTTTAGAGAAGTCGTGAGAGAGCATGGCACAGTGGTAGTGAAAAATATTGATAAAACAATTATATCATGTTATCAAAAATCCAGAGAAACCTGAATTACTTGCCAAGTAATATTCTGAAATATAAGCAGTTAACATTCATTGATGTGCAATTAGTCACAGAAAATCAGGATTCATCATATTACAATAAATTATATTTTCACCATGTACAGTAGGATTCCAGCTTTTAAAATTGCAAGGCTAAGGAATAATTTCAGATTGAGATAGAGTCAAGTCAAGTCAAGTCAAATTCTTTTATTTTGAGGATGATGAATAAGCATCCATGTGCTTTTTTACATCCGGTCCCCGCCCTTATCAGGGATTACATCAATATGAGAGAGAGAGAGAGAGAGAGAGAGAGAGAGAGAGAGAGAGAGAGAGAGAGGAGAGAGAGAGAGAGAGAGAGAGAGAGAGAGAGAGAGAGAGAGAGAGATCTGATACCTGGGTTTTTGTGGCATCTTTTGCTAGCGCCTGGTCGTATCCTCATTCTCCTCAAGCTTCACTGCAAGCCTTCAGTCTACATACCATTCACCTATTTCTTGATCTTCAGAGGAGACCTTTGGCACAGATGTGTTTCATCTATTAATTTGTGACTTTTCGTTTTCATTTTGCTGCATTTGTTTTATGTAATTATTTTATTTTATTTCATTTTATGTTTTGTTTGGTCTAGAGCTAAAAGATGTAGTTTTTATGTCATTCTATTTGTTTCCCTTGCAATTTTCTTTCCGCGAGGCCTGTTCCGACGACTCGTTTAACAGCACTGAAACTTCATTTTCTGTTCTGTGTTTCTTTTTTGTTGCTTTCTTTTCCCTTTTGCTTCGGATCCTGGATGTGGTATGATTTCTTATTTTTATTTTTCAAAAGAAGAAAAGTGTGCTCGAGGTGGAAACACTCGCTAATTGATTGTTGTGTTGTTATATTGTTATGTTGATGTTTTTTTTTTCCCTCTCCTGTCTCATTCAACATAAAGATTTCACTTGGCAGCCACACCAATCAGCAGGAGCAAAGATACATTTTCATAATTTATTCTTGCAGTGGTTGCTGTAATGTGTGACTTTTCTGCCTCTTGGACTAGATTAAAAATGAAATCATTTCAAGCTGGGTGCACCCTTTCTGCGGAATGATACCACTTTTTTGCCTCTCCTCCAACCCTCCCCGCTCTCTATCTCTCTTTTTCTCTCATTCTCTTTCTCCTCTTTCTCTCCTTTTCTCGCGGTTTGGGGCCCTTCATCAATTCTTTTTGCCTTTCTCTCACTCCCACCCCCAATTTTTTGTTGTTTTTTTTACACCAAGCTACAATTTTTACCTCGCCTCTCAACAGTCTGTTTTATAAAGTGCGACTCCTTGACGTCATGCAAAGAGTCACGTGACCCGCCTGCCTGAAAGGCAGACGACAATATTAATGTTCGGCGGTGTGCGATTCAGGGGTCATGTGAAAGACTTGAAAGGCTGGCTATTCAATTCCAAGGCAGACTGGATAAAGACCATCAGCCAACCGCCAACGCCAGACGTGCAAGTTTTCTAGTCTGAAGCCATCCGTTTTGGATTACGATATTTATTCAGTTTTTCGACAAAAATTGTAGGGAGATCTGCGAGAACGGACGCTTGATCTATGGCAGTAGGAACAGCATCGATGATCATGCTTTGATTTTGGGAAGGTAAGTGGATGAATGATTGAGGAGAGAGGGTGGAGGAAAGAGTTGAGTATGTAACGTTTTGTGTCTGTTTGTTTTGCATAATCTCTGTCATCGCTTTCTTGTTCAGGTTCAGTTTTGAGAAATGATCGAAAATAGAGCTGTGATGTTTGAGTTCAGATAGGCCTAGCTGCAACGGCACCGGGTAATTTTCTTATCACCAGTCTTAGATTTGAGTTTTTGTCCGTTTATAGTTGAGTTTCAAACACAAAGTGAAAGACACAAACGTACCCGCACGCACGCGCGTACACAAACACGCACACACACACGCGCGCGCGCGCGTGCATGCATGCATGCATGCCCAGATGCACACTTGCACGCAAGTCCCACGCACGCACGCACGCACGCACGCACACGCAACGCACGCACGCACGCACGCACGCACGCACGCACGCACGCACACACCACACACACACACACACACACACACACACACACACACACAACACACACACACACTGGAGTCGTGCGTATCCGCGAATATGTCAGATGATAGGTATACTAGAATTTGTGTTTATAGAGCGGACAGATGGAATTAGAATGTTGAAAATCCCAACTACATCTCTGTTTTGACAGCTAATTCGGTGTGATTTTTTTTCAATCCTACGAAATGCAAAGATAATCTGCTCTGATTTAAATGTGAAAGATTTAATAGAAAACAGCCAATTTCATTGTTACTGCAAGCCTAATTACTATTTACTTTAGTAGGCCTAAATACTTTTTTATGCTTTAGGCTTTGCATCGTCCGTACACCTACACTATTCAAATAAACAGCTCTAGAAAACAATGAAATATGCAAGAATGTAATTCAGTAAAGCTCCTTACTGTGTCTTTTCACGTCATATAAATCCACGTTGAATAATCAGCTGTCAAGATAGTATTCTTATCAGTGATAAATATAAGCCCACGTACAGTTAGTACGCAGCAAATGCAAATAATAAACGAAACACACAAAAAAAATCATAATCTTGGTAAAATATTAGCGGTAGCAATATACAGTTATCAAAATCAACACGAAAAAGAAAACAAAAACAGAAAAAAAGAAATAAGCGAAAAGAAACAACAACAACAACAACAAAAACCAACCAAAAAAATGCTTACAAGCCATGCTATGAGCTCATTCGTAGATGAATTATTTCATGCGTGAAAAAAGGGGGGCTTATTACAGGAGCATTTATCTGTCATAACTATTTTGATACACAGTTCCGCTTTCTGTCTGTAGTTATTCCGTCTCTGAGTATACTACCAGATTCATAATTAAAGCATTTGAACACAATTTGAAGCAGTCTTTGCATATTACACTCACATGACAGCCTCTGTGAATATTTTTTCAGTATTTTTTTGTCGTGGGATTTAATTTCTTTCACTTACCGCATTCTACTTGTAACTATTCTACGACTGTCCGTGAAAGTAGTTCTGCTTTCAATACATTTTATTAGATTTTATTAGCTTCCCTGTCCCCAATACATTTTGTAAGTTTTGGGTATTGTACACTTAAAAAAAATCCAAAACTGAAAACGCTAGATTTGTTGTTCTCTAATTCATGTTGTGGGACTCATGTTCATCCATTTAGACAGTTTCTTCATTCAGTTCCAGATTAAAGAATAAGATTTCTTTACTGTAGAAGTCAAATGACTACACTTAAATTGTTCTGTCATTTTTTTGTACTGTCTTAAGAGTGCAAACTCATCAATTAATTGCTTCAATGGGGTCCCACCCCCGCAATTTATTCCAGCTGTGATCTTTTGTATCTGTTTGTCCTAAGAAATCCTCATATTCCAGTCAACTTTTGTTACAAGTTAGCGTGATTAAATTTATATCAATTTGGAACAAAATTAATGTTACTGTCAGCTTGAAACGACAACGATTTGATAAAATAACGAATGAAGAACGTTTTATCGTTTTCAAAACAACACAACACAAAGCACAAATATAGCGTCACAAAATTTTTAATGAAGTAGGTTAAATTATTAATATGATTGATACACAAAAGGGTTTTCTTTAGTAGCTTACACTAAATCAAACTAGAATTTAAAAAAAAAAACCCACACTGATGAATAAAAGAATCAGTCATTCAGCCATAGAGAGGAAGCAAGATATTTTATTTTAGATATAAAGAAACCAGATAATTAGATATACTAAAACAACGATAAAAATATGTACGATAACTTCAAACCACATTTGTATAGCGAACTACCACATAATTATCTTAAATAAATAAATAACCAGTGAATAAATTAAAACAATAAGTGTGGACCCCCCATAATAAAGAAAAGCGTTCGGTAAATGGTAAGGCAAGGTAATCAATATTTTGTTTTAAGGAATCAAGAGGGAAGTGCTCTCCTAGGTCTGGAAAATGTAGAAGACTGAACAAAACACAATGCAAATTAACAATAAAAAAAGAAAGTCGCAAACAGAAACTCAGACACATGGATTATTATATTTTTTATGGAACAACAATAATCTCATGGATTATTAAATATATCTTTATGAAATAACAACAGCGATAAAGACAGAAAAAGAGGTTGTAAACGGGAGAGGAGTAAGGAACGCCATTTAGGTTGGAAAGCATGGCAGATGGGATAGAGAAGGTTGTTATACTATTTGTAAGGTGGGGTTGCTACTTTTATCAACAGAAAAAATATGATATATGCCAACACCATCATGCCCGACTGTATGTAACATATTGCAAAATATTGGTTTGAACTAATCAGTCAAATATTGGTTTAAAGTAAAGTGTTCGAATCGTTCAAGACCATTACTCGCAAAGGCATGTTCCCTTTTCTATTCAGAAATCAAAATTGAGAAAATTTCCTTTCGCACATAGATCTATTTCATATGACTCAGCCGAAACATAAATAATCATTAATGCATTATGCTACATACTACAGAGATTTTGTGTATGTTTGCCATTGTGTTGCATGGGTGTATTGCAAAAATCATTCGTTTGCAACTGCACATGTAAAGAGGGATTGTGTGGCTGTCTATTCGTCTACCTGCTTGCCTGTTTGTCCGTAGGTCTCCACTTCCCTCTCTGTCTATGTCTCTCTTTGTGTGGTGTGTGTGTGTGTGTGTGTGTGTGTGTGTGTGTGTGTGTGTGTGTGTGTGTGTGTGTGTGTGTGTGTGTGTGTCCTCCCCCGCCTTTTACGCTACATAGTTTAACACATAATTATGATCTGTAAATGGGGCAAGGATTTTTTTTTTCCCGAAAGCTCAGTCAAGTGCTGCTCTGCTAGTGACTATTCATGGTATCTCTGGGTGTTAGCGCAATAGCGTTTGCAACATAGATTAGTATATTTTCTATTGTTTAGCTGTCACGTATTGAATTTCTGAGTTCAGCTGATTTTGCTTTAGTTTTACTGTGTAAGCAAAAACCTTGTATCTTTTTCTATATGCCTCAGTCTGTTTCTGTCCCTTTTTCTCTCCCTATCTCCCTTCCCTTCTCTGTTTGTCTGTCTGTATCTATGTTTGTTTAGCTGCCTGTCTATTAGTCTGTCGCTCTCGCTCCCTCATTCACTCGCTGAGTTTTGCTCTCTCTCTCTCTCTCTCTCTCTCTCTCTCTCTCTCTCTCTCTCTCTCTCTCTCTCTCTCTCTCTCTCTCTCTCTCTCTCTCTCTCTCTCTCTCTCTCTCTCTCTCTCTCTCCCTCTCCTCCCTCCCTCTCTCTCTCTCTCTCTCTCTCTCTCTCCTCTCTCTCCTCTCCCCTCTCTCTCTCTCTCTCTCTCTCTCTCTCTCTCTCTCTCTCTCTCTCTCTAGTTGATATTGGTTGAGGCTTATTTCTCCCCGTTTTTCGTCAAACTTCTTTTTTCTTTCTTTCTTAATTTCATCAGTCTAATTGTCATTTCTTCATTTATTTTTGTTGAACAAACATAATCTTATCTATCTTCCCCAACCCTAAATGTGACTTGGCAGGTTGTAGCACAACGCGATATAAGCCTGTGTAGTGTCACAGTATTAATTGTACTGAAAAGCTGATCTCTCTCTCTCTCTCCTCTCTCTCTCTCTCTCTCTCTCTCTCTCTCTCTCTCTCTTCTCTCTCTCTCTCTCTCTCTCTCTCTCTCTCTCTCTCTCTTTGTTTGCTGCTCGTTTAAATTCTGGTATTTTAAAATTATTGCCAATGAAAATGAGAATATTTACTTAATTCGGGCTATATGTGTTATTTTTGACATCATGACAAAATCCCTGATTAGAATGGACACTGTTCACAAAAAAGCCCACGAATGTTTATTTGTTATTCTAGGTGGTCTAGAGGTAACGCACCTGCCTAGGAAGCGAAAAGTCCAGATCGGAAGTACAGTGTGCGGTGGTTTGATCCCCGTTTGGGCTAAAAACTTTTCCCCTATCCATTAAACCATGAGTGGTGATCTGGGTGCTAGTCTCTCGGATGAGACGATAAACCGAGCTCTGTGTGTTACATACCATTATTTAGCGCACATTAAAAAAAAATATATGTGATAGGGAAGCAAGTACTGTCGCAGACAAAAAATAATGGGTGGCCCTGCTATTGCGGCGACGCGCTCTCCCCTAGGAAAGTAACGAGGAGAGTACCAGAATTTCACGCAGAGAAATCTGCCGTGATTCAAAGTGGTATATATTTTTTTTAAATAACAAAAAAGAACCAACAACAAGAAAAGAAAAAAAAACCCAGTCTCTTCTCTTTATTCTCTGTCTGAGAGATCAGGTCATCCACATCCTTTCCATGAGTAAGTGCCAGTGTTTTGTTTTCATGAAAATGCAATCACATCGTCTGATTAGAAAAAAAAGCATATTTGCATAAAGATTCTTTATCCTGGTGTGTGTGTGTGTGTGTGTGTGTGTGTGTGAGTGGTGTGTGGTGTGTGTGTGTGGTGGTGTGTGTGTGCTGTGTGTGTGTGCCAGCACAAGCACAAGCATGTAGCCTACTTAATACGATCAGTTACAAAGCAAATCTTACAGCACAAACCATTCTCATGAAGCTCTAAGGTACGTTGATACTAAAACTTCAGCAACGAATAGAGATGAGGTGTTTACATTGTTTCACGCGGCATCAGCTTGTTACCTGGAGCAGCTCAAACTCTTGATAATCTCTCTTAGCAGTCTCTTAGGTCTGGGCATTGGATTGTAGATCTCCTTTGTTTTGAACGTCTGTTGCTTTTCAGTCATCTTGAAAGATTAAATCAAAATTTAGGCACTGAAGACGAATAGTGTGTAGCCCAAAAGGGAGTTTTGTTCCAACTGCTGTAGAATATCCAAACATACAAATCTGTTTGACGACTACGATCTTGGTGTGATTTCTTATCTGATTCATGGTTATAGGGCCACAAAATGAAGCGAATAAAGAAAAAACAAACTTTTAAAAAAAAAAAAACCCCAAAGCGAAAAAAAGTCTGTCGCATTTTTCAAACTTCTGCTGAAGCTTGTATATGTGAGAGAAAGATGTGCCAATATTTCAGCCTGTCTTTGTGTCACAGAATGGTGTGCACCAACATTCTCAAGTTAAGTTTCCCTAGTTCAGCATTAAGTCATAATTCGTTTGACAGAAGTTTTGTGCAGTTCAACGTTCTGTGGCAGCTTGCGACAGTAGTTCCCGTTAATACCATCAGAATCATTCTAGCATGCCAAGGCAGCAGCACTCTACATCGTGTGTGTGTGTGTGTGTGTGTGTGTGTGTGTGTGTGTGTGTGTGTGTGTGTGTGTGTGTGTGTGTGTGTGTGTGTGTGTGTGTTTATGTGCGTGTGTGTGAAATTGAGTTTGATGGCTCCTCAAGCAAATCGGTGATTAAAGATCTTGAAGTGGAATGGTTTTTTCCCATTCGGATATAATCATTATTTTGAGAGAGAGAGAGAGAGAGAGAGAGAGAGAGAGAGAGAGAGAGAGAGAGAGAGAGAGAGAGAGAGCTCAGGTGTGACTGTCATAAATAAGACCTGTCTGACACTTTGACAACTTTGATCCGTATCTGTCTTCTATGAGTTGCGTTTCTCTTGGCCTCACTCAGCGTAACCAAGATACGACTGTTTATTTAAAGCAATTCGTGGAAGGTAGTGCATATTCTGCTACTAGATCTATGTAGAAGGAAGGATGGCTCTTGCCCAGAAATATATTCTTCATTGGGCTATATCCCTGTAATCCTTCACCTACACCTATTCCGTAGTCCTGTAGACTGTTGGGGCACCACTGAATATTTAGCAAGCAGCTTCCTCCTGAACCACTCCTTGCGGTCCTTAGCTTTTCGTAGTTAGTCGTTCTACTCAAGACCAGTCCCCTTTTTGATGCTTTCTTCCCCTCGTTTTCTCTGTCTGCCTCTTCGACTCCCTGTACTATTCCCTACAGGACAGTCTTGGCCAGTCCAGATGTTCGTGTGGCGTGCCCGTGCCACTTCAGTTTGTGTTTTTTCACTGACGTCAGGAGCTCTTAATAAGGCCCAGCAGTGTTTTCAATTCTGGTTTTCACATAACTAACGAAGTAAAAACCCGAAAATCTGAAAAGGGATGCATTAACAACCACCAAAAGTAAGCATATAAACAAACAAACTGGACCTTGACCACAGAATAGGAAAAGAGAATAATGACTTACGAAACAATATCATACACATTCCCTGGCGGGATCACAGAAGCAGCAAGTCAGTGTGGCAAGACGTGATCCTGAATGAAAGCTGGGCCACAGGAACAAACTCCTTCTGGTTGTAAAGAAGAGGAGGCTGGCGTGGTTTGGTCACATCACACGTCCCAACTCTCTTGCCAAGACCGATCCTGCAGGGGACACTCGAGGGAGGAAGAGGCAGGGGTAGACAGATGAAGGACTGGTTGCATAACACCACACATTGGACCGGCCTTGACATGGTGCTGATGCTGCGAAAGGCTGAAGACAGATCAGCCTGGAGTGAATAATCGACCGACATGTCTGCATGTTCACTTGACGACTCACTTGGTCAAGGAACCGCTGATACTGATGCCATCAGAAACAAATGTGACGCTCCACACGAATGAGTCGCTTAGCACATTTCAAATTTTGCGCTAGGAGCCATTAAATGCAGTTGGGTCAGTTGTCAATTTTAGATTTTGATTGATTATTAAACTATATCCGTTATTCTACCTGTAGTGAAAGATCAAGGCATAATGTTTATTCTTTTGCTTTTAATGTGTTTTGAAAATACCAAAGCACTCATTCTGACAACCTGTTACTAAAATAACTTGCCCGTTCTCATTTTGTCCATCTGCATCTATCATTTCAATTTGTAATAACTTTGCACAGAATTGTCCGATTTTCAATCTATTTTTGTATTTGATAGCACTTATTGTACATTAATAACGTGTCAATAACTTAAAATTGACCTCAGGTGCACTCCGTCTCATTATGTGGTGGAGCGTCACAAATGTATCCATTAACATTTCACGCTATATTAAAAACAAAACCCCACCTACCTAGATAATGATTTTAAGAGATAATATGCAAACGTAGAAAACGGTTTAGTATTCTGTAAAGGGAAATATTTCTGTTGCCTGTTGCAAAAAAAAGTATAATTATTTATTATGTGAGCATCACCGCATAAAAACTTAAAACAAAACGATCAGGATGAAGAGGAAAAGGTACAGAGACAGAGATGATAGAAATGACACAAGGGTAGGCGACAGAGGGGGGAGGAGAGGAAGGGGGGGGGGGGGGGCTGGAGTACTGAGGGAAGGAAGTGGGTAGATTCCTAAATTAAGTGTTTATCTCCAAAACCAGGGTATTTTAAAGCGCTTAAGTACT
>CM060329.1:58393448-58420948 GCA_030674155.1 Stramonita haemastoma
TCTCTCTCTCTCTCTCTCTCTCTCTCTCTCTCTCTCTCTCCTCTCTCTCTCTCTCTCTCTCTCTCTCTCTCTCTCTCTCTCTCTCACTCTCTGTCTGTCTTTCTGTCTATCTGTCTGTCTGTCTGTCTGTCTGTCTGTCTGTCTGTCTGTCTGTGAAAAGTTCCTCAAAGATTTTCTAAAATTCATTGCAAGCTAGAAGGAGAGAACGTGCGAGTCGCCATGTTAGTAAATATGTCTTTCATCCTATTAGAAGAAGACAGGCAACTCTTGAAAGCTGGAACATCATCAGTTTTAGCCCTAACAGCATTTCCCGAATATTAACATCGGGTTTTCGCAGAAAATTTTATTTCATGAACGATACTTTATAGATCTATTATGGATTTTGAAAAATCGCATGCCAGAATGGTTCTGAATGTGGGATGTCGACATGAGTGTGTGCGTGTGTGTGTGTGTGTGTGTGTGTGTGTGTGTGTGTGTGTGTGTGTGTGTGTGTGTGTGTGTGTGTGTGTGTGTGTTTGTATAAAAAAGATCAATCCGTTTATTCATTCTTTTATTTCGAGGACACTGGAATAAGCACTGTGTGTGTGTGTGTGTGTGTGTGTGTGTGTGTGTGTGTGTGTGTGTGTGTGTGTGCGCGGCGTGTGTTGTGTGTGTGTGTGTGTGTGTGTGTGTGTGTGTGTGGTGTGTGTGCAACGATAAACGCATTGTACATTTACACTCTGATGGGGAAATGCTATTGTCTTAAAGTTTTAGGTAATTCGAGTTGTTTTAATAGACGACCCTCGTCCCCCCTTTAAGTATGTATGTATGTGTATGTATGTATACATGTATGTATGCATGTATGTATGTATGTGTGTATGTATGTGTGTATGTATGTATGTTTGTTGTATGTATGTATGTATGTATGTATGTCTGTCTGTCTGTCTGTCTGTCTGTCTGTCTGTCTGTCTGTCTGTCTGTCTGCCTGTCTGTGTCGATGTATGTATGTATGTATGTATGTATGTATGTATGTATGTATGTATGTATGTATGTATGTATGTATGTATATCTGTGTGTGTGTGTGTGTGTTTGTGTGTGTGTGTGTGTATGTGTGTGTGTGTGTGTGGTGTGTGTGTGTGTTTGATGCACACTGGCGACACAATATGTGCCAGGGAGAAGCGCTTTACACAGAGAAATGTCTCGTGATCTAAACGCTAAAATGTTTTGTTTTCTGTTGTATCAGGTATGGCAATGTATTGCGTTACTACTGTACTTGTCAGGTTTTAAAATGTATGAAGTCTGCAATGTACACACTGTTCGTAACTACAAGAGACCGTAATCGATATAAAAACGGTCGACAATGTGAAGTCTTAGAGAATTCTCGTAAAGTTGGTTCCAATTCACCAGTCAGTGTTAGTAGCGTTGGTTTCCAGTTTGGACCTAGAGGCAAGGTAAAATATTGGAGGAGGATGGAAAGGTGCATAAGGAGACTACTTAATAGGCGTCAGACACAGTAAAGCACATTTTATTTCGTCCGATGAGTGTTCCAACGGTATGACTCGAGTTTCGGGAATCCATGCACGGTTCTTTTGTGTAGGCTAGATAAATCTTGCTGAGCGTAAAACCAGTCCTGGATAAAGTCCAAGTCATCAAAATTTAATTCTTGTGTTTCTGTCTGTTTTTTTTTTCTTCTTCTTGCATTACCTTTTTTCTAACTTCCCCCACTCCTCCTTAACCCCCACCCGCCCACCCCCAATAACAACAAGAAAGAAAAGAAAACATAAAACCTTCAATTTCTCTCAATGCTTATTGTTTTAGCTTGTCCACGAAATCAGCGTTTTGAAAAACTTCACATTTTTTGTATGTCTGAACTAGACAGAGGGCCGTCCATTTTACGAGGTTTTTTTTTGGTTTTCCTTTTGTTTGATGGCCTGATTTATTAGATTGTATTGTTTTGTTTTTTGTGTAGGTCATTTGCGTGTTTGTGTTTTCCCAGTTTTACCTGTAGATCCTTTAGACCAAGGTTGGTTAGTTTCACTGTCTTTTTATATAGGCTGTATAAATATATGTTTAATGTATTGTGTTTGTGTGTATTTTATGTCTGAAAGACAAAAACCCGTATAAGCAAGCACAGAAAGTTAGCCCGTGTGAGCTGTAAAGCAGCTATCAAGAAAAAGGTTCCCGTCTCATAGCCTTTCAAATGGAGAAAAAAATCCCGATCCTCTACTGTCCCCCTCCAAATCCCGTTCATTTCCATATGTATGGTACAATGATTTAAAAAAATCTTGCTTTTTGCGCCGAGGCGGCAAAATCTATTTTTCTGATTTTTTTCTTCTTCTTTTATTGTTTCAGTCCTCAGTTCTAGCAATTTCACTTGTAGCTATTGGCGGGCCCGTTGTTTGTTGTTGTTACTGTTTTTTTTTGTTTTTGTTTGAATTATTCAGATGTTTTCTCCCTTTTTGTTTTCGCCGTTTTTCTTTTCTTTTCACGCTTTCTTTTTTTCAAAATGATTTTTTCCTCTTTTTTTTTCTCTTTTCCTTCTTTTCTATTTTGGTTCCTGAACCTTTTGTGATGCTATCGGTTGATTTAACGTCGCAGACCCCAAAATTATTTTTTTAAAACACTGTCAAAGGTGTTTAGTCACAGTCCTTAGACCCTGCAGTTCTCAGAGAGCTTTCGGTCAGAAAAGTAACCATTACATCCATGGGGTTGCCAGCCAGAAGAGGCCTCGCACTGCTAAAGGCAGTTCAGGCTGTGATCATCAGCGTCTGTTCTGATGCCAAGCACCTGCCACTAGTTAGTTCCCTGCTAACTGTGATACCATTTTAGTCTGGAAGCCAGACTGTGAGAGCGAGGGCTCATCTTATCATCACAGTCCTCAACAATATCTAGACCTTTTTCAGACTTTCACACAGGGCCACCTCTGACATACATACAATTCGGGCGAGAAATCGAAACTGTGGTCATAATAAAACCAGGCATTGAGGTCACAGAGCCGAAAAAATGTATAGTTCACTTTATTGCTTGAAATCATTTAGGATGACGACGATAGTGGAGGTGTTATGGAGGCATGGCTAAACCTTCATTAATATATATTATGCCCAGGCGTCCGTTAAGCTCGAAAAGTACTAACAACTCCAGTGTCGGCAAGATACCTTCAGCTATATCTTAATCTGAGCTGTGAAGTGGATGCTTGTCGACAGTGTGGTCATGGTGTATCCACTGACTCCATAGTAGAGCGTTGCTCAACTGCAGATAGATACAGATTATACTTATGTGTGTGACTGTGGCTTATCCTAGGGCTTTTAAGCAAAGAGTGTGTGTAAGGCTTTCCAGCCAAAGTCCGCGCTTATCACGGAGCCAAAGCGGTCATGTTTTCTCCACCTTTTGTTTCCTCCTTTTGTTTATCTTTTTATGCGTTTCTATTCGTTGTTTTCGCTAGGCTGTGGGCAGCTTTACCTTTACTTTGTGTCTGTTATGTTATGTTTTGGGGACTCGGACCAGTCAGATCATAAGTACAATGTTGACCCATTCTGCAATTGCACAAGATGGACTGAAATCGTTGTTTGGGATTTTACTAGTGCATTATGGCTTGTATATTATATATGTACGTGCTTGCAGAAAAAAATCGGGTATAGGCTACTCATTAAAGTTCCTGCTCATTATTCAACTCGATGCAAGCTTACGTCTATAAAGATGGGCGGTTGATAGTCTGCGATAGTATGATGTTAGTGTTTAAGGGTTGCAAAATGAGAAAAAAAAAAACACCCAGCATGCACTCGAGACTCAGCCAGAAGATTGGGTTATTGAACTCGTCAAGTCTATGCTGAACAGGTTTTGATGTGATCAGATGGTTTTAATGTGATCAGATAGTTTTATGTGCTCAGATAGTTTTCATGTGCTCAGAACAGGATCAATTGTGATGCAGTGTATATAGTATGTACCTCATATAGCGGTGATTTCCAGGGAAAAGTGCACACACACACACACGCACGCACGCACGCACGCACGCACGCACGCACGCACGCACGCACGCACACGCCACACACACACACACACACACACACACCCCCGCGCGCGCGCGCACACACAGAGAGAAAACCATTTGTTTCTTTAACTAAAAATATTCATATGTTTGCTACGTACTCGTCCGTGTCATTTGTTATGTAGTTACAGTTGCTGTTTGTGGCGTCGTATTTTTTTTTTTTTTTTATGTATTTGACAAGTTTGTCACATAGTTGTGTGTAGTATGGCATTATATGTTTTTGATCTGTTTGCCATGCCACTACAACAGTTGAGGTATGCAAACAAATCACGGCATCGATACAGGCCTGCCTGTCTGTCTCCCAGTAAGTGGCTTAACACGTTGTCTGTAAGAAAAGACCCAAACCCAAACAATTGGAAATACCATGACTCAGTCAGTACCTAGAGGTTTTCCATGACACCGGACCGTGCAAAGATACTAAGACTGCGGCATGCACCAACATAGACATCTCATTCATGGGATAGATATCGACTACTAAGTTTCCGAGTTATTAAGTCAGCTAGCAGTCGCGAAGTCAGCCTTCTCCAGGTAGATTTGTTGCGGGTCTAAAGCCAGACGCGGCACCGCACGTTGGTGGCTCCGTGGGGGTCTGGTGTGGGTGAGGAAACTACGTGCCTGGTCAATAGACTGCAGTGAAACCCGAGACCGGGGCTGCGTGCTGTCTGGGACTATACACCTGGCCCTCGCTGAACCGCGCTCGCGCACTCGCTCGTGGGTAGGCAGGCAAGCGCGCTCGGCACGCACGCACGTATTCACGAATGCGCGTGCACACACACATAAATGCATACATACACAAGCACGCGCACGTGCATACACAAGCACACACGAACGAAGTATACACGCTTGCATGTATGCGCAAACACATTCGTGGCGCGTGCGTATGCAGACAGTACGCATAGACACATAGCACACAGACACACACAAACACACGACAGACATACAGACAGACAGACACACAGACAGACAGACAGACACACACACACACACACACACACACACACACACACACACACACACACACACACACACACACACACACAGGCGCGCGCGAGTGCATGCACAAACATGTGCACAGACAGGCAGACAGACAACAGACACATACAGACACCACAGACACATACAGACAGACAGACACACACAAAACACCACAACACACACACACACACACACACACACACACACACACACACACACACACACACACACACACACACACACACACACACACACACACACACACACACACACACACACACAGAAGAGAGGGGGAGAGGGGGTGACCATAACGGCGGTGGGTGTACAGGCGCGAACTTTATGTCTTGGCACACGCGGAAAATTGACTTTAGTGTGGAGGGAACACAAGACGCAGACGCCTATCAATGAGGGCTTAAAGTCGTTTGAACGCGTGCCAGATGTCAGCCGCCTTTCTTAATCCCTGTTGTTTTGCTGCTCTCTGATCCAGTCTGCAGGGTTTCAGTGGGGAAACTGGGGCCCCTTTCATATTGATTTGATTTGATTTTCTCATTTCTTTGATTAATAGAGTGTGTTCAATGAAGGACGGTTTTTTTTTGTGGGGAGTAGTTTTAGTTCACACACAGAGAAGGCTATAGGCCTACAGAATCAGTTATTGCATTTTAAAATTTAAATTACCCTACTCTTACACTACCGCCTTCCCTGCGCTTTCCGTAAGACCAACCCCCCCCCCCCCCCCCAAAAAAAAAAAAAAAAAAAAGAGAAAGGAAAAGAAAAAAAAAAAAAAGAAAAAAATCACTAAGAACTGCGTAGAAACAATATGCAGGAGGAAAGACAGGTGCGTTTTAAAGGTGATTTAAAACACGCTGACGCATGTTCCCAAGTTTTACAATCTTCAGTAAAAAGGATTCGTTTTCAATGATTCATTCTACACTTTTGAATCACCCGCATCCTAGAAAAGCAGGCAGCAAATCAAACTCAAAGTGAATAGATGTACACCCTTGATTTCACAAAGAGAACCTGGCAGTAAATTGGGCATACGTGACATATCACACATTAATTTCCAGGTATGTCATACTGCATACACAACTCTATCACTGTAAATACCAGTTACCAGTCATGAACAAATCTTCATACATGTACTGACGAAGAGTTCCTGTAATAGTTTTTATTGCTTACAGATGTAGATCAAGATTTTTGAATAATAATCTATTAGCTATTCCAAAACCGTACCTAGGAGTATTGTTGGTTTGCATGTCGTTTCGATGTTTTTGTGTGTAAAGTTTCTATTTATGTGGCGCTTATTTTTAATTTATCTTATTTCATTCTTCTAAATTTCAGGATAATGGAATAAGCACTCATGTGCTTAAATTTTTTTTTTTACATCCATCCTCGTGTGTATGCATTTTTTTTTTTAAAGACAAAGCGATCCCAACATACTGTACCAATTATACTTTTGTTTGTTACAACATTGGTTAAATATGACAAATCTCTGTTTACCAGTGAATTTAAGCCTCTGTTAGGTCAAGCTTAATCAGTGCTTTAAACGTTGTAAAATGGAATTTATTTTGTTTTTGTATATAAAAGGTAAAGGTGTCTCATAACCTATGTGGTCGTATGGGAGCGAGGCATCAGAGATCTTAGCTTCTCAGGGGCCAGCATATTGAGGGCGCGCCCATCTCCTCTCCCTGCTGTTTTACCTTCCTGTCCCTAAAGTGGCGGGTACCCATTTACAGCTGGGTGAAATGGGGGACTGTACTGAAGCCAAGGCGCGCAAACAGTCACCCATCCACTTGGTAACCACGCTCGATGCTGCTTAGCCTTGGCTGGGGGAAAGCGAGTGCTGTGACCGTTGAGCTATCCCGTCCCACTAATTCATAAGATAATTTTTCGGGGTAACTAAGATTTAAGAATATTGATTGTTAGCTGAGGTAAAATGGTTAAGAAAATAAAAACAAAACAAACCCAAACATGATAAAGGAAGAGAGAAAACTGAGTTTGGGGACCGAAAATTCAAATAACTGAGCCCAGCAGTGTTTTTTTAATTTTTACGCCGCACTATTCTGCACATTTTACAGTTTTTCTGTGTTTGGCCTTGCTTGTGCACAAGCTGCAGTAAACATGTAAAACTAGAGTGTTGTAGTGACAACACTTCCTGCTCTCTCCTCCAACACGTCATTTAGAGTGGAAATGGGTCTCTTTTTCACTCGTGCCCTGCCCATTTTGTTAGACACTCAACCCGAACATAAAAAACCACAAACGCTCCTTTCTGTTCGTTTCTGTCAAGAGGAAGCACTTGACTCGAGGGTCTTTCTCAAAGCCCATTATTCATCATAAATCATAACATTTAATGGTCTTTGAAGGTCAGTCCATGAACAGTGGGAATTTTTATGGACATCTTATGGACATTGTGGGCTTCTTTTCTTGTCCTTGTTCTTTTGTTTTTATATTCATAATTTACTTCTTCCCATCATTGTTCAAGACATGCATTTGAATCAGATATGTTGAAACATTGAACTCTCAATATATATTGCAAGATAAGAAAATAGTTGTGTGTGTGTTGGGGGTGGGGGGGTGGGAGGGGTAGGGATGATGAGACAAACCGAGGCCCCATTCGCAAAGGGACACAGAACATCTTGTGCACATGTTAAAACCCGCTCAGCATTTTGGAAGAGTAAGCCATTGTATACCGGTGGGAATGGGTAACAACAGTTTTAAAACGCATCTACATTGGTGTCGTGTTTGGATACCATCCCCGCAGTTGGAATGCAGCTATCTTAAAGGTGGAAAAAACGGTCACATACGCGAAATGCCACCTTTGGTGAACCTCGGAGCTCTAGCCGAGGAAAGGAAAAAACAGGATAAAGGATACATTTAATATGCGCTAGGATTTGTATTAATGTGTGTGTTTGTTTATACTTGGTAGTTTGTGTAGTAGTGGTGGTGTGGTAGGTGTGTGTGGTGTGCGTTGTGGTGTGTGTGTGGTGTATGGTTGGTGTGTGTGGTGTGTGTGTGTGTGTGTGTGTGTGCTTGGTGTATGGCTTGCATAGCTGACAGAGACAGTGAGACCCATTTTTGTAAGAAGAAATGTAAATGGTCTTTCATTCACAATTTGAAATGGCAAGCAGGTATAAAATGTCTGGAGTATGAAATCAGCGAGAATCCTTGTATTAGTCAAATGTATAAAAACAAAAGTAATATTCTTAAATATGTAACATTGTCAATGTTTAAAGGAAACCAGAAAGTATGTATTGGGCAGTGTTATTTAGTAGATGATGACATAAAGGGGTGAATTGGTTTTAAGATTGATAGGGGGGAAGTAGGCTGATTATGCCATTATACTTTCATTTGTATATTTGCATATTTTTCTTTCAAGAAAGGAACCCGAAGCGGTCTGTATTTTATTTCTTCATTCGAAACTCATCTTCAAAGATATTGAAGTTCAAAATCCTAATGTTCTGGAGCAAATAAAATTTTCCCCCAGTGGTATCAGGAAACTACGAATCTACAACTGTTAAAAACCATCATATGGGATTGATATTAAAACTTGACGTCCGTTACCCTTTGGAAGTTAAAAGAATAGACTGGGATAACCAACCCGCTTCAGGAGCTATGATAATCATGAATTGTGTTGAAAGTATGTGTGTGCGCTATACTATCGAAATTTGGACGCTAGCCTCACTTGCCTGGAGACTTGGAAACGATTTATATAGAACTTTTGAACAATCTATAGAAAGATGCCGAGTTCAAGTTTTGGAGTATTGATATACTGAAATATATAAAACAATATTGAAAAGGCTGAGAATCTTAATTGATTTTTTTCATATTCATAAACAAAATGTTTTGATGAACATGTCCATTGAAAATATTGATAAAAAAGTGTACATCAGATGAGAGAATACAGAAAATGTCAAATCTTGTGCTGAAAAATCTTGATAGACAAGAAAATGGGGGGGGGGGGGGGGGGGGGGGGCGCTTGTACGGAGTTAGGGTGAGATAATGAAATGGACAATGTTTGAATCAGATCAGTGCACTGTCATACACGCTTTTCGTTCTTCCTATTCGTTTGACCTTGTGTGTGCATTTAGCTGGCATGATAAACCCTGACACCGAAAGCAAGTGATGGAGAGTGTTTGGTGATCGTAGTTTCTACTTTTTCTTCCTGGAAGTGTCCTTTAAAGTGGCAATGGACGTTTTTGCGAGCGACATTCCATTCTGTCAGGAACTCTGCTCAGAGTTCTTTTTATGTTGTGATTGTTTTTGGTTATTGGTTTGTTCGTTAGTTTGTGTGTTTTGTGTGGCGTGGGAAGTCCAAACAAGTGCCTTAGCAAGAGAAATATTCCATAGTATACATTGAACCTCATGGCCAGATGGAATGTTCCAAGCATAGAGAGAAATATGATGATACCATTGAATCTTGTGGGTCAAAAGGAACATGCTTCACCAAGTTTATACCTCGATGGTTCGATGAAATATGAAGTGCATGGTGGGTGTTTTCCCCCTGCCATCCACACCAGTTATATAACTAGCATAATTTTTTTTCACGAAAGATAAATGGGTTCTTGACATGAGTGCGTGCATCTGCTCACCAGACCTCGGTTTACAGTGTCATCTAAAAGATTTTCAAGGGTATGGAATCAGAGCGGATATTTTAACTACAAAAAGGGAATAAAAAACCAAACCCACAAGTCTGATGCTCTGAGCACAAAGCCTGCCGCTTCGCTTGAGCTGATTGAAGTGCCATGACATTTCCTTACACTTCTTTTCATCTGAATGAAAGGAGCGTCGTCACTTGAGGGCCTTTCGAAAAGAAACGTTTGCTGTGTGCTTCACCGTGGAAACGCTTGATAGTTTATTGATACTTTCATTTCTTTAGGATTTTATTCGTGTTCGGCCGACTGATACAAAGGATGAAGTAGGGTCACGGCCTGCAGCCTGCTGGGGGGCGTGATCTCCTGCAGTAGAGTTCATGGTTGGTGGCGCTTTTACAGTTTTCTGACGAAACATCGCTGCACACAGCGCAGATGCATACGGGCTGTTTGGTTGTGAAACTGTTTTTGTACATTATGTCTACATCTGTCTCTCGCGTGTTTCTAACTCTGAGCAAAATTAGCAATTTTGCTCTCTCTCTCTCTTTCTCTCTCTCTCTCTCTCTCTCTCTCTCTCTCTCTCTCTCTCTCTCTCTCTCTCTCTCTCTCTCTCTCTCTCTCTCTCTCTCTCTCTCTCTCTCTCTCTCTCTCTGTCTGTCTCTGATGCTCTACAATATTTTGATAAGAAATACCAACCCAAGTTACTGGTCGTTTCTCCAACTCATAGGTTACTCTGGTTTTTATTTATTTCAGCACCTTTCCCAATGCCTCCCATCTAAACGGAGTGGTGCTATTCTCGATTGGAATATACCTTCGTGGAAATGTTGAACTCACCTTAACAAGACTCCGGCGACATGTTCTTACATTCTTAAACCTTACACTTAAAAAAAAGAGCTGCGTTCAGACTGTTTTAGTTCAGCCCCCCTCCCCCCCCCCCCCCCTTGCCTTATGTTTTTTACCAAGCAGATCCCATTGAGTGAAAAATATTTTCTAAAACAAACAGATCATATCTGCGAGAAAGCTACTCAACGTTCGCGTTTCTCTAACCATCGAAAGCTGACATGAATTATGGGATCTTTAACGTGCAAATTTGATCGTCTGAGTTGACCGTAAAAATCCCTACACTTAATTCACCAGACGCCGCCGAAATTGGAACCCACGGTTTCATGGACCCCTGGGATTAAGTCGAATCATTTTTAACCACTCGGCTATAGCGTCCGTCGCCTCCATACAATTTTGATGGAAGAGAAAGTCAGACTTCATCTTTTCATTGTTTATCGGTACCTCAGCGTGATTTTTCCAGTCCATACCTGAACGAGAGAACCTGACTATTCAACAATAGCTTCTCTGTCTTCTCCGTTCTGGGCAGAAAAGCATATATTAGGGGTCGATAGAATCACATCAGGGAGAGAAAAAAAACCCAAGTAACGGCAGCTAGATTTAGCTCCGTGTGCCCACGCAGAAGTTATGACGAATTCAGTGGGCGCTACCCTGTGCATGAGTTTGCGTCAAAAGTGCACTTAATGGGGTGTCGTAACAGCGACCTAACGTCACTTATGTCCCAGCGTTGGTCGTCTGGGACGTAGTTCGGTTTGAGGACAAGGCATTGAGTATTTTTTATGTGGACTGTATCATGCTGGATATGCATGAGACAAGTTGACGGAGCGTGGGTCTGCATGCATGCAGCTGCATGAACTTTCACTCTTTGGCTAGACTGTCAGGTTCCATAGTTCCCTTCACTGCTCGAAAACTCCTGCCAGCACCTTAAAAATACGTTTTGGCGCAAGCGGGAACGCGTGCACGCGCGCACACACAGAGACGCAGACACAGACAGAAACACGGACGCATAGAAACAGCACGCACGCACGCACCGCACACACACACACACACACACACACACACACACACACACACACACACACACCCCACACACACACACACAACACACACAGACACACACACACAGCACACAGAACACACAGAACCACAGACAACAGACAACCACACACGCACGACAGACACAGACACAGACACACACACACCAACACACACACAACACAACACACACAACACACACACACACCCACACACACAACAACACAACACAGACAGACACACACACAACACACACACACAACAACACACAACACACAGTGTTTTATTCATGTGAAGGGTTTTCAAGAGAAGTGGAGACAGTACCAATGTTCACTGCAGAGTGTGGGTTGGAGGGGGATGGGGAGGTGGAGGGAATCAATCCCCTTGAACAGACATCCCAGCGGACTTGAACCTCAGTTATGAGTTTGACGCGTATTCAATAGACGATGAAACGTATAAATGAATAAATCAATAAGCGAATAAGTATACAAGAAGCTAGCAAGTGTCAATTTCTCGTTCTATGCAGTATAGTATTATGCCATCGCGCAGAATATGAAATACCATATTATGTTCTTTGATTTCAGGAGGTTGCGTGCGTGCGTGCGTGCGTGCGTGTGTGTGTGTGTGTGCTGTGCTGTGATGTGCTGATTCAAGATTCAAGATTCAAATATTTTATTGCCATTTAAGTCATGCAGACTTTTTGACACAACAAAACAAACATCAGTTTTAATTATCTTTCTTCCCAAAATGATGTCCACTAAAAACATGCTGTGTGTGTGTGTGTGTGTGTGTGTGTGTGTGTGTGTGTGTGTGTGTGTGTGTGTGTGTGTGTGTGTGTACGTGCGCGCGCGCGTGTGTGTATGTGTTTATGTGTTTATGTATGTGTGTATTTTGTGTATGTTTGTGTGTGTGTGTGTTTTAATAAGGGGGTGTTGGGGGTGAGGAGGGGGGGGGGGGGGGGCTGAGGGGAAAGATGAAGGGTTTTTTGGTTTGCATTTGTAAGATCTTTATGCCTTCTGTCGTAAATTGTATACTGCCTGTTCTGGTCGTCCTTAGTGGTTGGTAACACTATAAACATAAATGAGAAACCTTCCCTGGCTAAACTCACAGGTTGTAAAGTGCTATTCATGAATAAGAGACAGCTCACCAATCCATCACCACCCGACAAAGAAAAGAAGCAAGTACGCTGTCTCCACTTCAATCACTGTGAAGTGTTTTGGCAAAATAAATCAAAGGAAAACAACTGAACAAAGAAATCATTAAAAAAAAAAAAGCAAACTAAGTTGACCTTTGTTGAAAAGATATAGTATGCGTTCTTTTCTGTTCTGTTCTATTCTTTTTATTTTATTTATTCTATTGTATTTTGTCATCACATACTGTATATTGCATCCTATATCTAACGTATTATTAACATAAGTATATGAAATGTTATCTATCTATCTATCTATCTATCTATCTATCTATCTATCTATCTATCTATCTATCTATCTATCTATCTATCTATCTATCTTTCTATCATCCATCATCCATCCATCCATCCATCCATCCATCCATCCATCCATCCATCCACCCACCATCGATCTATCTCTGTCTGTCTGTCTGTCTGTCTGTCTGTCCGTCCGTCCGTCCGTCCGTCCGTCTGTCCGTCCGTCCATCCATCCACACACCCCACACACACACACCACACACCTACCTACATCTACTATCTATCTATTATTTATCTACTATCTATCTATCTATCTATCTATCTATCTATCTATCTATCTATCTATCTATCTGTCTGTCTGTCTGTCTGTCTGTCTGTCTGTCTGTCTGTCTTCTATCTATCTATCATCTATCTATCTATCTATCTATATCCATGAAGTTTACAAGCAATGTGTCTTGTTCACGTCGAACTCTCGTATCGTTGTTTTCTTCTTTTTTTCTCCTTGTTCTCGCTCTTGTTGTTATTGTTGTTGTTGTTGTTGTTGTTGTTGTTTGTTGTTGTTGTTGTTGTTTTGTTGTTTGTTGTTCTTTTTTTTCTTTCTCTCTTCTTCTCGTTCTTCTTCTTCTTCTTCTTCTCTTCTTCTTCTTCTTCTTTCTCTTCTTCTTCTTCTTTCTTTCTTCTCTTTTCTCGTCGTCGTCGTCGCGTCGGCGGCGGCGGCGTCGTCATCGTCGTCGAACGCTCAAACAGCAACTGCTCTTGTTTGTCATATAACTAAAAGTATGCGTTGCGCTGCCTTTTAGTAGTTGACAAGTCAATCCCACCCAGTGCATCCGACTCTGGCATGGGTGAAAATTGTTCTCTTTCAAGTCTTTTGGCAAAGTCAAAATGGCAGCAGAATGGACCAAGAGACAGAAAATAGACAAGAAGGAGGTTACGAGAAGAAAAGGAACAATGCAGAAACAAAGAGAGTGATAGAAACAAGGGAATTAATAGCACAGAATTTCCAGAAGGTGAGGATGCTATTCTATACTGACAGGCCCCTCAGCATCTCCACAGTGGAAGTGGTTTTTTTTTTTGTTAAAAAAAAAAGGATTTCTGTCCTTTTTTTTATAAACTGATTTTGCTATATTCTCGTCCTATGTGTAGACCCCATGAACACGCCACTTTGCACCTAACGTACAAAGGGCACTATTATCTTCTCGCGATAGGGTTTAAAACCATTAAACATTTTATGCCTAGTTACTTAATAACAAAAAATCAAACAAAAAACCCCCAAGACTGAATGCACAGGAGACGGCACAAGCTCCCCCAAAACGTGTAAAACCGAACAAAAAGTACACAGCTCATTACAGCGCGGGAAGGGGGGACATTAATTTATTTGCCAGCTAAGGCTGAGAAGTGGGCAGGTGAGACAAAGAATGCAGACGCCATTTGATAGTGCTGCCTGCCCGCAGTCTGGGCTTGTTGGCAGCCCACACTGCTCCGGTAATATAGGCGCTGCATGCGCCAGGGCAATCAACTGTCACATTTTCCAAAGGTTTTACCTGTGACGTTAATGATGAGTAGAACGTTCCGCGCATTCTCGTCTCGGTAGTTTTGTCGATGTACACAGAGGCCAAGTCTCATTTTGATTAAAAAAAAACGGTGTGTGAATAATTGGTTTACAGAAGTAAGAAAAAGAAACAACAGAGTTGACGCCAGAAGGATAAACAATTAAAAAAAAAATTATGCGATACTTTTATCTGTTTTCTGAGATTTTTTCCATCTTCAGTCATTATTCTCCTTTCGCGTTCTTGTTGTTCTTGTCATCGTCATAACTGTCGTCGTCATGCTCATCATGACAACCCTCACTGTAATACATTTTGTCTAAGGTGGCTGGCAATGCTTATTTAGAGTTACTCGTTTCCTGTCTTCTTAAATAAATAAATAAATATAATAAATAAATAAATAAAATAAATATATATATATATATATAATATATATATATATCATGTCATGTCATGTCCACCTGTGGTCCCTTCTGGGGCATAGGCCGCCAACCAGCTGTCTCCAGGCATCTCGGTCCTGGGCTAGGCGTTCCAGTTGTCCCCACGTCTTGCCCATCTTTTTCGCATCTGCATCCAGGTCCCGGCGCCAGGTATTTCTAGGCCGCCCTCTCTTTCTTTTCCCTTCTGGATTCTAGGTGAGAGCTTGTCTTGTGATGCTGGATACAGGTTTCCGTAGGGTGTGTCCTATCCATCGCCAACGTCTCTGTAGGATTTCTTCCTCAACAGGCTGTTGTCTGGTTCTTTGCCATAGTTCTTCATTGTTGATCTTGTCTGGCCAGCGTATCTTGAGGATCTTCCTGAGGCAGGTGTTGATGAAGACCTGGATTTTCTTCATGGTGGTGACGGTGTTTCTCCAGGACTCTGCTCCGTACAGTAGTATTGGCTTGGTGAATACATATGTATGTATATATATATGTATGTATATATATATATATATATATCATAATATGTATATATATATAATTACACACACACACACACACACACACACACACACACACACACACACACACACACACCACACGTGACACAGAGAGAGAGAGAGAGAGAGAGAGAGAGAGAGAGAGAGAAGAGAGAGAGAGAGAGAGAGAGAGAGAGAGAGAGAGAGAGGGGGGGGGGGGAGAGAAATGGACAGAAAATCTAAGTTAATGTAGAATGGGTCACCGATTTATAAAAAAAATGTTATAGTGTAAAGAAATATACCCCGACCCCCCAAAACCCCTAAACAAACAAAACAACCCCCCCCCCCCACACACACACACATAATACCCCCCCCCCCAAATCAAAACAAAAAAAATCAACAAGATATTCATGCATGTTGATCAGAGGTGACTTTTCATAGCCTAATTCATTGCAACCTACGTAAAGTCGGTTCTCTCAGCCGGGCAGCCAGGCAGCCATAAACTCTTTCACACAGAGCTGCACATCACTGAGCATCCCCTCAAATTCTGATCCCCCTGCAAATAGTTTGTTTAACAGCGGAGATCCCCTTTTTGTGGTGTTTGTTTTTATGGCATTGCATGGAAGGTTAAATGTTATTGCATGGCTCCCGGTTGAATGTCAGGAAAATCGATTGAGCGGTTGGGGAGTTTCAGGGGCTGTATAATGAGGTTTTGACTGCCAGCGGGTCAGAGTGTGTGGGTATCAATTAAAAGGCAGCAAATCCGTTTGTTTTCATATAGCTGATGATTTTTGTTCTTTGGATAGTTTATTTATTTATTTATTTTTTTAGATCATACACATTACCACGCGCGGCGTATACTCACAGAAGCGGAAGCGCATGCGGACACACACACACACGCACGCACGCACGCACGCGCGCGCGCGCGCGTCATAAGCTACACATTGGTGGGCACTCACGCAGAGAGAGAGAGAGAGAGAGAGAGAGAGAGAGAGAGAACTCGAACTCGAAAGGTTTATTCATGAAAAAAGGCCACTGGCCCATACATGAAGGGGGTTGCCGAATAACGATAACGAAAATTGCTTTAAGCTGACACACGACGCTACTCCAAGCCATGGAAACCACAGCATTGATTAGTAATGTACATCGAGACACAAACTCTTTACTGTCCAGATATGTTATGGCGTTCCGAGCCTTTCTCTCGTCCAGTCTTTGTCACAAACACACCCTTAGGTCTAGGCTAGGCCTAGCCAAGAGACTGCTGTAATAGGTCTCTAAGTGTCGCTAAGTCCCTTGAAGCACACGATAGGGTCTCCGTGTGTAGTGTGTTCTGGATACGCTTCCCATTCCGCAAACTGGCGAGTTTGACACGTTCCTCTTTTAGCATGTTTTTCTCTTGCTGTTTGACAAACCAGTACACACATACTGGCTCAGTGTCTGGTTGGCATGCGCACTGGATCACAATGTCGTCTGACTCACACGTCACAATATCTTCACCGTCTGAATGATGTAGCACGGATTTTCTAAAGTGTGTGTATTTCTTTGTCTGTCTCTTAGCCTTCTCTGTACGGATCTATCAGTTAGAGTAGCCACGTACTGTTTGACATTTCTTGTGTCGAATGCACCAACAATATTATCATTGTTCAACTCAGGCTGCAAAACACACATATCAGCACAGTCACTACAATCAGACATACAGGGAGGTTCTAAATCAACCGATGATGGCAACTTAACTGATGTTTTTGTGTGATGTCCTGTGTGTGTGTTGTTGGTAGGTCTATTCCATGTGTATCTACACATGCTGTATTCCCCTGTTCTACTCCACTGTCAGGCAGACTCGAGGCACTGAGGACACAGTCACGTTCACACACAACACTTGCCTGCTTCTCTTTATGCTTTCGAGACCGTTCAACATCTCGTCGTCTTTGAGAAAACGATTTTTTCCTGTAGTACTGTGCTTGTGTGCTGCGATTCACTGTTGGATCCGCCATGTTGGTTGACACTGTTGTGTCCACTGGTTTCAGTCGCAAGACAAAAACCACGCTGTCCCCTTCTCCTGCCACTTTCCAGCTGGAAACTGCATTGTCGGTCAGCAGGGCGCCTAAGGTCCTCTCCACAGCCGCTGGAAGTCCAGTAACTGGCATTTTTGAATGAATTTCTAGTTTTACTGCTGCTCACAGAAAATGTACGCCCTGTCCGCTTCACTTCTCGTGACCGCCCCCGAGAGAGAGAGAGAGAGAGAGAGAGAGAGAGAGAGAGAGAGGAGAGAGAGAGAGAGAGAGAGAACACTCCACATAACACACCAAGCAGTACCTTTCAATCCATTTTCTTCATAGAGTCATCATGCATTCCGTACCGCAGAATGTGAGACGGCTAAAAGAACAGTATTATTTTCAGTTGAAAATATTCTCTGAAAGACACGCCAAGTTTCTTTTGAAACAAAGCTATTAGCTTAAGGATAAGAAATACGTAAACTGCTCTAGACAAGATATATGTCACATATACGGATTCACACTCATATGCGAAGTCTTGGTATTGTAATCACAGCTGCTATGTTCGCACATTTGTGTTATACTTAAGGGATTGTTTTTTTCCTCACTTAGGTGATATAGTGTAAAGGACTGTTGTTCTCAGCCAGATTTAACAGGAAATGTAGTATACGTGATTGTCATGAACATATAAAAAAATTAACCAATTTGCTTTGCATGGAACGTTAATTTTAGAGAATGGTTAATCATGCAATAAATATGGAGAAATCGTCAATTATTTCATTATCTGTACATGCTAATGCTATTATTAGCCTTTACAGTAATTTTCCTCGTCTTCTTCTTTTGATCATTGTAGGGATCATTAGCCGCCATATGAATGTTGTACTTGAGCACAAGATAAGCTTTTTGCTTGTTGTTGCTACGCTGATTGTGTCCATTATGTCATACGTATTCCATGCTTATTGGATCAATGAACCCTAGTCAAACAAGAATACTGTCTCATTTCTTTTACCTAACATGTTTGTATAGGAAAATGATAGATCTTTTTCCTCTTTAGGAATAATACTCTCATTTTATGGGTATAATTTTTCAGGGCCATTCTTTAAAAAATGTGTTTGCCTTCAGGTATAACCCTGCTACTTATTGTTTCTTGCTCGATGCACAACAAAAATGTAGTTAAAACATCCAGGAGTCTTTAAGTATTGCAAAAATGAACTCACAAAGAACTTTTCACAAATAGGGTGTGGAAGAAAGGGATTATAGGAGGATGAATTTTGAGGTTTTTTTTAAATCCCGAGTCTTGGGGCTACTTTGCTGTAAGCTTTTAAGAGCCATTGGTTTAAGAGATAACATGATTCATGAGTTTTGGGACTGTTGTGGTATCATCCTGAGGTGTCTCTATGGCTGGTGGACAACAGTCAGCATCTCCAGTGTTATACTAAGGGTACCATGCTGTACGTAGGTCATAGGCACAGGAATAAAGTATCAAAACTGAGATCTGGAAAATTTCCCCTTGAATACGATTCGAAAAAAGAGAAGTAAATTACATTCAAATAATAAATTGCAAACTGGAATTATCCGAGAGAGAGAGAGAGAGAGAGAGAGAGAGAGAGAGAGAGGAGAGAGAGAGAGGAAGAGAGAGAGAGGGAGGGGGGGGAGAAATGAATAGTAAGAGAGAGAGAAAGAGAAGAAATAACTGATTGATTATATACATAGATAAAAAAAAGAAATAGAAATGCTGGTTAATAAACTGGGTTTCTGTTTGGGGATGCAGGTAGATCAAAATGTGTGTAAAAAGATCCTAACCGATCTCTGAATATTAACCCAAACATTACCAGATATATTGATCCTTACACAGCCAAACGGAGCTAAAGAATTGGCCTGTACTTATCCCCCCCCCCCCCTCCACTCCACACACCACACCGCCACCTCAACATACAATTCCATGTTGTTGACAAGATTGAGCGACTTAGTACTTTTCACTGGAAAAAAACTGAATGCTGTTAACCATGCAGTTTGCACTGTATTGGGCTGTTACTGCATTGCATTGTCTTCTGTTGCATCTTTATTGCATAGTATTAACATTGTACTGTATAGTTATAGCACTTTCAGTCACGGCAGATTTCTGTACATGAAATTTGCGCTACTCCCGCCCCCACGCCCCCCCACCCCCGAAGAGAGAGAGTCGCCGTAAGAGCAGCGCCACCTATTTTAACAAGACGTCTCTTTTCTTTAAAAAACCCACCAGATTTCACCAAGTTTACGTTAAAACCTAGGCGAGAGAGAAGAGGGGGGTGTCGGTCTTGATTTCTTAAAAAAAAGAAACCAGTGAATGGATAACTAACATACACTTTACGTATTATATATATATATATATATATATATATATATATATATATATATATATATATATATATATATATATATATATTATACACATACATTAATCATACATATATATAACACACAAACCATAATAATAATAATAATATACATAATAATACATTATACAACTCATAATTCTGATTATATAAATACATATATATATTCTCTTATACACAAATACAACCCACTTACACACACACACACACACACACACACAACACACACACACACACACACACACACACACACACCACACACACACAACCCGCCGAATGTAGGCATAAAACGGGATTTCTCTTTTTGTTCACACATACTATATCAATCCAATAGAATATCGTGATGCTTTAGCTTACTATTCTAAAAAGAAATTCTGTAGCCTCCTACCCCGGAACATTACCCGTGTGTTCATATTTAAATTCCACCCCTGGCTTCTTAGCAAATGTTGCAAAAAAGTTTCAGATCCGTTCACGCGGAATAATTTACCGGTCTTTTGTGGACGGCAGACTGGAGTGTTTGATACATACAAACACGCTTCTCACCCTGCTCGCTCCTCGTTTAATTCCAGAAACTGTATCCTCTCCCCCTAGGAGTCTCTGTCCATAAGGGCTTCTTCTCCTATTTCACGGGATTAGGGACCGGGCAAGGATCCTACACAGGCCTGGTAGGTGTAGTTTGTTCGATCCCCGGTGGATTTAGGGGCGGGCAAGGTTGGTTATTGTTCGTTAATGCGTCAAGCTCGAGTGGCTGCACTGCGGTTGGTTTTTTTTTCTTTCGGAGGAGGTAGGATATTGTATCAGTGGATTAAGAAGCGGATTGTTTAGATTGGCTGAGATGTCGGTACACGTCGGTTTGTATCAGTGTGGTAGAGATTTGGTTATGAGCTTTAGTCTTTGTGCGAGGGAAGTAGAGCACAGGACCGTGTATTTTTGAATACCCCCGAGAGAGAGAGAGAGAGAGAGAGAGAGAGAGACAGAGAAGAGAGAGAGGAAGAGAGACAGACAGGACACAGCAGCAAAGAAAAAGAAGAAAAAAAAAGAATGCGAGTGGTGTATTCAAAAGGCCTTGGCCCCATATAAAGGGGAGAAAGACAAACCACATACTATAGTGCAAGTAATACTATACCAAAAATCAATTCACAGAACAAAGTTGCAAACAAAATAAATGATTAAAGAAATAACCAGAGTATCCTGCAATTTTTAATGCTTTAAAGAGATAAAGGGCTAGCTATTTAATAATAACCATTCCAGGTGCAATGAGTATAGTCAACCTGTGGAGACACGGTTGACGTAGAAATTTGACATATAAACTGCGGTCTGAAATCCGAAAGTCGTGAAGAAGCAAATTGGAAATTAATTTTGTCTCTGGTAGAATTATCTCAGGAGAAAAAAATCAAATCTTTCTAATTTACTTGTCTGTAGGAAAAAACAACAAAATAAAGCCCAAAACAAACAAAATAAACCCCGATGGTTTTTCAATCTTGAGATAAAAAAAAGTAAAGGTGTCCTATAACCTATGTAGTCGTACGAGAGCGAGGCATCAGAGACCTCAGCCTTTTCTAGGGCCAGCATTTTGAGGGCGGCGCCCATCTCCTCTACCTCGATGCTTTACCTTCCCTGACCCTAAAGAGGGCAGGTACCCATTTACGGCTAGGTGAACTGGGGGACTGTACTGAAGACAAGGGCGCCGAACGATCACCCATCCAATAGGTAACCATTCTCGATGCTGCTTAACCTTGGCTTGGGGAAAGCGAGTGCTCTGACCACTTAGCTATTCCGTCCCCTCGAAGATACCAAATTGAAGTGTTTGGTGTGATGTGATGTGATGCAATGTGATGCGATGTGATGTGAAGTGAAGTAATATGATGTAATTGTAATATGATATTATATAATAGGATATATAATACGATACAACGCAACACAATACAATTAGTACAATACAACACAATGGGCTTTCAGTCTTTTACCAGTGCTCTACCCAACCTAGTTTTGGACTGTGATTTAATGAAGTTATACGCTTTAATGAACAAGCAAGTAAAAAAGAAAAGGAACACAAAATAAACAAGGAAGTAAACACTAAAACAAACAGATAAATGGGTGTGAAAAATAAATAACAAATAAACAACAACAACAACAATTTTTCAACATAAATCAGAAATCCGTGAACATTTCAGTGGTAAATTTCTTTCGAGAAAAAGTCACCAGTCAAGTTGTTTTTTTGGTGTGTGTGTGTGTGTTTTTTTTATTTTATTTTATTTTTTAGTGTTTAATGGAAGGGGTCTTAAACCACTTTTGCGTCTCCTTCGGTAGCGGTGCTTTGAAGCAGAGTCAGTGACCTCTGCTGACGGTCTCATCCATCATTATCTTATTGTCTGTCCTTCAAACATCTTGAATGAACGTCAACAATGGTGCACGCACTGCCTCTAGCTTTAACCACCCACCCGACTCCTCCCCTGCAAAAACAGAAAAAAGAAAAAGAGACAGAAACGTTAAAAAAAAACAAACAGAAAGAAAACAACAGGAAACCACAGCGCATTGGCTTTTTCGAAACAACCCGAGCTAGCCGACCAGCCCGGTTGACTCCTGCATGAACCAAAAGAACAAATCCGCCATTTGTTTCTCTGTCAAAGCCCTGGAGCAGTCAGTCTAGCAGTCCCCAAAAGTCGTTTATCATGGAGAAAAAGAAGGGAGCAGAGTCAGCGGGGAGGCCCCTGTATGGAGACAAACTGCTTTGCTGGCTTGCCGTCTGTCTGCTCACGATCCGATTAATTAACGGACTATGGTCCGTCCGCGGCGGCGGCAAAGAGAAAAAAAAAGACAGATAAAAAAGAAGATAAGATGGTGGGTTTGGCTGAGAGACAGACTTTGGAGAGAATGGTTGTGTTTGGTTGGTGGTGGTGTAGACTAGTTAGTTGTCGTTGTTGTTGTTGTTGATGTTGTTGTTGTTGGTGTGTGTGTGTGTGTGAGGGGGGGTAGTTAGTTTGTGTGTATAGTGTGTGTGTTGTGGTGTGTGTGTCGGGGGAGCGGTTGGTTGTGTGTATGTATAAGAGAGATAACTAAAGAGAGAGAGAGAGAGAAGTGGGGGGGGGGGGGGGGGGGGGGGGTTATTGCCATGAACGCTCTGCAATGTGAAAATTTGTTGAAAAAAAAAAGTTTTTTTTTATTTTTATTTTTTTTTTTTATACCTTATCTGAATCGAGTTCCGGCTTCTGTAGAACTAATCTTCATAGGTTTTGATGGTGATTAAAGCTGGACCTTACAGTGACACACTTTTCATGATCAAGAAGTGTCTACCGCATTCACAAGAATAAATTCACACTCCTGTGACCCACCAAAACTGCTACTGACAGAAACTAATATGAAGGAGAAAATGTAGGCTTGCAATATGATATGCAGGTTGTAAAAAAAAGTGAAATAAAAATGAGCAACGGGCTAATCTGTTTGTGCCTCATGTTAAGGGGCCCAGAAAGATGCAAAAGAGATCACACAGTTTGCATACAGGGCAAAATGGTCAGCTTCATCTGGATACTAAACCGAACATTGCCAGACACTCGAAAGGGATGAGAAAGACACATTAATTGAAAGGGAGATAATGGTCTTAAGGATCTCACAGGACATACGCTCCCCACTTTTGACCAGACGATATATATTTGAGCAAAGGGTTGTTGTGGAAAACAATTGCAGGTAGACAGCTATAATTTCTTCAACATTATTACAATAAGTTATCAAAGATTAAAAAAAAAAACAAATCCCGAAGAAAAACTAACGCAAGCCCATGCCTCTGCGTGACGATACATCATGCACAAACATGGCCCTTTTCAGCTTTAAATCGCAGCACTTATTGGTTACCTCTGCAGGGGCAGGGAAGGTAGAGCAGCGATGGAGAGGAGATGGGCTCCGTCCCTCAATATGCTGGCCCCTGGAGAAGCTGAGGTCTCTGACAACTCACTACTATACCCAATGACCGCATTGGTTATGGGACACCTTACCTTTTTACCTAAATTGTTTATGATCTGATGTGAAATCCATCTTACTTAACACTTGATCGCTATCTTTGCTGGTTTGGGTTTTTCGGTGGAATCTTTTTCACTGGAAGGCTTTACTTCAATCATTAATCAGCAGTGTGAAAAGTGGAAGAAAGCGCCTAATCTCTGGGATCACCTGTGATTTCTGACTGCTTTGTCCAGCAGCGTAGAGCACTCCCTGCACAGTTGATGGGCAAGCTATTATCAGTGCCTGCATGTGTTATTGAAGTCATCTGCTTTCAGCACAGATCAGTGTTTGTTGTCTTGTTTTTGAGCTTGCCTGTGCGCTTTTGCACAGGTAGGTAGGTAGGTAGGTACGTACACACAGATGCGCATATCTTTGCCTGCAAACACATGCAGATCATACGCGTGGGCATAGTCATCCACACGCAACATGCACACACACACACACATACTTTACTTACACAACACCGCGCGCGCGCGCACGCACACACAAGTCAAGTGAAGTCAAAATTTAATTTCCAGATGGTACATTGAGTAAGCAATAAATTAGCTTTATTTCATCAAGCCATCTGTCTATCAAAGTGTGTGTGTGTTTGCGTGCGTGCGTGCGCGCACGCGCGCGCATGTGGTGTGTATTTTAATTTCATTTGGGTTCTTTTCTTACATTTCTTCATGCCGATTTAATAATGAATTGCTGTAATGTCCTGTGACCAAGAAAATTTCCCAAAGGCCGAAACCTAGACACACGATTGCCGCTGCATTGTTGTCTAACATGCTCATTTCCTTTACTGTTGCGTGGATTCTGTCACCCACTCTCTATTTTTTGTTTTTCCCCTTTTTTCATTCTGTGAGAGCAACACACGCACGCGCTGCGCACAGGCACCAGACACAGACACAGACACAGACACAGACAAAGAGACACAGACACAAGAGAAGAAGACGAAGAGAAGAGAGAAAAAGAACGCACGCACACTACTCGCGCACACCACACAACACACCACACGACGGAGCGCGCGAGGACACAAGCAAGCACAGCAAGCACAGCAAGCAAACATGAATAAAATAAGCACACGTGCTACACCAGCCCCCCCTTTCAGACACAAGAAACAACAAAGAAGACACAACGACAAGAGAAGAGAGAAAAGAAAACACAGAAACGAACACAAGCTATGTTCGCACGCCACACCCGTGCACACACATAGACTACATGATCCCACCCTCATAATGACTCAGTTACGCACTATCGTCCAACACGATCCGATAACAACACTGAAACTGACTACACTCATGCGTCCGCTCTGGGATCCTGATTCCTTCGTCTAGACAATTATGATCAGTCTTCGGTATCATTGCTTTCCAGGCTGCATCGTTTAGGCTGTGTCTGAGTGTTTTTGTTTGTCTGTCTGTCTGTCTGTTGGTGTCTAGCTGTCTTTTGTCTGTCTTCTGCTTCCTTTCTCGTCCTTTTGTCTGTCTGTATGTATGTCTGTCTGGCTGTTTCTTTTGTTCGTAAGTCGAAGCAGAAGATTGAGGTACAAAATGATAAGAGCAGATTGTAAGGACAAAGCCAGATTGAATGAATCTTATTACCAGATCCATACTGAAATTCATGTTGATAGGATTCCATATTCAGTTTCAGCACAGAACTAGGGATGAGAATGGATTTGATGTTCAAAACTCTCACTGAAGTCTAGAGTATTACGGATTTCTTGTTCAAACTCGTCAAAACTCTTATCAAAACCATAAAAGTCTAGAGTAGAACGGATTTCTTGATCAAAACTCTTATACTGAAGTCAAGAGTAGAACGGATTTCTTGATCAAAACTCTTATACTGAAGTCAAGAGTAGAACGGATTTCTTGTTCAAAACTCTACTGAAGTCTAGAGTATTACGGATTTCTTGTTCAAAACTCTTATACTGAAGTCAGAGTAGAACGGATTTCTTGTTCAAAACTCCTACTGAAGTCTAGAGTATAACGGATATCTTGTTGAAAACTCTTATACTAAAGTCTAGAGTAGAACGGATTTCTTGTTCAAAACTCTTATACTGAGTCTAGAGTAGAACGGATTTCTTGTTCAAAACTCTTATACTAAAGTCTAGAGTAGAACGGATTTCTTGTTTAAAATCCACCCTGAAGTCCAAGGAGAAACAGAAATCCGTACTGAAAGACCAGAGTAGAGTGGATTATCAATTTATAAATGAGAGTAAGATCCGCAACGGGTAAATAACATCACGCACGCACGCATGCATGCAGAGCTGTTTTATAGATAACTAATTCTTCTCGAATCTTACGCTTGAGTGACAAGTGACGACTGTAAAAAAAAAACAGATGGGGAGAAAAAAATCAATAATCTGCTGAAAAAGTAATCAAAGGAAATGGGTGTGGAGAGTGTTCCATTTTCTGACTCTTTCTGCGGTCCTTGCATGCGTCAAATGAAGATGCACCGTCAGCATTTTGCCATCTGCCGCGGTGAATTAACTCCAGAATTCACACACAACACACACGACACGACACGACACGACACGACACGACACGACACGACGCGCACGACACACACGCACACACACACTCACACACACATACACACGCATACGCAACCATCCATTACCAACTATATGGTTTTAATCCGTCTATTGATCCCAGCTATCCCCTCCCCATGTTAACCTTGGGGGTGGGGTGGGGGGTCTTACACGCGGGGAGTGGGACACAGGACTGACTGTACAAAGAGCACATGAGTGCTGATTCGATTATCCACGAAATGAAGGAATAGATAAACAAATAAAACCTTGTTCCTTGCTGCACAAACAGGCACCACAGACATAACTCTAAAGTCTCTCTCCCCCCCCCCCAAATAAAAACAAAAAAAAGAAAGAAAGAAAGAAAGAAAGAAAGAAAGAAAGAAAAAGAAAATGTGTCCTTAAGTGTGGTATGAACGAAATTCGACAAATAATTAACCATCGAAGACCCCCCCCCCCCAAAAAAAAAAAAATTAGAAAGCAGCATGGTAATGGTAAGGTGACGGATCACAAACGTGAGAAGTAAGTGATATAGAATAGTATACAACGGTACAGTGGTGGATAATAGACGTTAAAAAGTCAATGATAGAAAGCAGTTTATTATAATAATAATAATAATAATAATAATATAATAAATAATAATAATAATAATAATAATAATAATAATAATAATAATTTATTTAATAACATATCAACTATAAAATATAAAATAGTGAGTGATATACTAAAATTATAAAACATACTACTAATAATAATAATGTTTGGTATTTATATAGCGATGAATCTGAATCTTAATAAAGCAGTATATACGGTACAGTGATGGATCATAGACGTTAAAAAGTCAGTGATAGAAAGCAGTTTATAATAACAATAATAATATTTGGTATTTATATAGCGATGACTCTGAATCTTATAAAGCAGTATATAACGGTACAGTGATGGATCATAGACGTTAAAAAGTCAGTGATAGGAAAGTCTGGAAACAAAGAAAAGAAATGGCATGAGTTGACCAAAACCGGAGAAGATTGTATGGCCGACGGAGATCACCCTGCAAACCAAGCTTAAGGCCCACGAGAGGAGCTGGAAAGGACATGCCATTGTTTTTCCCGGACACATCTGACGGTGTAAAGGGAACGAGACAAGAAAGAAGACCAAAAAACTGACTGAAGGCCGTGTCACCATGGAGGCATTGTGAAATTGAAGCCATTCGTCGCTGATAACATTCTGCGTAGAAACCCATTCTGATTGTTAGGAAGTGGAGGAAGCTGGCATGGTTTGGCCACGTCACAACTCTC
>CM060329.1:58425948-58430948 GCA_030674155.1 Stramonita haemastoma
TCAGCAAAGTTACAGACCCACGCCATCACAGTTCACTAAAGATGAGCTGCGAAACATTGAACAAACATGGACTATATAAACATTATAAAAGAAGGTAAAGAGCCAAAAATCCAACCAAGATGTCCATGAAACCTTCAGCAAACCGAAAAGATATAACTTTTACAAAAAAATCTAAACAATCAACAAAGATAAACCTCAAAACCTTAAGAGTTTTTATATGCTTTGTGTAGATTATTTCATTTTAAGGATAATGAATAATCATGTAGGATTTTCTTTAAAAATCCCGTGTGCATTCAGTTTTGTACATTTTGTCTCCGTTCCCACCAGCATACGACAGTCTAGTCTTCCGAAACTGGAACAGTTTTTGAATAAGAACTGTGCAAGTGAAGCCTCCTAGTCAGGGAGTCATAGTCGATCACTAAAGACTAAACTGTTAAGTGGAATTCCATGAGTGGGAAAGAGGGCCACTGATCATACAGCCTCTCACTTTGCTATTGCCTCCAGCGTCAGTGGTTTAATCAAGAACTGTGATAAAGCCTAGGCGCTGAAGGGCAACTACCGTGGAGTCGTATTTAGACAGGATGTTGACAGTCGGAACAGGGCGACCTTAATACAAGAAAAAGGATGGCTTATGCCAAAAACCTCATCTACACGTGAACCTGAGAGTTCTCAACAAGGATCAAAGAACACCACGAAGCTTTGAAGCGACATAAACCACGAGGCTTTAAAAAGAGATGAACTACACAACTCTGAATAGACACAAGCAGTAAGTAAACTTCTCACAGATGTTAATCAAGATTCGTCATCATAAAATGAATCAATGAGCTTTTTTTTTTTTTTTTTTAAAGTATACAAAAGATCGTTGTCAAAAGACATTAAGAGGCTTTAAAAGACGTAAAATGAAACAAGGACCCTGACGCCAATAAATGTTGAAGAAAACAGTGTTATCAATATAACAAAACACACGTACACACATACACGTACGCACACACACGTACACACACACACACACACACACACACACACACACACACACACACACACAAAACACACACACACACACACCACACACACACACACACACACACACACACACACGCACACAGAGATTAAAGAAACTTGAAAACATGCAAATCAGGAATCTTGACCAAGGAAAATTTGCGCCCACGTCAGCCCAAACTCTGAAGTGACTGGAGCTTATGTTACAGGAGGCACGCTCAGTTCTTTAGGTTCCGGCTCTTTTCTCTTGTTTCAGTCCTTTTCATTCCACTGCTTTCAAGCCTGTTTTGCTACTTCTAACACGTGTTTACAGCCCCTTTATACCAGTACCTGAATCACAGCTAAATGGGCTTCCTAAGGTCATACCTTTTGTTGATACTTTGGAGATCAAACACACGTTTATTTGCCATGAATCTTTGGTTCGCTTCTGTCTTTGGCTACAAAAAAAAAAAAAAGAAGAAGATAAAGGCTTTTTTTGTTTGTTTGTTGCTCTTCTCAGCTGAAGAACATACTAAGAAGTAAGGTTGAATGCAAGCGCTGTGATTTGTCTTTGCAAGATACAGCGCAATATAGATTCCGGTTATTACTATCGTTAATATAAATATAGTTATTTCATATCATTATTACCACAGATATGTGTTACAATGCTGAGAAAAATCCTGTAGGGGTTCAGGTTTGCTTTCGTATGATCTGTAGATCGTTCAGTGTAGTGTAAGAAAATAAATATACAGGCAGATACCGTGGCAGCAGTTACATTTTTCTTAATTTCAAAGTCAACAGAAACGTGATGCCTGTTTTTACCTCGAAGCGAAGGGAAAAGACTTTTTTTTATAGATATCTTAAGCATCTAAGAGAAGTTTTAAGATCTATCTACTATCTATCTATCTATCTATCTATCTATCTATCTATCTATCTATCTATCTATCTCTACTCCTATCTCTCTCATCTCTCTCTCTCTATCTCTCTCCTCCTCCCTCCCTCTCTCTCTCTCCTCCTCCCTCTCTCTCTCTCCTCTCTCTCTCTCTCTCTCTCTCTCTCTCTCTCTCCTTATCTACTATATAACAGAGAGTACCGCTCATCACTCTCGTCCATCTCGACGATCTAGACAAAGGACAGACAACAGACAACAGAAGCAGAAGACAGACACAGGACAGGGGAGGAGGGGGGGGGGGGGTAAAATAGTAATAAAAACACACATGTGTTCAGGTTCATCTCTTCTTTTATTACAATCATCGGCAAATTTTCGCCTGAGTCACTCTGAGGAAGCTTCAGGATAAAAGCAAAAATTTGCTGATGGTTGTAACAAAAGAAGAGATGAAGCTGTTGTGTGTGTGTGTGTGTGTGTGTGTGTGTGTGTGTGTGTGTGTGTGTGTGTGTGTGTGTTGATCATCATCAACAAATAACAGCAAGGCAGCAATAAACACAACCTTAACAAACAAAGAGACAAACACACCATCGTGTTGAGACAAGTTGAACATACAGCAATTGATGTATACGAACCCATTTCACTCTAGACTAACCTTACAGTAACGGCAGCTTAGCATTGATTCGTACAAAGATCCAACCTAAAATGTCTTTTTTCCTCACTATGTAAGACTTTGTAGAGTACTTAGTCAGCGGAACAGTACTTGATCACATGACATATGCTGTCATGAACAACTAATCCATTTTTATCAACACCGACCCTGCATGCTTCTGCATCTATCTCTATGCTATCGCATTCTACAACTCATGCATCTAACATCTTCCCTACACTCCCCTTCTTAGAGCTAATGTACTTCTGACAGCTCTGCCAGTCTATAGTCCTCACCTCTACCTTTCCAATTATGCTCCATAACGTCATCTTTCTCTCTTGTTATTTTTTTTTTTACTTTAAGAAAGTCACAAGATGAGTAAGCAAGTAGAGTGCAAATCCGACAGACGACTTACTCCAGATCAAGACAGCTATTAGAAGACAGGTAGACAGAGACAAGGGGGGGGGGGGGGGGGGTAAAATAGTAATAAAAACACACATGTGTTCAGGTTCATCTCTTCTTTTATTACAATCATCGGCAAATTTTCGCCTGAGTCACTCTGAGGAAGCTTCAGGATAAAAGCAAAAATTTGCTGATGGTTGTAACAAAAGAAGAGATGAAGCTGTGTGTGTGTGTGTGTGTGTGTGTGTGTGTGTGTGTGTGTGTGTGTGGTGTGTGTGTGTGTGTGTGTGTGTGTGTGTGTGTGCGTGTGTGTGTGTGTGATCATCATCAACAAATAACAGCAAGGCAGCAATAAACACAACCTTAACAAACAAAGAGACAAACACACCATCGTGTTGAGACAAGTTGAACATACAAGACAATGATGTACGACCCCATTTTCCCCTCCTACTACACCTTGACAGTAACGGCAGCCTTGAGCATTGATTCGCTCAAGATCCACACTCCTTCAAATGTCTATTTTCCTCCTTATTGTAAGCCACTTTGGCAGCGTGAGTCAGCGGAACAGGACTGGCCAGCATGGACCATATGCTGGGTCAGTGAACACACTAAGTCCATGTTTTTACAACACCGGACCCTGGGCATTGCCGTGCTGGCCTTTCTCTCCACGCTGTGTGGGGGCGGCGATTCAGCAACGGCGAAGTGACGATTCTGAAAACATTTCCACTACAGCAGTCCCCTTCTTGGAGAGGCATAAAATGGTATTTGACAAAGCTCTGCCAGGGTCTATAGAATCCTCAACCTTACCTTTTCCAAGATTAATAGCTCCAGATAACAAGGGCGATCTTTCGGCTTGGTGGATTGGGGTTTTTTCCCTCTTAAAAAGTCACAGATTGTGTAACGTCATATTTTGTAGTGTTAAATCCTACAGCGGCTTTACTTCCAGTCATGACAGCTATTTTAGAATTCGTGTGAAAACAATAATCTTGTTCATGCGGTCTCTGTTTATATGTAATTTACTCTTTTTTTCTTGATTTGCTGGTTTATGAATTTGTTTATTTCATACTTAAGATGTTTTGCAGTCATTTTAGAGTGAAGTTGAGAATAGAGAATCAGCATGGAATTGTTAAAAGCTGCTTCAAAAGCGGCGTGACTATTAATTAGCAGTTTTGCATCATGTGAATCCATACCTGCCAAATGGCTGTACCAGCTTAATCAAAAAAAGGAAAAGAACAGTAGAAAAACTTTGGCAAAGCGTCTGCAAGTATCATGAAAGTTAAGACAAGCGTTTGCCACAAATACCAACTAAGAATTAGGTGTCTGCGACAAATACAAAAGCAAGAAACAAGTCAAGACTTATAAGCTCAGGAGAGACAAGGCATCTATCTCCAAAGATCAATCAATGACGACAGTCTCCTCTGACGTTTGATCAGGTGGACCAGTTGGAATCCTACCCCGCTACCCGTCTTGCACCTCCCCCCTCTTCTCCCCCCTCCCCCTGGTCCTCCCAGCGTCCCATAGCTGTAAGTAACAAAGTCAGTTCCTATAATTCAGAGGAAGAGGAGCAACATTAATGAAGAAAAGAGTAAAAAAAAAAGTATGCTAAAATCATGTACACTATGCAGTAAAAACAACAGTGTCCACCATGATGAAAGGTTCCCCTCTTTGTCCTTTACGTAACGGAGAAAGTTACTGGGTTTGGGTATTGTTTATGAAATAAACCCTTAACCTCCTAGCCTCTCTTCCTTACTCAATCTCCAGTATGTTTCTGGCCTGGCTTTTCTCAAAGCACGCCGATACACACGAGGTATGCAGACTGTTCGGTCGGCCCGATCTAGGCTACCCCCCTACCTACCTACCCGGCCTGATCAAACCCCAGTTCCAGAGTGCGGGCGGGCGGGCAGCGAGCCAGCCCCAGGCGGGCCTCTACTCCCCGACCCGCCAGGGCAGCGGATAAAAGTGGCGGGTTTGATCACGCGTGCGTTCTTTATCTAATTCGTCCGCCCAGCTTGGACAAACACCAACTGCAAAAACACTCCTTCGTGCAGAGGGCTCTCCGCCCTCCAGTCCCCGCTCTCGGTTAGT